>CAWUFW010003785.1:1200000-1720054 GCA_963921515.1 Calotriton arnoldi | reverse complement strand
TGTGACCAGGAATGATCCATGCAGTTTGGCAGTTGCAGCTCTTTCTTTGTCAACAATTACCTTTTGGTCACTGTGATGATGAGGGTGTAGACCCCATTGCCACAATGGTCAAAATGTGCTTCAGCTATGGACCCCACACTTGCCTTTTGGTCACTGTGATGATGGGGGTTTAGACCCCATTGCCACAATGGTCAAAATGTGCTTCAGCTATGGACCCCACACTTGCCTTTTGGTCACTGTGATGATGGGGGTTTAGACCCCATTGCCACAATGGTCAAAATGTGCTTCAGCTATGGACCCCACACTTACCTTTTGGTCACTGTGATGATGGGGGTTTAGGCCCCATTGCCACAATGGTCATGGGCTGCTTGCATTGTGGGTGCCACACACATATATGTGTGGCACATGTGCTAGGGGGTCACATTGTATGTTGAAAGTCATGTTCGGTGTTGTAGGCATTTGACACAGCCTACACACGCTTGTCATGGTGGTGGGGGATGTCTTAATCTTGCATTCCCTAGGTTGTGGTGTGCTTGTTGTGTCATGCATTGTCCATCCTATGAGTGGGGGTGGTAGTAGTGGTAGGCATCCAGCCCCCCTGGGTGAGGGTGGTAGTAGTGGTAGGCATCCTGCCCCCCTGGCTAAGGGTGGTAGTAGTGGTAGGCATCCTGCCCCCGTGGGTGAGGGTGGTAGTAGTGGTGGGCATCCTGCCCCCTGGCTAAGGGTGGTAGTAGTGGTGGGCATCCTGCCCCCTGGCTAAGGGTGGTAGTAGTGGTAGGCATCCTGCCCCCCTGGCTAAGGGTGGTAGTAGTGGTAGGCATCCTGCCCCCTGGCTAAGGGTGGTAGTAGTGGTAGGCATCCTGCCCCCCTGGGTGAGGGTGGTAGTAGTGGTAGGCATCCTGCCCCCTGGCTAAGGGTGGTAGTAGTGGTAGGCATCCTGCCCCCCGTGGGTGAGGGTGGTAGTAGTGGTGGGCATCCTGCCCCCTGGCTAAGGGTGGTAGTAGTGGTGGGCATCCTGCCCCCTGGCTAAGGGTGGTAGTAGTGGTAGGCATCCTGCCCCCCTGGCTAAGGGTGGTAGTAGTGGTAGGCATCCTGCCCCCTGGCTAAGGGTGGTAGTAGTGGTAGGCATCCTGCCCCCCTGGGTGAGGGTGGTAGTAGTGGTAGGCATCCTGCCCCCTGGCTAAGGGTGGTAGTAGTGGTAGGCATCCTGCCCCCCTGGGTGAGGGTGGTAGTAGTGGTGGGCATCCAGCCCCCCTGTCTAAGGGTGGTAGTAGTGGTGGGCATCCTGCCCCCTGGCTAAGGGTGGTAGTAGTGGTAGGCATCCTGCCCCCTGGCTAAGGGTGGTAGTAGTGGTAGGCATCCTGCCCCCTGGCTAAGGGTGGTAGTAGTGGTAGGCATCCTGCCCCCCTGGGTGAGGGTGGTAGTAGTGGTAGGCATCCTGCCCCCTGGCTAAGGGTGGTAGTAGTGGTAGGCATCCTGCCCCCCTGGGTGAGGGTGGTAGTAGTGGTAGGCATCCTGCCCCCTGGCTAAGGGTGGTAGTAGTGGTGGGCATCCTGCCCCCTGGCTAAGGGTGGTAGTAGTGGTAGGCATCCTGCCCCCCGTGGGTGAGGGTGGTAGTAGTGGTGGGCATCCAGCCCCCTGGCTAAGGGTGGTAGTAGTGGTAGGCATCCTGCCCCCCTGGGTGAGGGTGGTAGTAGTGGTAGGCATCCTGCCCCCCGTGGGTGAGGGTGGTAGTAGTGGTGGGCATCCTGCCCCCCTGGCTAAGGGTGGTAGTAGTGGTAGGCATCCTGCCCCCCTGGGTGAGGGTGGTAGTAGTGGTAGGCATCCTGCCCCCCGTGGGTGAGGGTGGTAGTAGTGGTGGGCATCCTGCCCCCTGGCTAAGGGTGGTAGTAGTGGTGGGCATCCTGCCCCCTGGCTAAGGGTGGTAGTAGTGGTAGGCATCCTGCCCCCTGGCTAAGGGTGGTAGTAGTGGTAGGCATCCTGCCCCCTGGCTAAGGGTGGTAGTAGTGGTAGGCATCCTGCCCCCCTGGGTGAGGGTGGTAGTAGTGGTAGGCATCCTGCCCCCTGGCTAAGGGTGGTAGTAGTGGTAGGCATCCTGCCCCCGTGGGTGAGGGTGGTAGTAGTGGTGGGCATCCTGCCCCCTGGCTAAGGGTGGTAGTAGTGGTAGGCATCCTGCCCCCCGTGGGTGAGGGTGGTAGTAGTGGTGGGCATCCAGCCCCCCTGGCTAAGGGTGGTAGTAGTGGTGGGCATCCTGCCCCCTGGCTAAGGGTGGTAGTAGTGGTAGGGCATCCTGCCCCCTGGCTAAGGGTGGTAGTAGTGGTAGGCATCCTGCCCCCTGGCTAAGGGTGGTAGTAGTGGTAGGCATCCTGCCCCCTGGGTGAGGGTGGTAGTAGTGGTAGGCATCCTGCCCCCTGGCTAAGGGTGGTAGTAGTGGTAGGCATCCTGCCCCCCGTGGGTGAGGGTGGTAGTAGTGGTGGGCATCCTGCCCCCTGGCTAAGGGTGGTAGTAGTGGTAGGCATCCTGCCCCCGTGGGTGAGGGTGGTAGTAGTGGTGGGCATCCTGCCCCCTGGCTAAGGGTGGTAGTAGTGGTGGGCATCCTGCCCCCTGGCTAAGGGTGGTAGTAGTGGTAGGCATCCTGCCCCCCTGGGTGAGGGTGGTAGTAGTGGTAGGCATCCTGCCCCCCGTGGGTGAGGGTGGTAGTAGTGGTGGGCATCCTGCCCCCTGGCTAAGGGTGGTAGTAGTGGTGGGCATCCTGCCCCCTGGCTAAGGGTGGTAGTAGTGGTGGGCATCCTGCCCCCTGGCTAAGGGTGGTAGTAGTGGTAGGCATCCTGCCCCCCGTGGGTGAGGGTGGTAGTAGTGGTGGGCATCCTGCCCCCTGGCTAAGGGTGGTAGTAGTGGTAGGCATCCTGCCCCCCTGGGTGAGGGTGGTAGTAGTGGTAGGCATCCTGCCCCCCGTGGGTGAGGGTGGTAGTAGTGGTGGGCATCCTGCCCCCTGGCTAAGGGTGGTAGTAGTGGTAGGCATCCTGCCCCCTGGCTAAGGGTGGTAGTAGTGGTAGGCATCCAGCCCCCTCTGGGTTGGGGTGGTGGCGCGCATTCAGGCCCCTGTGTGCATATGTGGCATTGGTGATGGGCATCCCGCCCCTATGGTGCTGCTGTTGCTGGTGTAAGTATATTCAGATTCCCCGTGTATGTGTGTGATGTGTCGTGTACGTGTTGTATGTGTTTTGTGGTTGGTGTCTGACTTACCTTCTGCGCCGTACGCGTCCGTGCCTGTTCCGGTAGTAGATGTAGAATATTGGTATGATCGGGACGAAGGGATTCATGGTTGGTTCGTGTCGTTCGTCCTTCTCGTTGCTTCGCGTCGTCCTCGTCGCTTCGCTTCGTCCTCGTCGCTTCGCGTCGTCCTCGTCGGTGCCGTGTTCGTCTCGTGAGCCGTGGATCGTGTTGTGGCGCGATTCGGAGCTTATGTGCGCCTCTCCCGGATGCTTTGACGTGCCGTGCGTAGCGACGGGTTCGGCGCGTACGGGAAGCGCATCGTACTTGTCCGGCCGGACGGGGCTGCATTTTCCCTTCCGTGCGACTCGATTCGGCGTTTCCGGATTCGCCTCGGTCGGAGAACAGGACCTGGTTTGGGTGAATACGGCTCGGCCGGAATTTTTGCTGTTGTGCGCATCGTACTTGCTCGTTCGGGTGTGCTGTACGGATCGGTCGGGAAACTGGCTTTCGCATGGCTTTTTTCCCGACCGAATGGTATTGGGTGCGCCTCCGACCGAGATCGGAATCGGCCCCTCTGTGTTTCTCATACGGGCTAGTATTTGGAAATACTGCTTCGATTTGAGTAATTTTTTGAGCTATCCAGAATGGAATTTGCTCACGTTTTGTGGGCATTTTACCCATGACTGCGTATAGAGTATGTAGTGTAATTTTTAGTGTATTCCCCTGGTGAGGAGTTTGATTTGGAATTGTTAATGGTTGCTGGACTGTAAAAGTCTGCATAACATATTGGACCAATTGTCTGTAGATTTTTATTAACTCTGTGAGTTGAGTAAGTAAATCCTCGTCTGACATCTCTTCAATGTCAGGATGAGGTGTGTAGCCGGCTAGAATCGGCCATGTTGCTCCTGGTCTACCTAGTGGACCGAGCCTGGTAATGTTTTTGTGATGTTTTAGGGCGCCTTTAAACCAGAGCTGATGTTAATGGAATTTCAATATCCTCGAAAGGAATGTATTCCTCTGGTGGATCATCTTCTTTGTAGAAGTGAAACATGTGTGTTACTGAATTGGATTCAGGAAATATTACCCATGAATAGAATACCTCTGTCTGAAAGGATTCATGTGCCTCTATCACGAAAACTGCTCTACCGCCTCTTGGTGGTAGGCCATGTTTTATGAGTTTTAGAGTGATGGCTCTTCTTAAGTTTGGAGTGATGTCTATAACACCCTCCTCGGTTTCATTTAAACCTGTAATGTTAAAAACTGCTGCTTGGGCTGGATCAGCCACAGCTTCACCGTTTCCGGCGTCATTGTCGGAGTCAGGCATTTTTGTTTTTTGAAAAATGTAGAACAAGTTTCAAGGAAACAAAGATAAGGTGCACAATATTTTGGAACACTGTATCATTCAACGTTGAGCAAACCAAACAGCTAATATATAGGGTACTGCCCTATGTAGCCGTGGTGGATACTTAACCCTGCCCACTCCAGACGTCTTTTGGAGTATATGGGTAGGGGTCTCTTGAGAGAAAAAGCACGGCTGAGTTACTCAGTATCTAACGTTGAATTACCGCCTTACCAAACCGTTGGTCGCCATGTAGTGTAACTCCTATTTCCCTAATAGGCTCTGCGCATTGGAATAATATATCCTATAGGTTTGACATAGGACTAAGGTCAGTATGTCCCTATCGAGTATATTAAACTTAATTACTTGTGCCAGCTAGCTCAGAGGCCACTAGAAACTCCTTGGATAACAAGAAGGGAGTAGTTTCTGGCAGCCGCAAAACATGACCACTTTGTTTCCCTTTAGAATCAGAACGTGTCCCAGAGTCGTGGAAACAATAGATAACTATTTCACTCAGCTCAATCGTGCATGCTTAGTTTTCTCCAAGTTACACAGAAAGAAATAGACGGGCGTTTCAATAAAAGATTTAATGAACAGTCTTGTTTCTGGTGTAAGTAAAATGTGCTGTTACGATCACAAGACAGTATGCGAGATAAATAATGTACAGTGTGAGCAGTAGAAATAAATAATACTGCGATAGCATTATCTTTTAGTAAATATGCCTTTACATAAATAACACAGACTAAAAATGCGAGTACTCATACGATGCGTTTCTAATCTAGTTCTACCCCAATGTACCTAACCTAAACGAGGTGTAGGGAGAGGTAGGAAGTAGGTGAAGTATTCCTTACTATGGTATACTAAGAGTATGTTAAACCCAGTATGCCTAGTATGCCAAGAGTCCCTCTGGGTTCTTGTCAGCTCCATACCTGAAGAATGAGAGGTAGGAATCTCTTTGCCAGACTCGAACTCCAACACCCCGCAAGGGAAGTCAGATCACTGGAAGCTGGACTCTCTGCGTGCAGGGATGACAGCGTCTTCTCAGTGCGTTAGGCCGGGAAACGGGCTCCTCTGAAGTCGAGGTCTCCTCTGATTTACAGGGGCTAGGGAAGGTATATTTATACCTGAGAGTACCTAAGAATGTTACTATTGACGTGAGTCGGACAGCGAAAGACGTCATGAATGAACCCCTAAGGAATAATGGTTCATGCATAATATATGAGTCCTTGAAGAAATCAATAGTCCTGGGCTAGGGAAGCTCCCGCAGCCTAAGGGTCTGTTCTTCATGAACTCGTTGTGACGTTAGGGTGGACGGATGTCAGAGACCATGCCTATATTTGGAGTGCACGGTTTAATGCCTAAATAAGGGCAGGGATTTTATGCCTATATAAGGGCAGGGCGAATTGTGCCTATATAAGGACATGATACTGGAAAGCCCGTTTATGGACACCCTAAGAGGAATACAACACTTCCCTCCTCTGCTCCTCGTCTCGCGCTCCTCCTCGCCCCCGATGTCCATCTCGGCGTCTCTTAGGCCGTCCCCTGCTGGTGACGTCAGGAACTCCTCCCTGGTCCGGTCTGCCGACACTAGACCGCTGGGTGTTTCCGGCTTGCGTGCGGCGTCCCAGCCACCCGTCGGGCACTTCCTGTTTTCCTCGCCTCGGTCCTCGTTACAGAACCATTTGTGAAATTGAGTCCAGAATAGACATGTTCTGAAGAAATGTCCGCTTGGGAATTTACATGTATAATATTGAAGCCTTCGGTTTGTGTCCTACATACATAGAAAAAGAGAATAACTTAATACTGAAAAGTTTCAAATGGAGGCAATCTGTTATGCTTTGAAATACTAGCAGTCAAATAAAGGACAGTTCAAAAGGACTTTACAACAGCATTGGCAGGAGACATGAAATGATAAAGCATGGGATGTAGCCTGTGCTCACATCTGGCAGAAAGGTCCTCTTTCACCTCAGGCTCTAAACACAAAGGCAACACTGCCCACAAAATCGTGCCCAACCCATTGACCCCCTGCCCGCAAACTCTTCCCTCCTATATATCCACTGTGACTCCTCCAAGGGCTCCTGACGCCAGTCGACCTAGCCCCTCCACCACGCTAACACCACATACCAACAGAAAAGTCCACAAACCTTTGACCTCCTGCCCGCAAACTCCTCCCTCCCTTTTGGCTATCGGAACTCCTCCATTGGTTCACGACATTGATCGACCTAGCCCCACTACCCTGCTACCAGCGCATGCCTTCAGAACAGTCACCAAGCCATCGGCCCTCTATCCTCAAGAACATCCCTCTGTTAGGGATATTGAAACTCTCCACTGTAGAGCGACCGTACTAACCCAGAGCATCCATAATTCCATTCTGGAACTAAAAAACTCCTGCACCTCACGGAACTCTCCTTCTCGAATCTCAAGCTCCCGCAGAACTCTACTCCCCCCCTCTCCCAAAGAGCCCCCCCGTCACCCATTACCGCTAGCCCTGAGACACCTGCGCGCTCGCAAACAGCCCTGCCACCTCTCGGAAGAAGAAATTCTGGCCCTCCTCCTTACCTACACATCGCCCCCTGTAACTCCTAGTCCACCAGACCTCACGGAGGAAGACGTTCTTGACCTCCTCTTTAGCTACAATTCTGCCCTGGTAACACCATGCCTTTCAGACCTGAGTGACGAACATGCTATCTGCACGGTAGCATCCAACCCCAACAGAACAGCTACCTTCCGTAGCAGAGGAGTCGTTAATAGCAACCTAGCGCTAGTACCCATCACTGCCCCAACCCACGTCACTCACCCCGACCCCCCACTATCCGGTCTACTAATCAATTGCCGGTCAGCAGTAAAGCATGCCGCTGATGTCGCCGATCTCAGCTTGAGCCAAAAATCAGACCTAGCGATCTTGACCGAATCGTGGCTCAATGAATCCTCATCACCCTGCCTAGACCTCTTAGTCCCTCCCAAATATAACATCGTAAGACTAGACAGGCAGTCCAAAAAAAAAGGGGGAGGTATTGCCTGCATCCACCGCTCCAACCTCCACGTTACCGAACTGCTGGCAGATCCCACAGACTCCTGCGAATACCTGGCACTGTCCGTGTGCAGCAACACCACCCAACTGTGCAGACTGCACATCTTTTACCACCCCCCAGGCAGGAACGATACCTTCACTGACCACCTCTTGGAAGTCATCACAGCCAAGGTTTCCCCCAACTCTAAAGACATTTTTCTTGGCGACTTCAACCTGCACTGGAATGACCCCAAGGACCCTCAGGTCAACGCCATCAGAGACTTCCTGGCCGACCAAGCCCTTACCCAAGTCTGCACACTCCCAACTCATTCGAAAGGCGCCACTCTGGACTGGATCATCGCGAAGGAATCAGCGGTCAAGCTTATCTCTATAGACCCATGCGATTGGTCTGACCACCACGCTATCACCTTCCTTCTACCTGGCACCCACAAGACATGGGCTCCACAACCCGTGATTCCCAAACATTGGGTTAGAGACACCAAGAACCTGGATCTTAGGAAAATGGCCGCTCGTTGTGAGACTGTGGTGCCCCCCCCGCATATCACTACAGCCAACAACCTCACTGAACACTATTCCACGACCATATCCAACATTCTAGATGACCTTGCTCCACTAAAACTAAAAAGAACCCACATCAAAGACAGGAACCCCTGGTTCAACGGATCCCTCAACAATGAGAGGAGAGCCCTCCAGCAAACAGAACGAAACTGGAAACAGCACCCATCAACAGCCCATCTAAAACTTCTCCGCCAGTCCAGAAATGCCTACAACAAGAAAATCCTCAACTCAAAAAAAGAATTTTTCAGAACAGAACTGGAGAACGCCAAGAACAGACCGCGCAAACTATTCGAACTGGTCAACACCAATCTAACAATCTGGCAAAAATCTCTAAAGAAACCCCCAAATCTTTGATATCTTGCGAGGAATTTTCTTCCTTCTTCTCCGACAAGATCATTGCCCTAGGAAATGAACTTAGATCCGCCACTCGCTCCCAAACCCCACCGGCTTTGCCTCCGCTCTCCGCGTTGCCCCCCCAGGTATCACCCAAAAACCAAGTGCATTGGTCCAACTTCAAAGGTTACGACGAACATTCCGTCTCGAAAATTCTATCCTCCCTTAACCCGAACAACCACTTCAATGACCCTCTCCCCTCCAACTGCTTAGCCGCCGCCTCTCAGGCCATCATCCCTTCTTGGACTGCAATAATCAACGCCTCCCTCCTACAAGGATCGATACCTGACTCTCTTAAAGCCGGCCAAGTCATCCCCATCTTAAAAAAACCTACGCTGGATCCTGCTTCCCCTGAAACTATAGACCTATATCTAATATCCCACTCCTTGCTAAAGTTCTGGAGAAATGTGTTCAACAGCAGCTGAGCCAGCACATCACCAACTTCCACTTACTGGACGACTTCCAATCCGGGTTCAGACCTGGTCACAGCACTGAAACCACCCTCCTCCACATCGTGGATGATGCTCTCCAAGCCCTTGACCAAGGCAAAACCTGTCTCCTAATCCTCCTAGACCTATCCTCGGCTTTCAATACGGTCAACCATGAAAAACTCCTCGAACTCCTCAAAACCAGGATGGGACTGGATGGCCCCGTTCTTGAATGGTTTAGGTCCTTCCTCCAGAATCGCTCTCAGAGATTCCTAATCAACGGCAACCTATCCGCTCCCTCTCCGATCACGGTTGGAGTCCCCCAAGGATCAACCCTGTCCCCCACCCTCTTTAATCTCTACCTTGAACCGCTTTCAGAAGTACTACGCACTGCCAATATCTCCTACCACATGTATGCCGACAACACCCAGATCTACATAAAAATCTCTTCTCCCAAGGACATTCTTTCCCTGAATGAGGCCTTGAAGCTGACTGTCCATTGGCTCACCTCCAACCAGCTCAAGCTTAACGCAAAAAAAATGGAATTTCTTCTAATCTCCCCACCTAAAACCAACCCCGACATTCAGGAATGGATCAAGGCGATCTCAGCGCTCAACTGCCCGCCAACCATTGTGAACTCTGCTAAATCCCTCGGTATTACCCTAGACTGCAGCTTGAACATGCGCGGCCACATTAACTCGATGGCCAAAACAGCCAGATATCACCTGAGCTACCTAAGAAACCTAAAACCTTTCCTTGACACTCCTGACCTGAAAATGGCAATCCAGGCTCTAGTCATCTCCAGACTGGAATATGGATGCTCTACCCTTGCAGGTCTACCCAAGACCTCCCTGGCACCATTAAAAGCCTGCCTCAATGCTGCTGCCAGACTCCTAACAGGCTCAAAGAAATTCAACCACATTTCCCCTCACCTTAAAGCTCTCAACTGGCTTCCGTTCGAGGCCAGAATCCAACTTAAGCTGGCTTGCATCACTCACAAAGCGCTACACTCGAACTCACCGGCATTCCTCGCCCAAAAACTTGTAGTATCCGGAGGAGCCAGAAAGTCCCGATCCGCCAGAGACCTTTTGCTCCAACCTGCACGATTGCGGGGAAAAAAAACGTACAATCGGGCCTTCTCCGGGGCCGCACCAAGAATTTGGAATTCACTCCCGCCCGCCATTCGAAAAATTCCGTTCCTGGCACGCTTTAAAATGGAGGCCAAAACTTTCCTTATGGGCAAATTCCTCTCCTAACGCTTCATCACAATCACCTCAGCGACTTTGTGCTACCCTCCTGTTGGCTCTCACGACGTCTGGATGACCCTCACCTGGCACCTCTGGACATCCCACCCTGGATCTGAGACAGCCTGTCTCTTGCAAAATGTATCTACCTGTTTTATCCTAACTGTTTCCGTCTATGTTATCCCAAATGTATCCACCCCTCCTAAGTCCCTTGTATACTACTTGTCATTCCTGTAAAGCGCTCTGATACCCTACCGCTCTATAAAACACTAAATAAATAAATAAATAAAAAAACACTAACGTAATTATAAAGTAAAACATAAAAAAATTAAGCATGTCTTAGTCTTTTGTTTTTAACATTTTTCAGGCACAAAGTGCAGCCATTGAACCAACCACAAGGAGTCCCTACACTCCAGCTGAAGCGTATATATTTCCAGCTCATAGTGCTTTAAAAGAATATGGTGAGCTCTCCTTGGGTCATGGATTCAATGACCTAGGAGACTTACTGTGTTTTTTATAATTGTTGCAGGGGGTGGGGGGCTGCTGTGATCCCTGCAGCCCTCCGCAACATTGCAAAAAGGTTGGTAGTGCCCTTGCCCTGTCTAGGGGCCCCACTAGCACCCAAAAATAAAAAAGGCCTGTAGGGCATTATGGAGCACCTACCCTGCTTATATGACATTCACAGTTTTTTTTTATTTGGGGAGGGGATGTGCAGCACCCCTTCCTGAGCCTTCTAACGGCCCCAGGGACCCCATCCCCCAAGGCCAACATCTATTTCTGTGGAGAGGGGTCATGAGGCACCCTCTCTGAGCCTCTGAAGAGCTCTGGAGACCCCATCCTTCGGGGATGATTTTTTTGGAGTGGGTGGGGCAGGGGGCTACCCTCGCTGAGCTTCAAAAGGGCCCAGAGGACCCCATCCCACGGAGCCAAATTATTTTTTGTGTGGAGGAGGGCATGGCTCCCTCCTCGAACCATACAGTGGTCATGGGGACCCCATCCTCGTGTTTGATAGCAGCAGTGTCCCAGAGACACCATCGCCCTGGATTGCAGTTTCCTACCTGAAAGAGTGTGGGGAGGGAGAACGTTTCCCCACTGCCCATGCTCTTACAGGCAGGGGACATAGGTTTGCTCCCGCCTGGAGCGAGCAGAGAAAAGCTGCTCTCACTGGGCAGGACCAGACAGATGTAGCCGGCTCCCGCCACACGGCAATGGGTGCAGGCAGGGGCGTGGGGGCCCTGGGGTTCCCCCTGCAGTCGCAATGCCTGCTATTGCTGTGGGTGTCCTGGCAGGGTACTGGTACACCCACAGCAACTTCAGTTACTTTGGCCCCCCGGGAATGGGGTCCCCAAGACCCTAAGATTGCTAAAGGAGGAGGGCCGTACACCCCCTCCTCATTATCTAACATGTTGGCCCTGGGAGGGTGGGGTCACCAGGGTCTTTTAAAGGCTTGGGGAGGGGGGCTGCACGCCATCTACCCAGTAAACAAATTTGTACCAACCACCACCGCCCCCTCCCGCCCCCCCTGGTCCTGGCCAATGTTCTAATAATTCTTTTATTCTTCTTTGTATGTGGCAGCAGCATGTTCGTGTACACACTTTTGTAGACAGTGAGCGCAATTGAGAGCTGTGATAAGGCACTGTGGACTGATCATAGGCAGCATGCTATCATGAAAGATGGACGTAGAAGCACTACAAGGCCATACAAATGGCAAAAAACACCACAAAAATAGTAAATATTAATAATAACACCATGAAAAGGATGTCCCAGTGAGTTAAATGGTTGCCACTCACGTAAGTGTTGATCAGCAGTACTTCAGTCTAGTCTAGCGGGTTTAACCTGTCATCTACAGTTACGGTGGGTACTTGACATTGAGCACCAATTCGTTGTATTTATGTTGACATTTCTATTTCAAAATCAGAGAAGCCCTGCACATTGGCAAATCAAGAACCTAGAGAACAGTAGAGCAACTCCTAGAAATAATCAACAAATGAATGTCCAAAAACACCTCACACACATAGTGTTTTGGGTTGGTCTGTTAAAGAGGCCAAGCAATGAATGGTTATATTCCAGCCTCTGTAAAGTTTAATGCAGGGTATGTAGGTGCTAATTTGAGCTTGATGGGTAATGATGTATGCATGGAGTACATTTTTATACTTAGACTAGAGTCATCTTTAGTTATCTCGTCAGCCTCAAGTAATAACAAGCATTGGCATAGCCAATAGGTCTCGCCTTTGGGACCCTCTAAGTGTTTATCCATGCACCTTTAAAGTCATTTCTGCTTAAACACTGTTTTTCAATTCGTCTTTCCAACAGAACGCAGGAGAAAATACATAGCGAAGCCTTTAGCAAAAACAACACAATTAATTTTAAAATATCCAATGGCATGGAATGTTTTTCAGAAAAGAAAGCTTCAGCTATGAAAATAAACATGTTATAAAAGAAGTGAAGGATTGTCTTGTTTACATTCTTAATTACCATGGAGAGGGTAGTGTTCATAGTGGACCGGAAGAGCAGGCCCTGGGCATCAGATCAATGAAGGGCTGGGAGGAGGATGATGCGCAACAACACCGGAACGCGTGGAATGGAAAAAGGAAGTTTGTTAAGCAACATCAGAACATGGGAGGATTTTTTCAATCCATTTTACACTACTAGGTATGCTTTGACAGAAATATATTTTTCACATTTTTATTGTATTTGTAATGTGAGAACAAAGGCAGAACTTGACACTAAAAAGTGCCTTGTTGGTGATCTTGCAACTACACCCACTAAGCTCTGAAAGTAAGATCAACCATCCCAGTGAAACACCCACCTTACTGAGGTAATGAAGGTTTTTTAGAGCACTCACTACCTGAAGTAAGCGATGTGCTGGCTTCTAGGCACTCCCACTGTTGCAGTGGCCTCCCCTCTGGAGTAAGTGGCAGTAGCTTGTTTCAGAACAATATCTGTGCGGAATATGGTTTAAAATTGGTGAACCATTACCCGAGATACTATTTCATTACAATGGAAAAACCGTGCCATGACCCCAAGGTCGCGATAGGAAGGAGCTTACTTTTAAATGTACCCTATCAAGTGTTTTATTTATTACGGTGCAGGACACGGGGGCTATGTTAACTGTTTAAAAGTATCTTGTTGCCAGCTACATGCAGTTTTCTTTGCCCAAAAAGGGCTTTTCGTGATTGGTCAAGCACACAATAGCACTTGACATGTACCAGGCATACCACGCGGCCATGTAAGTCCACGCCTCTGGTGAAGGGTTCTTGGTACTCTTATGAAGCCCGCCCCTTAAGGGACGAGGATGTGGTCTAACGGCCAGCGCTGCAGACTTGGGAGCTGGAAAAATGGGCTTGAGTCTCGGCGTCAGTTTAACATCCTGTGATTCTTGGCAAATCACTTAATCTGCCCGTGCCAAACAAAAATGTTGTGATGTAACTGGTGCTCTGCTCATCTAAAGCGCAGCAATACCTCCGGGCCGAGTTCGCGCTATATAAAACTGCAAAAAATAAATACCACTTTGAGATGGGCGAGGAGTGGAGAGATGCGGAGAGCGAGAGGAGGTCCGAGAGGGAGCGGTAGAGAGTAGAAAGGAGAAGAAGAAAGATTACAAACAAGGATTTTAGAACAATGAAGTTAAAGAAAAGCGATACAAAACCCTAAAGGTGGGTGGAAACTAGCAGAGATAGAAAATGGCCAACAGGCCGTGCTCAGCATCCCGCAAGTGGTGTGCTCCATGAAGGTAAAAAGGAGGAGCGGGCGCCATCACAAAGCAGCGTCCCGCGAGTGGTGTGCGCCATGAAAGTAACAAGGAGGAGCGGGCGCCATCACAAAGCAGCGTCCCGCGAGTGGTGTGCACCATGAAAATAACAAGCGGTCTTCACTTTTCAAGCACTCGCGCTCGTGCTTGTGGCGGCATCCACCTTGCGGGAGCGAGCAGCGGCGAGCTGTTTGTAATTAACGTGGCCGCGCCGCTGCTCGCTCCCGCAAGGTGGATGCCGCCACAAGCACGAGCGCGAGTGCTTGAAAAGTGAAGACCGATTGCTAAAGGCCCTCTCCTAGAGCAGCGCATGCGCGCTGCCTAGGCGAGACCTAAAAATAATGAATAAAAATACATACGTATCAAATTGTGTCACTCCCTCTGTTAGCATGTGAGTCCAAAGCTCTCAATATGTGTGTATATCAGTGCAGCATATTTTCTCCACTTTCATTTAGTAAATTCTACTGGCACAGGGCTTCTTGCAAGCCAAGGTCGAAGGATCTCTTCCTTCTCCTAATCCCTAGAACCAGACCTGTCATCTTCAGCAACTTTGCTGTCTCATTTGCGGCCACTAAGAAGTGGAATTGTCTACACTTATCAATTAATTCGGAATCTTCACTAATTTTCTTATTATAAAATTAGTTTCTGCAACTGCCACTGCTGCAGTTAGGTTTTTATAGCACCAAGAAACGTGATTTACATGTGCTGCATAAGTAACCATAACATCCCATGACACTAATTCTGATATGCTGACATACCTAGAATATATAAAACTACCCTGGCTACTAGATGGGTACAGAGAGTACTTGATGAGACCGATAGAGGCGTGGGAGATGCAAGGCGCTCTGTGTACGATGCGCTCCGGAGGAGCTCCAGGCCAGGATGGGTTAAAGGTGGGGTTTTATAAAGTATTTAAGGACTTACTTACCCCCCATTTGATAACGCTGTTTGAAGAAATGGCAGAGGGTGGATCCATGCCCCCCACGATGCGGGAGGCACTCCTGGTCGTTATCCTCAAGCCTGGCAAGCCCCCTCATGACTGTTCCTCTTATCGCCCACTCTCCCTACTCAACGTGGATACAAACATTTTTGCAAAGTTTGGCGAACCGTCTGGCCCCTCTTATGCCCTCTCTTGTTGGGCCGGAACAAGCAGGTTTTGTCCCGGGACGCACACTTACGCATATTATTCGCACTGTATTCGGGGCTACCCAACATACCAAGCAAGACACTAAAGTAGCGTCAATCTTTTTAGACGCTGAAAAAGCTTTCGACTCGGTGGAGTGGAAGTTTATGCTATTAGTGCTTGAACGTATGGGACTGGGACCCCTTTGCGCCTGATCTCTACGCTTTACACGGCCCTCGTAGCCAGAGTGCGAGTTGGCAATGCTGTTACCGCTCCATTTCCGATCTCTAGAGGTACCCGCCAGGGTTGCCCGCTTGCCCCGCTTTCCCCGCTTCTTTACGCCCTCATAGCAGAACTGTTGGCCTGTGCCAGAGCCACAGGGGAATTCGGTTCCCTGGGTACAACCTTATAATTTCATCTTATGCAGATGATACCCTCCTTTACATTTGAGACCCAGCCCAGAACCTGTCCCCATTATTACGGGAAGTGGTAAGATTTGGGGAATTTTCAGGACTGAAAATTAACTGGGCGAAATCTATCATTTTCCCTCTCACTCCTGCGATGCTACCAGAAGACCTAGAGTTTCCCTTGGTGTGGTCCACAGACCCGGTGCAATATCTGGGAATCCAGATACATACAAGCTCTGAATTGGTCTTCAAGGAAAATTACGGCAGAGGCATGGCTAAATTAGAAGACAACATTAATAGATGGATTCGCCTCCCCCTTTCACTTCTCGGCAGAATCTCCCTTATGAAAATGGTGGTCCTCCCCAGATTCCTTTTTCTATTTGCCAATATCCCAATTGTCCTACCGGCGCACTTCTTCAAGCGTCTTAAAACGTTGCAGATAAAACTCGCCTGGGCTGATAAACAGCCACGCGCTAGCTGGGAGCTCCTCACTCTCCCATATTCCATGGGAGGACTGGGCGCCCCGGACCTAGACCTTTACTATCGGGCCGCCCAGGCTCGCATGCTTTTTATTGGTTAAATCAACAGTCACCCCCTCCCCATCTTCATATAGAGCGAACTGCGCTGGCTCCTGCACATTTGGCGACTGCTTTGTTCCGCGCTGCACGTCGTAACACAAGCATCCTTGACTCGATTAATGCCACTGCGCATGCCTGGCACAACCTCTTAAATCGCCAAGCACTTTCCATACTGTACTCCCCCCTTACTCCTACTGCATGGTGCATGTGGCTCCCAGTCCTCACTACACCCAAAATGGTTGCGGCCCTGCACGCATTAGGCATAGACAATATCGGCGCCTTTTTTAGCGATGGGAAAGGGAAAGATTGGGAGGAACTAATGTCGACTGAGCCGCCGCCTACCCCTCTAATACTATTCCAATATTTTAGGGCTCGAAGCGCACTGCGCGCGCTGCTAGGGGAAGAGTTACTAGAACCTCCAGAGGTACTTCCTCTTTCCACCATGCTCCGCTCCTCCTCCCCAAACAGGCTTGTCTCACATATCTACCGGAGGACACAGGAATTGCGCCGCAATCACTGCGTCAAAGCTATATTGGCCTGGCAGGCTGACCTGGAACTTATTATAGATGACGACATGTGGCGCTATTGTTGCGAATCGACTAAGCGCATCTCTCTAAATGGCAGACACTGCCTTATACAATTCAAATTCCTCAATCGACTCTACCACACACCTGCCCGACTGCATCGTTTTGGGTTGCGCGAAACAAACAACTGTGAGAGATGTGGGATGGGTAAAGCAGACTTCCTACACTTGGCATGGCTTTGTCCCCCTGTTGCAAGCTTCTGGTCGCAAGTGTGTGCCAAGCTAAGCGATGTCACCAAAGAAACGATAAGTCCAGACCCGCTCTTAGCCATATTGGGCTACTCTAAAAAATTGAGGAAAAACCTCCGACGACTGGTTGACATGGGTCTTCTGGTCGCGAAGAGAGTAGTAGCCATGCATTGGTCACGTGGTTCTCCACCCTCTCTTTCCCAATGGTCTAGAGATATGATATGTTGTAATACACAAACAGAAGCATACAGCGAGCTACTTCCCCCCAGAAACCGCCCGAAAACTTTTTGGGCTCTGTATAATAACTATGTTGTAGCTCAGACTTAAAGGCCTAATGCACTAGTTTATAACATACATAGGACAAGCTAGAAATGTTAGTTCTCTCCAGTTCCTATTCGGAATGCTTATTGTAACTTCATGTCCGCGCTATTCTGTAATGGTGTCTCCCACTTAGTGCAATCGTGCATAATCCCTGCCTTCTTTTAGTTGTGTTTAGTTTGTAATTTCTTTTTTTGTGGTATTTTTGTTTTATGGTACATATACAATTTTGCTGAAACAATTCTTCATTGTGATTCATAATTTTTATTGTACGGAATTTGATTTTCAATGTATTGTTTGGTATGTTTTTACTTCAATGAGAAATAAAATAATAATTTTTTTTAAAAAAAAGTAACCATAACATACCTTGGCTTTGTATTGCCCTCTTCATCAATGGGTCTGTTTAGCTCTCATTCACATATTGCTTTCGCCCACCACAGCATACAGCAAAGGGCAATAAGTCAGTCCACTTCAGCCACTGACTAACTTGCACTATGACTGACATAATTTCACATGATCACATGTGCGCTTCCGCCTAAAAAGAAGGGTGCTTCAGTGATACGTCTGGTGGGCCAATACTTTACTTGCCAGTGCTTTTTCATTTTCCATTCTTTATCTTGCTTTTGTATTTGTAAGTCATCCCTATGTGTTTAAAGTAGGTATTCCAGTGCAGTATTTGAAACCCAAAAGTCGCTTTGTGCTAATAAGAATCATATTTTACTATCAGGTACATTAAAACCAAAAAAGGGACTCTAAATCTGTGCTTTTTAAAAAATGTTCATTGTTTTTTTTGCCATGTTTACGTGGTGTTTCCTTTTTCTGCGGTTTATTTTTGTAGCATATAAGATAGAACTGGCTTTCAATAATGTTTTAAAATAATTAAGCTGGCCTTACTGCATTTGTGTGTTTTCACGTCCTTATAACATTTGTATGTTTTGCTTTCTGACTTAATCAACATTTCTGCAAGGTGTTTGCGTTGTTATAACTGTTCATGGAATGGAATTTCTGTTCACTTTTAAGGAAAACTGCTCCACATTTTTACATAAATGAAATGTAAATTTTACATTTAGAAACAGTCCCCTTGTTTACAATGTACTTAACCTCTTCCATGCGTCGGACGGCCGGGGGCCGTCCGACGTCCCGGTGGGCGTGTGCGGAGGACGGCCGGGGTCCGTCCGTTCGCGCACGTGTGGAATTTGCCCACACAGCGGGGGAATTTGCGCCGCGTAGAAGCGGTTAAAATGTATTGAACATGTGAAGTAAATATTATTGTTGTGGTTTACTGTTTGTAATGGCACATGCATGAAACAAATTAAAACCGTGGACAGAAATGAAAATGGAAGGGAAAAGGATGTGGCGTTACGGCCAGAGCTGCTGAATGGGGAACCAGGTGTGAGTCTGACAAGGGTTCAACAACCTGCGATTCTGGGTAAATAACTTAATCTACCTGTTTTTTTAGTTTGCACTATATAAAATTGAACAAAGAACAACAGCATAGAATACAATGAAAGCTATGAGAAACAGCAAAGACCCAATGGAAGAGAGAGATAAGAGAAACAATAACAACAGAGAACAATGCCCAGGAAAGTTATTTTGTTAAAGACGATCTTAGAATGTGTCTTTTTGAGCATTTTTTATAATAGAATTTTCACAGGTATATCTCTCCTAGACAGGGGCTGGTGTGGGCTCCCTCACATGAAAGTTAAATGTTACCAAGGAGGGGTCAGTAGCTGCGTCACAAAGGCATGATACTTTAACATGTGTTTATCTTTAGTGAGGCCTGATTGGGAGTGTGAAGCAGCCGTAAGTGAAGTGAAATTAATGACTCATTCAGCCCTGAATGCAGGGCAATAATTGATTTTTCCCTGTGTTTTTGACCGCCGCAAGGCCCTGTGGCCAAACCCCCAGGAGGCTGCCAACCCCACACAGCTTTTGCCTTGCACACCGTAAGGTTGGCTTTCAGGACCCGGGGACCCCATCCCCTGGGGCCAAAACTTATATATTAAGGGGAGGGGGGAGCACAGCCCCCTGCCCAACCCATAATTGGCCTTGGGAACACCATAGCCGTATGCCAAATACAATTAAACAGGGGAGGAGGGCTTGCAGCTCCCCTCCCGAGCCTTAATAGGCCCCAGGGACCACATCCCCCTGGACCAAATACAATAAAAAATGGATAGAGGGCCACGCTCCCCCCTCCCCAAGACTTCTTCTGTCCTGGGGGCCCCATCCCTAGGGCCAAAATCTAAGGGGAGAAGGGGGTTCAGCCCCCATCCCTGAGTACTATTTGGCCCCAGGGTTCCCATCCCCGGGGCCAAACCCCAAAAAAAAGTGGGTGGGGTACTATGTAGCCCCCTGCCCCAAGCCTTCATAGGCCCTGGGGACCACATCCCCCAGAGCCGTTTTTTGTTTGGAAGGGGAGTTGCACGCCCCCACAACCTTTACCAGGTCTTTACGACCCCATCCCCCAGGACCATATTTTTTTATTAAAGGGGAGGGGGGCACAGGGCCCCCCTCCCTGAGCCTCATTAGGCCCTGGGAACCACAACCCCAGGGTGGTATTTTTTGTTTTTAAAGGGGAGGGAACCACGTGCCCCACTACCCAAGCCTCATTAGGCCCTGGGTACCACATTCACCAAGGCCTTTATTATTTTAAGAGGGATGGGAGCCGCGTGGCCCCCCTCCCCGAGCCTCATTAAGCTCATTCCTGCTCCTCTGCACTTTTTAGTCAGGAAGCACTCTCAAGCGGGTGCCGGCAACGCAGAGGTGCACCGCGAATTATCCCAAAGCTCCACTGTCCACCATTTGATGAACAGAAGCCAGCACTCACGGGGGTAGTTGCAGAAAATCTTTATTGCCTCAAAGCAACAAACAAACGCGTTTCGGCGTAGCGCCTTCGTCGGTGTTACTGACACTCGCGCCGTGGCTGGATTTAAAACCAGTTTGAATACATTGTCACAGAAGAAGGACTAAAATCAAACCCTATTCATGGGCGCCATCTTAACATGTACATCATATCATTGCACATAAAGTTAAAATCACAATATTTTGCATGTATTCTTTTATGTCTGCGATTGTTAAAACTTCTAAATCATTTATGCATTCACATTTTCAGCCGTATATCGGCTTGCATGTTTTAGTATTCTGTTTCAAAACAATCCTCGACAAATACAATTACGCCGTGTATCTGCATTGAAAATTTGTGATACCTTCAGCCGTATATCGGCTTTCGCAAAACCTCGTGCAATATAATGAAAAGGTCCTAATTCAAATCAATTTCATCTGCTGACATCATATCATCTTTCCACATTACACACTTTTATTAAGCCGTGTATCGGCTTATATTCCAATGTGATCTCATAAATGCACTGCCAACTTTTCCCCGCTATTCAAACCCTTTGGGTATTTGGTTTGCAAATCAATTATATAGCGGGATTCTAGTCTGCGTAGTTTCAGGATTCTATCCCCACCACGTACATTGGTTGAGACACAATCCAGGCCAAAGTATTCCAACAGATCCCTGTCGCTGTGATGCATAGTGGCAAAATGCCTTGCTACTGGATAGGATTCATCTTTTTTCGCCATGGCCCGCATATGCTCTAAAATACGGACCTTGACTGGGTGAATGGTGCTGCCTATGTATCTTAACCCGCAGGGACACAATAAGCAATATACTACGTGTGAGGTATTGCAGGTTATAAATTTCGTTATTTTTCTCTGTTTTTTAATGTCCAGAATATCATATCCTAGAACTCTCTTGCTTTTACTGCAAGCTTTGCACTTCCCACACGGAAAGAAACCTCTCATCTCTCTGATAGTGCCCAATTTTTGTGTGTCCTTACTTTGATGGCTTTGAACTAACATGTCTCTTATAGATCTAGCTTTTCTGAAAGTCACCAACGGGAACCTTGGTATATCATTACAAATGACCGTATCCGTTTTGAGGATATGCCAGTTCTTCTTCAGAATTCTTCTCAGGGCATTTGCACCATCTGAGAATGTGGTAATCATTCTGAATTTGCCTTGTTGGTTATCCTTTTTCTGATTCTTAGGCTCATAATCACCAATCAGTTTTTGTCTGGGGATAGCTCTAACCCTATTCAAAGTACTTTCCAAAAGCAAGGTATCATATCCTCTTTTGGTGAACCTCATAATACATTCATGAGCTGCAGTTTCAAAATCGCAATTCCTTGAGCTGTTCCTTTTCAGTCTCAGGAGTTCACCGTATGGGATACTTTGTATTAGCTTTGGCGGATGACTACTCAAAGCGTGAAGTGTAGAATTACCTGCGGTGGGCTTTCTATACAGTGCTGTATTGATTTTACCATCTGCTATAAATATCCTCAGGTCAAGGTAGTTCACTGCCACTGAACTAACTTCCCCAGAGAAATGTAAATTCATTGTATTATCAATTAGAATTTTTATGTATTCCAAAGCAGATGCCGCAGTGCCATTCCAAACTAAAAACAGGTCATCTATGTACCTGTGCCAGGCTACAACCTCTCCCTGACCTTTGTCTCCCGGGTAGGACCTGGGCACCCGCTCCTCCCACCATCCCACGAATAAATTCACGTAACTGGGGGCGAAGCAAGTGCCCATGGCCGTCCCGGAGATCTGTTTATAATAGTCATCCTGGAAGAGAAAAATGTTGTTTTTTAGACAAAACTCTGTAAACTCTAAGAACATTAAGTTGTGCTCAGCAAGTTTTAATGGACGTTGATTTAAGTAGAACTGTACTGCCTTAAGTCCATTTGAATGTTCTATACAGGTATATAGGCTGGTGATATCCAGTACCATAAGTTGGTATGATGGATTCCAACTTATTGTGGCAACCTGATTTAAAAAGTCTTTCACATAAGAGGTCAGTTGTAGTACCCATTGAAATAAGAAATGATCTATGAACATAGATAAATGTTCCGTCAAACTCCCTTGTGAGGAGATAATTGGTCTTCCCGGAGGACATTCACTGTTCTTATGCAATTTGGGGATATGGTAAAAGGTCGAAATAATAGGATTTAAATTTCGAAGAAACAAGTACTCCTCAGTTCCCAGCATTGTCTTGTCATACCATTTCTTAATGAGAGAATGATAATTTCTCATTGTTTGATTATACTTTTCTTTTGATGATCTTTCATAGTTGCTATGGTCAGACAGTTGTTTCAAGGCTTCTTTGCAATACTGTTCTTTTGTGAGAAGCACCACATTGCCGCCTTTATCTGACGGCTTGCAGACTAATGAGGTGTCCATTTGTAGATTTTTTAAAGCCTCTCTTTGCTTTTTTGTGATGTTGTTGCTTTTTGCCATAGGAAAACCTTTTATTCTAAGATTCAATAAATCATTGTTCACTGCATCCGAAAAGACATCGATAGCGTCAAGAGGCATTTGTGGCACAAACTGCGATACCGGTTTGAAAGGGCTCTCAACCGTTTGTTGTTCAATGCCTAATTGTCTCGACCTTTGTGCGATGTCTGCAACATTAGCTGAGTTACCATCTTCTCCCATGCGTAGATGTTCCAATACCTCTAAGGCCGCCCAATCATTGACCGTTAGAATATCCGTTGTTTCACTTAGAGGTTGTTTGTCGTTTTTGATTTTACATGTGGGTTTCAATTTGAAATATTTATGTAATTTCAATTTACGAGTAAATTTGAAGAGCTCGATTCTCGTTTGGGTGTACTCCATTTGATTATTTGGGCAAAAGGTGAGTCCGAGTTTCAAAACCCTTGGTGTGAGATTAACCACAGTTAGGTTTTCTGTCTCTACTGCCACTTCTTGCCTCTCTTGCTGCGTGTTAATCGAGGAGATGTTATTCCTTTTCCTGCGCCGCCCGCCCCTTCGCGTTTTTCTGCGGTATTTTCTGGCGGTTTGCTCTTCCCACCTCTCAACCACGACTGGCGTATAAGTTGGAACTCCTCGTGAAAAGGTGTCTTCTTTCCTCTATTACTTGCAGCTCCCATATTTTCATCACCTGATTGTTCACTTTCTGTCATTTCTGACTCGGATGTTTCCACTCTTTCTGCTATTGATTTATTTGACTTTAGAGATAATTCCTTCCTGGGCCCATCGAACTTCTTTGAAAAGGTTAAGACTCTACCTTGCAGATAATCCTTCTCGTCTCTTTCAAATTTTTCTTGTTTTCGCTGTTTGATTTTCATTTCGTACTTCATCAACCGGTTCTTCATTTGCTCTCTCATTTCCTCCAATTTTTGTTTGTCCTCTTCTTTTTCCAATTCTTCCTCAAGTTCCTGGATTTCCTTCAGAGCTTTGTCTCGATCGCTCCATGCGAATTTGACTAAAATGCTCAACATTCCTTTACTTGATTGGGCAGTATGTTCCGCCCACTCCTCCAAAAGGAGAGGGTCCGGATTCTCATAGGCAGGTACAATGTAGATGCGCAAACCTTGCGGCACCCTGTCCACATCGATATAATTCTAGAGGGAGTTTGCCTCCCACCATTTGCGCATCTCTCTCTCGTAAATCCTCTTCAGTTTAGTAAACTTCGCATTAAGACTACTGGCCACTTTTAATGCGTTGGCAGAGCTTGGTTGTTCCACTCCTGTGTGTTTTTTAAAGATGTCTTTAGCCGCTTCACGGCGTGCCAATTCACAAAACATGCTCACGCAGTTTTGTGTAATCTAATTAGAGGACATATATTTTCCGCAGTTTCCCCCTCGTTTTATCGCTCTGACACAATGCAAGCAGTTAATATGTCATAAAACTGCTTACCGGCAAGTGGACCAGCGAATCCCCGCTCCTCCTCCAATTCGCAGGATATCCTGTCCAAAACGCCGTAAATCCTCTTGTGCTGCGACGGTGCTTCCTCTTCTAAATTCCTGCTCCTCTGCACTTTTTAGTCAGGAAGCACTCTCAAGCGGGTACCGGCACCGCGAAATATCCCAAAGCTCCACTGTCCTCCATTTGATGAACAGAAGCCAGCACTCACGGGGGTAGTTGCAGAAAATCTTTATTGCCTCAAAGCAACAAACAAACGCGTTTCGGCATAGCACCTTCGTCGGTGTTACTGACACTCATGCCGCGGCTGGATTTAAAACCAGTTTGAATACATTGTCACAGAAGAAGGACTAAAATCAAACCCTATTCATGGGCGCCATCTTAACATGTACATCATATCATTGCACATAAAGTTAAAATCACAATATTTTGCATGTATTCTTTTATGTCTGCGATTGTTAAAACTTCTAAATCATTTATGCATTCACATTTTCAGCCGTATATCGGCTTGCATGTTTTAGTATTCTGTTTCAAAACAATCCTCGACAAATACAATTACGCCGTGTATCGGCATTGAAAATTTGTGATACCTTCAGCCGTTGATCGGCTTTCGCAAAACCTTGTGCAATATAATGAAAAGGTCCTAATTCAAATCAATTTCATCTGCTGACATCATATCATCTTTCCACATTACACACTTTTATTAAGCCGTGTATCGGCTTATATTCCAATGTGATCTCATAAAGCACTGCCAACTCTTCCCCGCTATTCAAACCCTTTGGGTATTTGGTTTGCAAATCAATTATATAGCGGGATTCTAGTCTGCGTAGTTTCAGGATTCTATCCCCACCACGTACATTGGTTGAGACACAATCCAGGCCAAAGTATTCCAACAGATCCCTGTCGCTGTGATGCATAGTGGCAAAATGCCTTGCTACTGGATAGGATTCATCTTTTTTCGCAATGGCCCGCATATGCTCTAAAATACGGACCTTGACTGGGTGAATGGTGCTGCCTATGTATCTTAACCCGCAGGGACTCAATAAGCAATATACTACGTGTGAGGTATTGCAGGTTATAAATTTCGTTATTTTTCTCAGTTTTTTAATGTCCAGAATATCATATCCTAGAACTCTCTTGCTTTTACTGCAAGCTTTGCACTTCCCACACGGAAAGAAACCTCTCATCTCTCTGATAGTGCCCAATTTTTGCAAAGAAGCCTTGAAACAACTGTCTGACCATAGCAACTATGAAAGATCATCAAAAGAAAAGTATAATCAAACGATCACAAATTATCATTCTCTCATTAAGAAATGGTATGACAAGACAATGCTGGGAACTGAGGAGTACTTGTTTCTTCGAAATTTAAATCCTATTACTCCGACCTTTTACCATATCCCCAAATTGCATAAGAACAGTGAATGTCCTCCGGGAAGACCAATTATCTCCTCACAAGGGAGTTTGACGGAACATTTATCTATGTTCATAGATCATTTCTTATTTCAATGGGTACTACAACTGACCTCTTATGTGAAAGACACCAAGGACTTTTTAAATCAGGTTGCCACAATAAGTTGGAATCCATCATACCAACTTATGGTACTGGATATCACCAGCCTATATACCTGTATAGAACATTCAAATGGACTTAAGGCAGTACAGTTCTACTTAAATCAACGTCCATTAAAACTTGCTGAGCACAACTTAATGTTCTTAGAGTTTACAGAGTTTTGTCTAAAAAACAACATTTTTCTCTTCCAGGATGACTATTATAAACAGATCTCCGGGACGGCCATGGGCACTTGCTTCGCCCCCAGTTACGTGAATTTATTCGTGGGATGGTGGGAGGAGCGGGTGCCCAGGTCCTACCCGGGAGACAAAGGTCAGGGAGAGGTTGTAGCCTGGCACAGGTATATAGATGACCTGTTTTTAGTTTGGAATGGCACTGCGGCATCTGCTTTGGAATACATAAAAATTCTAAATGATAATACATTGAATTTACATTTCTCTGGGGAAGTTAGTTCAGTGGCAGTGAACTACCTTGACCTGAGGATATTTATAGCAGATGGTAAAATCAATACAGCACTGTATAGAAAGCCCACCAGAGGTAATTCTACACTTCACGCTTTGAGTAGTCATCCGCCAAAGCTAATACAAAGTATCCCATACGGTGAACTCCTGAGGCTGAAAAGGAACAGCTCAAGGAATTGCGATTTTGAAGCTGCAGCTCATGAATGTATTATGAGGTTCACCAAAAGAGGATATGATACCTTGCTTTTGGAAAGTACTTTGAATAGGGTTAGAGCTATCCCCAGACAAAAACTGATTGGTGATTATGAGCCTAAGAATCATAAAAAGGATAACCAACAAGGCAAATTCAGAATGATTACCACATTCTCAGATGGTGCAAATGCCCTGAGAAGAATTCTGAAGAAGAACTGGCATATCCTCAAAACGGATACGGTCATTTGTAATGATATACCAAGGTTCCCGTTGGTGACTTTCAGAAAAGCTAGATCTATAAGAGACATGTTAGTTCAAAGCCATCAAAGTAAGGACACACAAAAATTGGGCACTATCAGAGAGATGAGAGGTTTCTTTCCATGTGGGAAGTGCAAAGCTTGCAGTAAAAGCAAGAGAGTTCTAGGATATGATATTCTGGACATTAAAAAACAGAGAAAAATAACGAAATTTATAACCTGCAATACCTCACACGTAGTATATTGCTTATTGTGTCTCTGCGGGTTAAGATACATAGGCAGCACCATTCACCCAGTCAAGGTCCGTATTTTAGAGCATATGCGGGCCATTGCGAAAAAAGATGAATCCTATCCAGTAGCAAGGCATTTTGCCACTATGCATCACAGCGACAGGGATCTGTTGGAATACTTTGGCCTGGATTGTGTCTCAACCAATGTACGTGGTGGGGATAGAATCCTGAAACTACGCAGACTAGAATCCCGCTATATAATTGATTTTCAAACCAAATACCCAAAGGGTTTGAATAGCGGGGAAGAGTTGGCAGTGCATTTATGAGATCACATTGGAATATAAGCCGATACACGGCTTAATAAAAGTGTGTAATGTGGAAAGATGATATGATGTCAGCAGATGAAATTGATTTGAATTAGGACCTTTTCATTATATTGCACGAGGTTTTGCGAACGCCGATATACGGCTGAAGGTATCACAAATTTTCAATGCCGATACACGGCGTAATTGCATTTGTCGAGGATTGTTTTGAAACAGAATACTAAAACATGCAAGCTGATATACGGCTGAAAATGTGAATGCATAAATGATTTAGAAGTTTTAACAATCGCAGACATAAAAGAATACATGCAAAATATTGTGATTTTAACTTTATGTGCAATGATATGATGTACATGTTAAGATGGCGCCCATGAATAGGGTTTGATTTTAGTCCTTCTTCTGTGACAATGTATTCAAACTGGTTTTAAATCCAGCCGCGGCGCGAGTGTCAGTAACACCGACAAAGGCGCTACGCCGAAACGCGTTTGTTTGTTGCTTTGAGGCAATAAAGATTTTCTGCAACTACCCCCATGAGTGCTGGCTTCTGCTCATCAAATGGAGGACAGTGGAGCTTTGTGATATATATATATATATATATTTATATATATATATCTATATATATGAGGAAAGCCACGGTGCGCCCCCTCCCTGAGTCTCATCAGGTGAATGGGGGACCCCATCCCCGTCACCCGTATCTAATTTAAAGGGGACGGGGGCCGCGTGGCATACTTCCTGAGCCTATTTTGCTCCAGAGACCCCCATGCCCCCGGGTCTCTATTTTAAATAGGTGGGTGCTCTGCTGCCCACCCAGGGCACCCACCATACACACGATGGGGGCTGCAGGGGAAGCCCCAGGGCTCCCACGGCACCAGCCTGCTCCCCGCATTCTACAGGAGCAGGCATTGCTCCAGCCTGGAGGGAGCAGCTATTTATGCGCCCCCCTCCCTTTATGGAATGCAGCACCGGGGGTGGGCTCCCTTGGGGCCTATAATGGCTTGGAGAGGGGGGCCCTGCTCCCCATAATTTAACAATGCATCCCTGGGCCACCATATTTTTTTATCCACGAGAGTCCCGCGGAATTGCGACATAATTGCTGTTAATTTAAATTTTGGCAGGGGGGTCCCTCTGAGTCCCCCCCCCATGGGGCCTAGGTGGGCAGGGTATCCCTACGTTGCCCCCTTATATAACTTTTTTTTGTATTTCAGGAAAGGGGACAGTCCCCAAGTCCTGTAATGGCTGCCAACAACATGATTCTGATGTTGCTGGCAGCCAATCAGAGGACTCCCCCACAGGAGTCTGACTCCCATGGAGGAAAATTGGCCCAAGGGGAAAAAAGCTGTTTGGGCCAATTAGAACGCTCAATTTTTAATTTGCCACTACCACAAGACTCTCGCGGCCTCAACCGTCCAGCTATGCAAATATACTTAAACCTTAATTTCTCAAAAACTACTGAACAAATTTACACCAAATCATAAAAGAACAATCTGTGTGCCAGGATCTAGCTTCCTGTGAAATTTGGTGTAATTCCGTTCAGCAGTTTTTGCTGTAGCCCTGCCTAAAGAAGTCAATCGAAAATGCATGGGGATTTTGCATCTAGGGCCCCCCTGTTTTCTTGGCCTCCGCTTGACGGATCACACAGAAACTTTCCATGCACAAACTAGGCAATTCCTGTGGAAAAGCAGACCTAACTATAACTACCCAGTGGTGCCTACCACTAGGTAATACATATATATATATATATATATATATATATATATATATATATATCCAGTCATCTTTTGGTGGGGGTGATTCGGATCAATATTTAGCTAGTTCCTCCTAACAAAGAAAGCACCCATTCCTGCCAGAACTCCTGCATCCCGCATACCCCCCAAGTCTTCCATCACTACCCAGGGACTTCAATACAGGCAAGAGGTCAATGGCTTACCCCAATACTTTGGATACAGTCCGGATGATGCCTGGAAAAAAGGGTCTTTACAGTGCATTTTAATCTCAGGTTTATTCAGTGAATATATATATATATTCTCTGAATAAACCTGAGATTAAAGTGCAGTCATAGTTATGTATGGTAATAATTTGGTAACTTTATGTTTAAAAACAGTGGTTGATAGGTATACATTTGCCACTGTAAAGACCCTTTTTTCCAGGCATCATCCAGACATTATCCAAAGTTCTGTGGTAAGCTGGGTATACTGCTAATGTTGATTACAGGGCCTAAAGTGAATCCATAGTCTACTATCCTTCAACATTGTTTTAAATTCTCCCAAAGAGAGCTTGGGGTTACTTCACACAGCATCAGACAACGCAGGACTGGAGAAAGAGGTAGACCGACGGTCATGGCGGTGAGCAGCAGAAGCCAGGGCTTAGATAGTATAGTAGACACTCACAGGTCACATATGCACTTCCAGGTCACTAAGGGATGAGTTAACAAAAATGTCACTGCCACATGTAAAGCAGCGCCTGATAACTACATGTGCTGTACGGGCTGTCATTGCCATTCGCACTCTTCGCACCCTTTTTTGCTTCTCTCACCTTTGTTTTCATTGTCCCTTCTCTGGTCACTTTAGGTCAGGGTTGTTTTCCAACCATTTTTGTATTCATTTACTGTTTGTAGCATATTGTACTCTTCCTTCTATGTCCCATTACTTTGAATTACGTTGCTTGTTTTACCTGACTCCATATTCAGTTCTTGGGTTGGTAGCCAGGTCTTCCCATGGACTAGTTACAGCCTGCTCCATCTAGAAGCCACTAAGCTGCATATTATCCTTTTCATATATCTGACTTCTTTGTGGCAATGTACTAGTATTTGATATGTCAAACTATGCCATATGTTACAGGTTCAGCTTGGGATATTCAGACCCACATAGTAGGGTGTTTCGCCAGCCAGAGGAACGACGGTGTACCACCCTATTCTCTCTTTCCAACATATTTTGCCCCTTGAGGCCTATACATGCCCTGTAGTTTCAACCTAGATACGGATCTTAGGAGGAAGGACCATAGGAGGGTTTATTGGAATAACCTCAGATACCTCTATCGCCCCCTCATATTTGGCATCACATTGCAAGTATTCTACATGTCCCTCACTTGGCGGTCTTTAATCATAATGCTGGTCAGCTAAGTGTTTTGTTCGGGTAATGGTGATAGTGAATTGGCTAGAGTTAAAGTGAAAGTTGCATCATCGGTTTTTATGGATCTTATTGATGGGTGTATTAATGATATACACATTTTTCAGGCTGGTGTAAATAGCTTGCTAGCATCAAGATAAAGATAACAGCACTTTGTCTTTTGATATTTTTTCAGAGATTATCATGTTCAAGCTTCACAACCTATACTTCAGGGGTGCCCCATGTACTGAGTGATTGAATACTGTTCAGTGTGGGTTGATGTCTCCCTAGGCAGGTATTGTGTCGAATTTTATGGAGGTCTCCTATGGATGAGGACTATTTGGAGGGAAGTATGCCAAATGTGTATGATGTGGAGCCTTCCTGACATAATGTTAGCTGGTCCTGGATTGCCAAACATGGTGTACAATAGTGTGCTGTAGTAAGACAGATCTGAATTTGACACTCTTGTAAAATTCTGCTGCTTGTAACCGCCAACTAACTAATCAGGCATTTTTCCATTCTTATTTGAAGTTATTCTAGGTATTGCATTTCAAGAAATGTGAGCAGTAGTTGCCCCCTGCCACCCACCCTCAACAACAATGAAGTCTCTGCTAAAAATGATTTAGCCCTTTGTGAGGAGCAAATGTAAAGATGGATGCTAGATGTCATAGAAAATCATTGGTATGAGTGTCTAAGGTTTTGAACCTATTGGGAAGTTATACCTTGGTTGTCAGAATGACTACTCAGTCCAAACGAACAATAGATTTTGTGATGGTGAATTGTCATTTGACACCAGGAAAAGCCAATATATCGAGGCATTATGTGATTTCAATGGTCTTTGTGAAACTCTAGAGGACAGAGCACTATAGGAATACACAATGATAAATGGCAACCTTGTAATAATCTTCCTATATTTTCCATTTTAGGTATCCATTTTGGATAATACATGTTCATTTCTATTTGCAAAATGTACAAAATGTACAAAATGCCAATGTTAAAATATTTGTTTTATTCCAATGTGATAATTCAACTTGGTCAAATATATTCATGTTTTATTTTAGCATTGCTTGAATTGCTTTTCTATTTATGGTTTTAAAATAATGAACAAGGTTTAATAAAAATGAATTTCTTGATTTCTCAGGTATTGTTTTTAAACAGCAAACAGTGTTTCATAGATTATAAGTAAATGAGAGCCTATAGGGGCTTCATTATGAATTGTTTATTATGAAGATGTTCAACATTGTGCAGTCAGAGTATATAATCTGGAACAAAGCATTATTAGATAGAGAGGAACTTAGATCCAGGGTCTCAAGACTGAAGGTCACCCAGTAGCTTTCCCTTGCTGAAAGCTGCAGAAAAGACACCTCAAGTCCTAATACTGGCTTATCTACCAGTTCAAAGACAACATAGCCACTGAGGCATGTATACAAGAACACCAGCTGCTGTTTCATTACTGATCACTGCTTTTATTGTTCACAGAAGGTATGCGGGTGCAGACCATCTATGAAACATAAGTAGGCCCCTATTTGGTGCTAGGATCAGCTTAGTTAACCAAGGGAAAGGAGGGGTTGGGACTATTGATGTAAAGAAGTCTTATAATAACATCATAAAGTTGGTTTTTGTTTTTTAAACTTTATTTAGATTTTAAAGTCATTACAGCCAGTCAAGCGGTACATACAGTACATAATTGTCTGTGCATACACTGTTTCTTTATCCAACGGTCTACACATTAAAAACAATTGTGATTACTACTGTATGTCTGTCATTTTTATATTCTTTATATAAAAGCAGTATCGACGTGTTATGTGCCCCCCTTTCCACTCCCCGCATTTCTGTACACATAGTAGGTGCCCATCACGAGTGTCTTGGTGGTATCCTGCCTGCCTCCAATTATATTCAACCATTACCTGTTCTACTTTGCCCCTCCTGCTCTATGTCTGCTGCTGCTTTCCGCACCAGATATGCCTGGTATGTCCCCATATGTTCTTGGGTCGACAACAGTCAGGCTTTAATGCGTTATAGTTATCCGATTGTGTAGAACAAAAGGCTAGGTCCGTGTGCCAGTCTACCAGTTTAGGCAATGGACCATGCATCCATCTCATTGCAATCCTACGTTTCGCTAATAGTAGGCCAATAGCCGCCAACTTGCGGCCAGACTTGTGTATCTCCTTGTCATATCCTAGGAGCGCAACCAACGGGTACTCCGGGATTGGCAGCTCCAGCATCTCTGCTAGCGCAGTGAACACTTCCCTCCAGAACGTGCGAACCCTGGGGCACTCCCACGCCAAATGTATGAAGTTTGCACCGGCAGCCTTGCATCTCATGCACCTGTCGTCTTCCCTCAAGCCATATTTGTACAAATGAGCCGGGGTGTAATATACTCTGTGGAGATATTTATAGTGTATTATCCTGAGTCGTCCCTTCTGTGAGATGGACTTCGTGTTAGTGAAACAGTGAGTCCACTGTGCCTCAGTTATTTCTATGCCCAGTTCCAACTGCCACTTCTGCTGGGATTTGTTTAGTATCTGAGTGTTGTGTCCCTTAGTAAGTGCATACAGTATTGTTATACCTCTTTGTGGAGATTTGACCTGAAGGAGATATGACAATGCCTTCATCTCTTGTGGTTCTGCCATGTCTTCCCCTAATACAGCGCGCAGCGCCTGACGCACCCTGTAGTACTGATAGCATCAAGAGTTGACACTTGAGGTACATGTGCCAGCACTTGGACCCATGTTTTCACTGTTCCGTCCAGAAAGAAATCCCCCTACTACTTTACGTGTAGTGCATTGAGTGTTTGTATTACTGCCACATCATTGCACAGCGGGAACCGATCGCACCACTCAATCGGCAGTTTGGGAGAGTATATGAGCCTGAGCTGTTGAGCCACTGCTATTTTCTTTATTTGAGACCTTGTGCACCCGACCGGGTCTATAGTGTGAGGTCTCCCCTGGAATCCACTTTCTAATATTTTCGGTAATGGGGTGGGGCTGACCTCGTTCCTTTCAATATATATTTGTGGTAAGTTGCGTGGTCTGCGTATCCAATAATGTGCATGTAATAACTGTGCGGCCCTATAATATCTTTCCAGATCTGGGGCATTTAGCCCACCTTCTGAGAATGGTTTTATTAAGGTATCCCATTTAATCCGGGGTTGCTTCCCGGCCCAGGCTTGCCGTGTCATAAGAGTACGTAGGTTCTGGAAGAATGATTTAGGCAGTATGATTGGGATGTTTGCAAAGAGAAAAAGGAATCGCGGAAGTACAACCATTTTCATTAGTACGATACGGCCTATAAAGGACAGTGGAAGCCTTATCCATTTGTCAATTGATTCTGTCAATTTTTGTACTGCGTGACCATAGTTTTCCAGCATTATCACTTCTGGGTCAGTGTGTATCTGTATACCCAGGTATCTTACTGGGTCTGAGGTCCATTCAATGGGGAACTCAGTGTGGATGGGGTCAGTTGCTGGTGTGAGAGGAATTATTGTCGATTTATGCCAATTAATGAATAGGCTTGAGTGTTGTAAAATTGCTCGACCTCTTGCAGCATAGGTTTGAGATTTTGCTCAGGATTGCGTATATTATAACAAACAGTGGTTCTGTCGGGTGTAGCTATTTCTTTGTAATTGAAAACAATCATGTAAACAACAAATCAACTGATGGCGCAAAGTTACAGACAAAATTCAACATTCATTTGTGGTTAAAAAGTGAAAATGATTTACCTAGATTTAGAAATTTTCAAAAAGGAAATTTTAATTTAATACAATAATTACCATGAGAAAGGGCTGTCTAATAATTCAATCAATGAAACGGCGCAAGTGACCAATATTTACAGTGACAAGGTGAATAAAGTGCAGATGTGACAGAATCGGTGTACTTAACATGTAAGTGATAAAGTAAGCGAATGAAGAAATATTTACAAGTTGAAAATATGAAAACAGTGTCCAATTTCAAAGTATAATACAAATGTCTCAAGCTCAGGAATTGATCTACATTCGTTTTAAAAGCAATGAGACCTATTGAGGATTGGACTTTTAACAAACGTCGACGTTTCGACCCTAACAGAAGCAATGATACGAAAAAGTCAGTGCGGGTCTTCTTCAGGACAATATGTAAGTCAGACAGCCGATTCTGCGAGTTTGAATCGATGCCAAGAACATAATGTTGGAGGGTTGACCTGAATGTTGGTCGGCCCTGAAGTCAGATGGAGCCCTCTATGAAGTGGAGAAGGGGTACTGTAACGACTACAGTTCCTCATGGTCAGCTTGTTTGAGTCACGATTAAACTTGGGTCAATGACTTAGAAATAAGGGACTGGTGAGCACAAATATGATCAATGTTGCTCACAAAGGCGCAAGCGTTGTTGCCTCTTAATTGTAGCAATCCATGATGTCATTATTTTCATGGAGTGGCTTGTAAAGTATTCGGCTCGTTTCTGCTCGCGAAGGTTGCTTGTAATTAAATGTCAACCCACGCTCTCACTATTCTCGGGGACTGGCTCCTCTCTTGATTCCAGACGGCAGGATCCTGTGCTCTGCGGGATTGCGTATATACAGCAGTGTGTCATCTGCATACGCAGCAATGACCAGGTTGTAGTGTGGGGAACGTGCGCCTCTATGTGCATGGTATTCGCGCATAGCACATGCGAGGGGCTCCGCCGCAAGAGCATACAAAAGTGGGAAAAGGGTGCAGCCCTGCCTCGTGTCTCTGGTGATTGCTATTGGTTGTGAAAATGAGCCAGTGACACGCACACACGCTGAAGGCTTAGCATATAGAACCTCGACTAATTTCAAGAAAACCTCGCCCACTCATACCCACCTGAGAACAGCATACAAAAATCGCCACTCTACTGAGTCAAATGCTTTCTCAATATCTATAAAAAGGGTTCTCAGATTACATGTGAGGGAGCAACCCGGCACAAAGCCAGTGTGCTCCTGACCCACCATTTTCGGTAGTAAGGGTGCCATTCTGTTCGCCAGGATCTTGGCGAACAGCTTAACGTCTTTGTTGAGCAGTGATAGAGGTCTGTAGGAGGAACATTGGTCTGGCTGCTTCCCCGCTTTTAGCAGAGTGATCAGGGTGGCCTCCCGCATCGAGGGTGGCATTAATCCCTCCCTCGCCATTTCTTCAAAGAGGTTCATCAAGTGCGGCGTAAGCCTTTCCTGATATGCTTTGTAAAAGGCCACGATCAGACCATCCAACCCTGGGGCTTTCTCGTTCGGCATGTCCTTTAAAGATGCTGTGATTTTGGTCGGACAGAGTGGGGCCATAAGCCTTTCCCTGTCTGTGTTTTCCAGCCATTTCATTGCAATGTGGGCAAGATACTCATCATCTGTCTCTGCTGCAGTGGGTTCACGCGTGGTGTATAGCTTTGTGTAGTAATTACTAAAGGCTTCCGCTATCTTAGGCGTGCTACATACCAATCCTCCCCGATCAGTAAATATTTGTAAGATATCATTGTCACTTCTGTTGGGTCTTATTAATGCTGCAAGCATAGCACTGGGCCTGTCTCCCTCAGCGTACACCCTGGCTGTGGCATATTTCCCTAGATGTTTAACCTCAGTGTCTGCTAGTTCATTAAATTCGTCTAGTTGCGCCCTAATTTTTGAGAGTAGCTGAGGATCTCCACTCTCCTGTAGTTGCCTCTCTAATGTTTTCAACGTAGTCTCCACTTTTGTAATTGTGCTCGGATCGATTGTTTGGAGATCGTCATACCTCTAATGTATATCTTGAATGTTTCCCAGATAGTGCACATCTTAGGTGCACTGCCCAGATTAATGGCAAAAAATTTGTCTATAGCCTTTTCCAGGTCATCACAAAAGACAGGGTCTAGCAATGGTTATTGTGGGAATCGCCAGGTAGGTTCTTTACGATGCATGTTACTGATTAATATACTCAACATGACCGGTGAGTGGTCTGATAGTGTGCGTGCCATATGTATGCAATCGCCTATAAAGGGCAGCAGCTCACGTGATGCAAACCAGTAGTCTATTCTGGTATGAGTGTTGTGGACAGAAGAATAGTGTGTGTAGTCTCTGCCCAGGGGTGAACGGTGTCGCCAGACGTCGGTGAGTTCTTCCGCTTCTATAATACTATCTATGGCTCTAGCAGCCATTGACGGCCGTCTGGGGGCCCCTTTCGACCTGTCGAAGTCGGGATTCAGTATACAATTAAAGTCTCCCCCCCAGAGTTGTGGCATGTCTAAGTACCTCATGATCTTGTCATGTAATGCATGATAAAATTGCGGGTCATCATGATTAGGCCCGTATACCCCAACCAATAACACATTAAAACTATCTTTGCGGCATCTGGCTAGCACTTATCTACCCCCTATGTCTGCCTCTACCTCCTGTGCCTGCAGCCCTGAATTCCTGCGTACCCAGATCAACACCCCTCTAGCATGTGAGGAAAACCCTGCCGCCACACATATACCTTTCATTCTTTTAGGAGTCAACAAACCGGTACTTGGGGTTAGGTGAGTCTCTTGGAGTATGGCCACATCCACATGATGTCTATACAAATAGGCACTACCTTTCGAATTTTCCTGTGGTCATTGAGGCCCCCACATTCCAAGACATAAAGTTTATTTGGACGTTAGTGTTAGTGGTTTGTGTTGTGAGTACAGCTTGCATGATTTGTGCTGGTACCTGCTATGCGGAATGTGTGACCAAATATCTTGTTGTGCACAGCTATACACGGCTTGACGATTACTGCTTGCTGACAGATTAACTAGAATAACCCTACCCTCCCCCCTCCTCCCACGCCATATCCCAAATATTACGACATGGCACACTCGAAACATCTAATTAACCCCCCTCCCCTCAAAAAACAAAACCCCCCATGAACTTCCCAAATATTACTTCCCGATGTGTAATGCACTTGGGGACAGTGGTTACCGGACTACCGGTGCTATCTGATGGCCTGTATCCGCCCACTTAGTAAATTACCATCCAGGCAGTTGGTATTACAATCCACTGTGGAGAATGCAGTTCTTGTCTATTTTGCATCAGTTTGAGGAATGCGCTCCGCACGACAGCATTGAGTTAATGCGGGCTACTGCTGGATTGATTGTCCACTATAATTGTTATGTCCGTTTGTATCATATTTTTCACTTGGTGGTTTTAAAGTGCACAACATTATTATCAGTCCTGTTGCTCTAGATCGTCTTGCACAATGCCTCCCACTGCCATAGGCTCTTGTGAAGGTTTCTGCATTTTGTCTTTACTGTGCTTTTTAAGATCTTGCTGCAGTATTTTAGGGTCATTATATATTCTGGTTTTACCATCGAATGTCACCTTCAATCTTGCTGGGTAGAGCATTGCATATTCTAACTGAAGCTCTCTTAGTTTGCGTTTCATGTGCCCAAATTGTCTGCATGCCTCTTGCACTTGTGGAGTGAAGTCCGGGAAGAGAGCCAGTTCAGATCCCTCATATTTGAGCATTTTCAACTCCCTGGCGCGTCTTAATGCAGCGTCCCTGTCTCTATTATTTAGTATTCTCGCAATCAGGGGATGAGGGGGCGCACCGGGGGGCGGTTTTGGGCCCAGCAAATGATGAGCGCGTTCCACAATAAACACCAACGAGAATGTTTCACAACCCAATAATGTCACCAGAAGCTGTTCTGTGAACAGCTCCATATTGCTGGTCACTGTGGTCTCAGGCAGGCCCAGAATGCGCACATTGTTGCGCCTAGAGTGCGCTTCCAAGTCCTCGGCTTTATCGCGTAGTACTGACATTAGTTTACCCATTTGTTTTTGAGCAGCCCCTGCCTCAGCTTGTGCATCTTCCGCCTCTGACATCCTGCGCTCCACCATATCTAGCCTTACAGCATGTTTGTCCACTCGTTCTGACAAACGGTCCATTCTATATGACTATGAGTCTATCTTACCATCAATAACATCATAAAGTTACAATATTTTCTAGTATTCTGCCTTTAACTACATATCATTGCCACTATATTTCTTATTTTTATAGGATCTGCTATTCATATTGTGTGCAGTAGGAAAGATTTTAATTTTCATAAATCTTGAAAATGTAGTGCTAGTTTACTAGTGTTCTTGAGTGTATCTATGTATGATGAAAGAGGGTTTTGGGTTCCACTAACTATTCCTGGAAAGCCTCACAGGACTGATCATCACCTTACTCAAGTAAGTAAGTAGGTTGCATGAGGTTGCAGTCCACCAGGCTTTCTGTTTCATGTAGATTGACTAAGTCCTTAGAGCCAGAGAGTCTGGAAAACACATTGCCAAGCCACGTTCTGGAGAAGAAGTCCAGAAACTTATTAACCTCAATGCTAGATGTTCTGCTGTTAGTCAGGAGGATGGAAGTCATTTTGGAACATTTTTGGTTGATTAGCCTGGAGGAGATTCCGAGATCTAGGGGTTACTAGTTTCCCATATTTATTTTACTTTCTGTCCTTGTTCTGCTTTCCAGTCTTTCAAAAAAATCCAACTACGCCTTAGATTGGAAAGCAATCATTGGGAAAATGTTGGTCTGTGAACAATGTATTTTCCAGTCTCGAGGGCCTTGCAAAAATTGTAGTAATTGTCTGTGTGTTTACATTTCAAATCACTCTATACTTTATCTAGAATCAGGGTAGAGTTATTTTTTATGGAAGAGCCAATTAAAAGGATTGTGAAGAACTTTTCAGTCATTAGCTACTACGTCCAGTGTCTCTTGAGAGAGGTAGAGAGGCTTGTTTTGCAAAAATAAAAATTCTGAGTAGTTCGTTAATGATTTTAAGTTCAATCAGAGAATGTCCAGATTTATTGTGTGGTGTATTTAATCCCAGCACACAAATAGGGCCAAACATCGAGTTGGTCAGAGTACAAAAATAGCAGCGCCAGAACTTGGTAAAATATTTTTAAAGTATCTGTCAAGCGCTTTTGGAAATTTAGGTTAAATCCTTTATAGCGCTTGAAGGACACACATTTTTGCTACGTTGTTTTAAAAAGTGTTGGCAGTTTACAAGATACTGCCCTTATGGAAGGTATTAATTGTGAAATATGGAATTGATGATAGCCAGCTGTTTGCTACCTCCCACTGTTTGATCAAAGTAGAGAAGGACATTATATCCCTTCTATGGTTAACAAATATTATGGTATGATCCAGAGGATGGCATTGACCTATAAAAATGCTAAGGCTCAATAGATGGTTGCTAATGGAAATTAAGGATCATTATAAGTGACGACTACCATTGCATTTGACAAGGTGGGAAAATGACTCAGCCTAGGATCAAGTATTCAGATGGTAAGAAGCTATCATGGCCCATTTTTGGCACTGCAGGCTCGAGGCAGGGCTGGCTTTTGGCCCCTCTCTTCTTCAATATCTAGATTAGTGCTAGTGTGATGGAGAAAGGGATGAGGAGGCCTTTTCAACCTTGAATGCGGAGCGAAACAATATTTAACCCCATAGGCCTTTAGGGTGGGGCGCAGACCATCTACAGAGAATTTCTCTCCTGAATGGCCTTTCGCTAAACTTGTCAAAAACTAAAATCATGTGTTTTGAGACTAATATCAGTGGCCACTTGGGAACAGTTCTGCTTATTTGAAAGTTCTAGTTGACAATAAGCAAACCTTGGACTTTCTAGTTACTGCGAACAGTCATATTATTATTGCTGCTTTAGCATCTGACCTGACAAGATTCACCTGACAGTATGGGGGGGAAACTCTGTCTTACTCTATTTTAGTCATTCAAAATGCATAAGCAGTGAAGGTCCTTCCTCTCATGATCTAAGGGGCAGTCTTGTGTTTGCTTGCCATTAATTTTGACCCTGCTAAATTGGAAGGCTTTGTTTGGTTGCATATGGTATCAGAGGAAGGCCATCCCTTTTGAAACTTGCCAATGTGAAAGTTATATAAAGTTAGGTTGGGGTGACGAGGCTAGTCCTTTTGAAAATTAGGAAGATCAGGCTGCCTGAGCATGCCCTGAAACCTTTTTCACACCAATTAGTGACGTGCAAGAGAAGGGCCATGAAAGGCAGGATAGGTGCAATGCTCCATAACCTTAATGCGCATCTTGGTCGTCTTGATTTAAGAGAGTAATTTTTAAGGGAGAAGGGCAGTAGAGAGTTGTAGGAAACACAAGTAAATATTATGATCAGGCTTCAAAGTACAAAGACGAGGTTTTAATGAAGCTCTGGTAATGATCTCTGTGTCATCTAGAAAGTTGGAAGACCTCTTGTTTTCAACTTCCTTTAAAATATGGGAAATAAGGTTGGTTTCTTCGGTCAGACTTGCTTAGATTTTGATTGATCAATCTGTGTATTTTGAGAAAATGGATTTAAGTAATCATATTTTCTTGTCTTGATCTGAGGGTGTGATTGGCCGTAGAGAGAGATGTTAATTTTTGCCAGTGGCTTGGGCCCAAACCTCCATGCTTTGAAAAATTGTTCACAGTACTCTGAACATGGTTCTGTGAGCCACTGTTAATCAGTGGATTTCTTCAGTTTAAAATAAAGTGTGGCCCTTACATTTTGGTTCTTTCTAATCGGAAGATGTCTTTCTTTTCTCCTACAGAGTAAGACAGCATAGCCCGAGTCAGCGCTTTCTTTTATAACAGGATTGATTCTATCTGATATCCATAAAGAGTGGAATATCTCCACAGAACATCTTTTTACAATATACGTTTATATGACAAAACTATTAAAAAATGAAAGCGTGCCTACAAGGCGGCAACATTTTTAGTGTCACATTTTTAAATGTCCAGCCAACCAAATTAGTCTAGTAGTTCTTGTGACTGATCAGGGGCAGCTGATGTTTCAATGGGAGGGCGCGGGTCAGGCCGAAGTGAACAAAGAGGTAGTGGGTTGGTCATCACAAGAGGGGGTGCCTCGCTTCTGATTAATTTGCAGTAACTCTTGTTTAATACTGCATGGTTTCGCTTTTGAAAACGTTATGAAGCGCACCCTGCCCCCGAGGCTGTCGCTTCAGAGGGTGTGTTATCTCGTTTCTTGCAACAGAGGCCTGAGAGAAGGAAGCAGTTGTGGGCAATATAATGAACGTTGGCACACACTGATCACCGGGAGGCCCATTGATCGGCCTAATCTGCCTGCGACAGATACTGAACACAGCCTTACAACTCGCAGCACGCATCAGGTCAGGAATATCATCACACTTTTTCTAACTCTTGTTTTTTCGAGGGGGGAAAATCATGCAACAGATGCCATGGTTAGAATATGTAAAGGTATCGTCAAAATTTTAAAATCCGTATTTCTTTAACTCACTGAAGTGTTTCAACTTAATACATCAGATTTTGTGAACTTTATCGATATTGAAGTTGGGGAACAAGGTTCGAGTCTGGCAGGAGGCTCAAACATCCTGTGATTCTGGGCAAATCACTTAGGGCCTGATTACGATGGCGGACGGACTTCTGTCCATCCGCCATCGTCCCAGGGATGGGGACCGCCCACCTATATCAAATATCAAATTACAATGCAGCCGCCAAGGCATTTTTAGGTCTCGCCTAGGCAGCGCATGCGCTGCTGTAGGAGATGACCTTTAGAAATTGGTCTGCTCCTTTTCCCCACACTCGTGCTTGTGCTGGAATCCACCTTGCGGGAGCGAGCAGCGGCGCGCGTGCTAATTGAAAACATATGGCTCTTGCGCCGCCACTGCTCGCTCCCGCAAGGCGGAGGCCAGCACAAGCACGAGTGCTTCAAATTCCAGCAGGCAGATACAGCACACCTCCCCCACGTGGGATCAGGTTACTGTGGCCGCGTCATTAAACACAGCGCGGGCTGTGTTTTTGCTGTGCGGGATGTAGAATTGTGGGACGGTTTTCATCCCTCCCAGAGGATATTCAGCTTCGGTTGGTTTCGCTTTCAGTGAGTAGGAATTCGTACGCATAACTTAATTTCCCCCTATTTTTGGTAGCAGGTCTTTGACATTTTGTTTCTGGTTTGTGTAGCGATAAATTCCTTCTCTAACACCACTTTGCTTATTGGACTATGGCGACGTAGGTACGTGTGGTACCTTTAAACATACACTTATTGGTAATCGGTGAAGGATAGTGTGCATGCTCAGCATTACACGTGGCTTCTACAAGTCTTTGATCAGCACATATTGGTGGTTTTTGGCATGTGGGTGACACTGAGCCACAAGGCATGTTCTTAAATACATATAACACCAACGGATATGTTTGTAGGTGAATGGATAATATTGGCTGTTTGTCCTGTATCTGCTATTTTTATTTATGGAGTTTTTTCTATCTCCCTCCGTCCCTTCCTTTCTCCCTCCATCTATCCCTTCCTCTCTCCCTCCTTCCCACTCTCCCTCCCTCCATCCCTCTCTTCCTCACTCTCTCCCTCTCTCCGTCCCTTCCTCTCTCCGTCCCTTCCTCTCTCCCTCCCTGCCGCTCTACTTCCCTCTCTCCCTCCCTCTCTCCATCCCTGTTTACATTTTTACGCACAGGCATTTCACGCGTTTGTGTGTCTGCCTGACTGCTAGATGCCTACTGCTGCTTCATCCCGTCGTGTAGACTCTCAAATGTTTACAAGTAAGACCACGCCTATGTTCGGGATTCACAGCAGGTGTTACATTAGTTTCTAACGCAGTTCTGTTTTCCTCCCTCGCACATTTCAGAAAATGTCTTCATTGCAACCTGTGGCAAGCAGTGAGTGTGGGTAATAAGTAAACGGTGAATGTTAAATGACTGGTAAACATATTAAAGTCAGAGGCATCAGCGCATGGAATGTGGTCGGCTCACTTTAAATGATAATCGCAGCAGGGACATAGGCTGTGATTCCTTATACAGGACTGAAAGTCGTTTGCATACGTTAAAGTAAATGACTAGTTTCAGGCTAGTTCACACCGGCAGAGGGCTCCCATTCATAAAATGTGGTACTGTGATGCGCGTCTTCTTAAGAGATCATAGCAGAGACGACTCACATTGCAATGCAATGCCCTACTCTGAGGGGGGCTTTATTGAGAGAGTGCTGGAGAGCTTTGCCTGAGCATATTGGGGTCTTCATTGCTTTTACCTGGGCGGTTCCTCTATGTTACATACACAGGGTTCAGAGTGCTAGCCTTGAAGCAGTATTGCTAATAGTGGTTTTTCAGTTAATAAACAAAATTGCTAATAGTTGAACAATCTCATGACTCGCTTAGTTGTATTAGCCTCCATCTAAACCAGCAGCGTGTTTGTTGTCTGAAGTAGCCATGGTAGGCCTTCCCTTGCTGACTAGCCGTTTAACACGTAATTATGTTAACTGATCCATCGCTCAATGCGCATTGTCGACGCCTGTCTACAATAAATAATGCACCAGGCCTTTTATCATTAGCCCGCGTTATCCTGTTAAGTACATAAAAACATGTTTTGCCTGCTAAATTAGCAGCTGGCGTATGCTGCTATGATACACCTATACGCGAGTCTTGCTGTTTACATTCCTCCCCGGGTTAATGTGCTATTCAAGTTTCCCTTGTAACGCATCTACTTGTTTGATTGCAGCAATCGTTTTTTTACCGCTTAAGCCATTCAGTGTGCATTTTTGCTTTACTTGTATTCAAAAGTGATTTTAAAACGGCGTAATTCGTTTGTTAATGCAACAACCACCGATTTTAAACTGTGTAATAAAATACAAATTTTATTATTTTTACACCTGCAGCTCCGGGATGATGTTGTGCCAAAGACAGCCGGTAGTATTTTTTCCTTTTTCCAAGCATGTCATGTCTACCTCGTTTCCCTTTATATCCTATGCGGTCACACTCCGTTAATGGTATATCGCCAAGCTCCAAGGATTGAGTTCAAGCCTGTTCATTTTTTGCAGGGCCTCTAAAGTACCCAGGTGGGCTGGTGACTCTTGCCTGCTGTCTGCCCTACTTCTGCAGGAATGGCGCTGTATGCAAACCGCGCACACATGAACAGAACTGCTTCTAGGCGCTGCGGTAGATCGGTATGTCAATTTTAATATAGCCAAGGATATTGTACCTATTTTCCTGAATGCCCAACTCCAGAAACGCAGGCTGTTCTTTTTCCAAACAATGTTTTAGTATATAGGGAAGCGGCAGCAATTTCCGTCAGGCAGCTTCCCTTGGCTTCCAGCCATCCACGTGGGAGATAGTTTTGATTGCTCAGACTTTTCAGAGTTAAGCTCTGTGTTTTTTAAAAACTATTTATTGTCTAGCACACCTCTGTTTTATTATATAGAGCAAATGGGGCCCCTGGTTTTTATACTTCACTACCCGCCTGCTGGGGGAAGGGGCAGCGTAGTTCAGATAGAACGGGGAAGAGGTGTAAGAATGACAAAGGTGTGTGGTGTTTTATTATTATGCAGTGCCCTCCATCAGGCCTTCCCACGTGTACCATCGCAGCTCTCGTATCCCGCTACTGCAGGCCTTCTTTCTTGCCATACTTTATGAATTAAGGTTTATTGTCTCTATAATGTGCTGCACGGCTAAACACTTATGCGGTCCCAAAGGCGAGACCTATTGGCTATGCCAATGCTTGTTTCCGTTGCGGCTGGTGCTGCTGGCTGCAGCACCCGCCGCAATGAAAAAAAGGCAGGTTTTGCTTTTCCCTGCATTACGTGGCACGCACCACGCGGTGCCTGCCGCATGGTGCAGGGAAATGTAGGGGGGCACCTCAGGTGCCCCCCAAACCCAAAACCACAGTGCCCAGGGAAAAGGGGGGCCCGCTACGGGCCCCCAAAGTCCATTCCCTCCAGCCTTTCCATGGCGGGTGTACCGCTATGGAAAGGCTGGCGGGGATGGACCATCGTAATCCCTACGGCGGTGCCTGGTAGGCACTGCCACCATTTCAGGGATAGGGAGGCCCTCCGCCGCACCGGCGGGCTAAAGGAGCCCGTCAGATGAGTGGCGGTCAGATTTTTCGACCGCCACGGTACCGCCTGCCATAATAATATGGCGGCGGAAAATGGCCTCACGATGGCGGTGAACCTGCCACCAACAGCCTGTCGGTGGCAGGTTCACCGCCATCGTAATCAGCCCCTTAATCTGGGCAAATCACTTAATCTCCCGTGCCTAGAATGAATGTGTCCGTCTGTAATGCAACTGATGCTCATGTAAAGCACTCTGATACCTTCAGGGTCGAGTTCGCGCTATATAAACTGCAAAAAAACACACATTAATAAATCCGTATTTCTTTAACACACTCAAGTGTTTCAACATAATTTTGTTCCTCTGAGTTTTATATAGCACAAACTTGACCCGAAGGTATCAGAGCGCTTTACATGAGCACCAGTTGCGTTGCAGATGGACACATTCATTTTTTATTATTTTTTGTTAGGTGCGGGGAGATTAAGTGATTTGCCCAGAATCACAGGGTGTTGAGTGTCCCTGCCGAGACTCAAACCCGGTTCCCTAGCGTCAAGGTCGACCGTCAACCACTCTATCCGTAAGGCCACATCCTCTCCCCAGTTGAAAAGGCATTTTTTGATTTGCTCATAAGTTTTGACTCTGTGCACAGTCAGCTAGGGTTCGGCGTACTAAATTTTGTGCAGTTCCATACAGGAGAGAAAAAGTTAACAGGGGGATAAAAAAGTTTCTAATTTTAGTTGTCCTATGAAATTCTGCTTGTGTTTACGCAACAATCACTGAACGGTTTTACGCCAAACTTAGCACGAAGGTAGACTTTTACTCAAAAAGTGTGCTTTAATAGGATTGGTTTGGTGTAAATTTGTTCAGTAGATTTAAGATGTGTTTAAAAAAAGGAGCTGGTTGACACTTTTGTATATCTCTGCCATTTCAAGTTGTGATTCAGTGATTTATGACTGTCGATCACATTTGAATTTTTGGACAAATGTGATTTGCTGGAGAATAGCTTTTGGAAATCATTAATTTATTCCGATCTTCAAATAATTTTCAACAGTTATGGGGAGGTACAATGACAGGTGTCCCAAACAAATGCAGTGTTGCAGATGACCCAGATTTGTGGAAAACTTGAGTAGCAGACCAGGAAAAAACTGAGAAAACAGTGCGTGATTTGAGAGGAAAAACGCAATTTTACAAGACGTTATTTTAAGTATTGGATTTGTCTGTCTGTAAGCTGGGATCTGGTTCAACAACTGCCGCCAACTGCCTGGTTGCTTATATTAACTAAACATTTTTGTTTACTTTTGTAAATTCAGGCTTCACACAACGTCAGGTAAAAAGTCTCACAAGGTCCTCTCTTTCACTTCAAGCTTGTGGAATCGCTTCCGAATTTCAGAGGCCGGTCGAAGACGCTAGCGCCAGTACCCTTGTTTTAAACAAAAAATAGAAGTAAGTGTTAATTCATTAAGGGGCCAAAATAAATGAGATCTTACAACTATCACCTTGTGCTCTCTTTTCTACACGTTCCCACTTTGTTCTCGGTTCTTTTCTCCTCCTTTTCTTTTTTAGTAGGGAGGATTTACTCTTGTTTTCCCGGGAGGGACTCTTCCTTTTTCCAACTACCTAGTATTCAGGGTGGAATTTTTTTTTATATGCCAGGAGGGAATTTTCTCTCCAAAAGCTAAGGTTTAGCATGTTGGGGTTCCTCTGCTGAAACCACCACTTCCCTTATAGGCCCCATCCTCCCATGGACCCAAAGGGTCTATGCCACTCATGTGGTCAGCCATGGCTCTCCCATGGTACAGAGTCTCCTGGGGAAGTGTCGCCTTCGGTCTCTAGTCCTCTCTCGTCCTGCTGTTTGCCTCCTGATCCCACAGTACTTCTTCTGGGAAGGCTCCAGTCATGTACTCACTTGATTGACATCCATGTGATCCAGTCCAGGTGGTTGACCTTCTTCCTCTTCTGAGGATCAGTTTTGTGTTGTCTCTCTTCCACTGTGAGATTCTAAGGGCAAAGAAATCAGGAAGAAGAGTCCTTACATAGTCTTTCTTTCCTTTCCTCTTTCCTATCCTCTAGACGTTCTTCTCTTCCTAACTTTTCCCCTGTTTTAAAATAAATGACAGAGCGGGGTAAAGCCAAAGGCCATGAATGGTGGGTTGTGTGAAGCAGGGTTTGAGTGCCCACAGCAAGTTAGGGCAGGGCCCAACCAATTGCTACCAAGTCTAGCTGCATGTGGCCATGCAAATCGCTGGTTGGCCTCCTGCAGTGGGTTGGGCACAGGACCTGGTCGGATGTTACAGTTAAAAAGTGAGTTATGGATCTGGCTTAAATGGGCAATACCGCTGAAATTCACCAGTTTTGGTATGCAGCGCAGACAACGCACACCGTAACCTTTGCATTGAACATAAGAATCTTATGTTCCCCTTTCTGATGCAATTTGTCTTGGTAGAATTGAAATGTTATTATCCTATTGCTCATGCTTCGTTCTGCATTAAGTTAGCATTCATGGCTCCATTTTATTAGTGGCCGCCATTTTGTCCTAGTGACCAAAACTCATTCAGCTAGAAAATGTCTGTGATGCATCTGTGTCTCTCAAGGTTGGGCCTCGCTGTGCTAATGAATACATTGTTTGTATTTCTGCATACCTTTCCCATGAGATGGAAGCCTGCTCCCACTGGTTTAGCTGCGAAGGCAGGCAGAGTGACCTTGGTGCACAGACAGTGTGTGCCCGGTCTCAGACTCTTAGCTCATCTGTGTGTGCCCCCTTTGTTTCCTGCTGCCTCTCTGTGGAATGTTACTGGGGGGGTGTGTCTTGTACTCATGCTAGAACCTATAATCTGTACCTCTATGCTTGAAAAAGTAAGTCCCTCGTCAGCCATCACAGAAGGCTGGTCAGACTGGACTCCGCTGCAGCGCAATATTAATAAAATAACTTTGGTTTGTATTCTCTACTGTCTGATCGACTCTTCGTTGTTTGGAAGGCAGAGAGGTGGTCGTGAGTGACCCAGGTGGCCCTATTTGGGTAATTTCCTTCAGTTGGCGCCCTAACAGGGACTCCACCAGGTGACCCATCTCGCCCGTAGTCGGGTTGTGGAGGTCTGGGTTGCGTCCGGTCGGATGGGCGGATTGGGGATCCCCACACAACCGAGCTTGGTTCTCGCGGTTGCCCCGCCTGTCTGATCAGGCGGCTCCTCGTCTAGTGGTCATCTCGGCTGGGGTCCTGAAAAGGCGAAACCCTTGGATCTGACCATTTGGTCCGAAGAGTCGGCAGTGGAGAATAACTTTGTTTGACCTGTGTGCACCAGGTGAGATGTCTTGATTTTTGGTACAAACGGCGCCATCTTGAATAATTTTGGGTGTGGTCTGGAGACCATTTCTTGGTTTGCTTTTGAACTTGGTAGGTCTGTGGACCGTTTAGAGATACAGGGTGTCTGCGGATACCCTGCCAGGCAACTTAGTGAATTTGGCTTACTCTTGAAAATGCCTGGAGTTTGAGCCTGTCTCTCTAGTGCAGTCTGAGGACTGACTTGTGGTTTTCTTTGTTTGACACAGTCTGAGGACCGTCTTTGGAACAAGCGCTTGCATTTGTTTGGGTTCTTTGTGAACATGGTGCACCATTAGTTTGTTTTTGGTACGGTCTGAGGACTTTCTTTTGGGGAAAAGTACTTGCAATTGCTTTGCCAGGCAAAATAATGAATTTGGTCCTTTCTTGAAAATGCCTGGAATGAGCTTAATTTGTTCTCTTGTTGTCATTGTTGCTCTGCAGATGCTTGATTGGAAGAAGATCAGCCGGCGCCTCCAGGAGGCACTGTTAATATTGATGCGCGCGAAGAGTGGTCTTGGCCCTATGATGTTTAGTACGTGGGCTTTTTGAATAAAAAATAAAAAAAAGGGAATATAGTAATAATGTATATATATGTTTGTTTTTGCATAGGATGAATGATTTGAGAAAGGACGAAGGAATGTGTAATGGGGGGAGAATGTGAAATAAGACAGTTAAAGAGCATGATGTAATAATAATTTAAAAAAAGAAGAGAAAAGCAGGGGTGCCCTGATGGCGCCCAGATCTCACATCTAGCTTTGGACATTGCAAAATGACAAAAGCTGTTTTGAGCTACAGACATGAAGTTGCATTTTAAAAGTTTGGTGCATGAAAGTAAAAATGAATGAATGAGCCCTGCTCAGATGCTGATGCTTTTAGTCTGTTGGGGAGTGTAAGGAATGCTCAAGTAATTCATTCATGATTGATTTGAGTGAGTGTGTTTAATTTGGATTTGACCTCGCAATATAACGTGTATTTAATTTGGAAAAGGTGTTTCAAGCATTTCAGGCAGCGCGTATTTATGCTGAATAAAAAGGATTTTCAAAGTTGAAACACACCGTTCGTGATTCAGTTTGGTTGGGCAGGCTTACTGCGGCCTTTGGCCTTGAGATAAGAAATGGAATTTTCTCCCTGGTCCTCCCGTCTTCATGAAAAGACCTTTCTTATAATTTACGTTTGTGGCTAACTTTTGTCGGTTTGCAGTTTGTTTAAACAAAGGTTACTTCACTTCATAACGTAGAGTGAAAACTGCAAAGCACACATTTTTCTTCTTGATTATTATAATATGTATTCTCTGTTTCCGCATGATTAATACTTTTTGTTGGAATATTGATTGCTAGCTGTGTTGTGGGGGCTTTTCCTTATTTTTTTAGCAGGACGCTTGCAGAATATACAGCCCTTTTTTTTCCTTTCAGTTCTGCAGACAGGGAAAGAGGTGGGGGATTGGGCAGCTTCTGAGCACAAGCACAGAGAGACTGCTGTGATACGAAGTGCGGAATGAGGACAGATTTAGATGCTGGCAGTCTAAGTTTTTTTTTTGACTAACAGGCTTTGTAAAGTTTTCATTTGTCCTATGCATTTATTTCTCTTCATGGGAGATTTTGCAATCATTAAAAATTTATCTAGTTATATGTTGCACTCACCCTTGCATTATATTTCACGAGCACTTTCAGAGTCCTGACTGTCTCTTATGTCTCATTTTCCATAGAAAATAGGTTTTTCTTCCTTTATGGGGTACTTTGTGTACAATATGCTTTGTGAGAGCATGGTTGAGCTGTTGTTTCTATTTCTGCTGTTTCTGCTCCTGCCATGTTGTCCAGGCTGTGTAGGCTATGGCACATTTTGCTTTCCTTTGTCCCCGCCATTTGTGGCCATTATAACAGTTAGTACCCCTGACTCGCATATTGCCTCAGCGTCCTTTTTTCGCTAACGGGTATACTTGTGGCATGGCCAGCAGTGATGATAATGTCTGTTATTTCTGCTGCCATTCCCACTGTGGATTTTCATCCCCTGATATTGGTGAGTACTGGGACACAGGTATGTGGATTTGAGGATAGAGACTGGATGCAAATGGAGGAACGTGTGTGATCTGAGGTGGGAAATGCAGAAAAGAGGGAACTAGCTATTTCAGTTGCTGCCACCAGGAAAAAGATAAGAGAGTGAAGGTGTTTCTAGATTCTAGTGGGCAGGATTTGTGTCTTAAATGGGGATTTGATTGTTTTTTCGCAGATTCGTTTTTACTGTGTTTTTTGCAATAGCGACTTGGTTGTAGACATTTGAGAGTATTTGGTCTGCATTGCCTCTTTCTGTTACGTATTTAACATAGCACAGTGTTATGAGTGTTTTGGTGGGTGTTTCAGACGCATTAGTTGTAGCACACGTTTTGCGCCCTCTTGCTCTGATTATTGGTCCTCTTTACCGTGGATTTTCCGCTTGTGCTAATGTCTAAGTGTGGTGAGACTGTGATGGGTTTGGTATCTTACTATTATTGCCTTCCGGCAGGTGAATGTCTGATGATGGGTCTTAATGTAAGTAGTGAATAGTGTTTGCCCCCCCCCCTGAGTTTTGCAGATGCGCCATTTCCTTTATGGGTAACAGGCGATGCAGAGGTGGGATTGCTATAGATATCTTCGGTTTGGATATAAGGAATAGGCAATGTTACATTGCCTTGTATCCCTTATTGTTGGATACAATGGGCGGGGCAGCGAGCCATGTTGTGTATGCTGCAGGATTTGGTTGAGAAAGGCGTGGTTGAGGAGATGACTGTTGAATTGTAATAGCCCCATTATTTCGATTGTGTTTACAATTTTGTGACTGAATGGTGTGCAATAAATGAGAATGTGGTTCTCTAACATTCTGCTGTTCTAGTCATTGCTATGTTTCCTCTTGCTACTCAATGTTTTCTTGTTACTAATATAACATACATTTTTTTTGGTAGTATTATTTATTTCAATTTCAGACGGGTCACAGATGTAGGGTCAGTGCAGTTGAATAGTTATTGCGTTTGGCTTCTAATGGCCATGAAGAATGCTTTTAAAAAGGTAAGTATTGTCGACAGGAGGTCACCTGCTTAGGTCACCTACTGTCGAAGGGGGTTAAGAGATTAGCTCCTTGGCGAACTAACACATTAAAGAAGTGCATGAGGTGCATGAGCCTTTATCCTGAATTTACCACACTAGCCCCAGACTTTGCTGGGGAAGGGAACCAGAGGCAGAAAGGGCGTCAGGAGCGGGCCAGCCTCCAACATTAACTGTTATACACAAATGAGGCCGCTCCCGGTATTATGACCTAAAGGGTGCTCAAGGTTGTTTTGTGTGTGTGAGTGTAGACATCTTACAAAAAGTTTAGGACTGGCCTCACACACCACCTGGTGTCATGCTTCATCATCGGCCGTCCTCGCCCTCTAAAAACTTGGTTTGATAGAGGGCGGGCATTCACCTGACGACAGGGATGCACTTCTAAACTAAGTGGGGGCCCAAAGTGAGTGAGTGAGATTTAAAAACCATTACAGTTGCCTAACTAAATTTTAATGGAACAGGTAGCTGTATGGTGTTAAAAACAAGTGAACGGTGATATGGGGAAAGTTATTAACCCCTCGCCGTATAGAATTGGGTCGACATGTTTCTGCCTAGTGTCATACAGTGGTACATGGCATTCATCAGGACCTATGTTATAAAGGGCTCCGCTCTTACCAACTCTGTGGTGAGAAAACCACTAGGTGGGGTGACCTATGTCACTCTCCACTTCCTGGGGGTTCTTTGTAACCCTGTAAAGGGAAGAAAAGAAAAGAAACGTGCAAAACAACCATCAGAATACTTAGGTCATCCAAACAGAAAAAAGGAACCACTCCACACAATTTTTAGCGCGCGTGGCTAAGTGTGTAACACGTGCCTGTCAAGCGTGCACACACAAGAGTAATTAAAAAGTAGGAGAGTTACCTCCCACGTCTTACCCACAGACTTCACCCTACGTACTCCATGGGAGGAGGAATAAAGGGAAAGCCCCTGTAGTCAAACCCTAAAAGATAGTTAAGCACAAGTAGCCATGTTAGGGGAAATGAACCTTAAAAACAGGTCAAAAGGAGGGTGTTCATTTTATACACATGCATACGTCATACACTCTCTCAAAATTGCCTTACTTCATCAAGGTGCGCTCTCCGCGGCATCACCTAGTAATATTCAGCTCTCCTCCCTGGCGATAAATGAGCACGGTGGAGAGAGCGGCATAAATAGTGTGCTTAATAAGTGCAAAATGCGGGAAGGGTGATCAATTAGCGCTGATTGGTAAAACCTGCCAGATATCCGGTGTCCCTGCCTGCACCGGCGGTAGGATGGTCAAATGTGGCCTGACCTGCGCTCTAGATATCGCTGCGATGTACGTAGGTATCCGGTGTCACACACAGCGTCTGTACGGACTGCCTGGTGTGCGCCTGGTTCTGGGCGAGCCACACGGATCATGAGCGCGTCTGATCTGTATGTCGGCGCATACGATAATGCGCTCGTATCCGGTGTCCCAACAAGTAGTCAGGCACTTACCTGATCTAGGGCTTTTCGATGCGCAAAGAACGCGCATTGAGTCTATGCGGCGGCCTTTAGTGAAAGATGGACTAATTGGGCGTCGCGCTCAGAGGGTGTGTAATGCATGCGCCTGCGTCCTAGGTTTACGTGCAAGTGTCCCAAGTCGGAGATAAGTATTGACTGGCAAAATTGCCTGTCTTATGCCTGGGTGTGATTGAAGGCGTCTCATGCCTGCGCGGCGGCGCTCGGTAAAAAAATACCGGGAGCGGCCTCATTTGTGTATAACCTTTATCCTGAATGCCTGAAGCAGTCCTTTGGGCAACTAACACTTGGGCAACTAACAAACTGCGCTTTCTTCGGCTCCTGTGCTTGGTACACAAATTGTTGCGAGCCGTTTTGTGTTGTAAGTACACGAGACGGCTTGTTGTGCGCTTTCTGTTTTTGACGCTGTCGCAAGAGCCCTCCCGAGCTGCCTGGGGGGCGGCCAGGACGGTGGCCGTAACTATAAGACAATCAATTGGACTTGTTTTAGCCACTGATCTCACAGTTATGGTACACCATGCTGTGAACATGCCCTTGAATAAACAGAGACACAGCACCTCACCAGTGCACGTCTAGCTGGCTATAAATTAGCATTGTTCGCCAAAAGTGTCATGATTAAAGGATGTGCCACTTTGAATTCAGCCATGTTACTGCCCCTCCCTTCTGTCAACTGATGGAATTGGAAAGGAAAAGTTGATGAAAGGACGGGTAGACTAGACTGATGTTCCCTTATCTGACCCTCAAGGGGAACAATATGTCGATGGCTCTTGAGTTTGAATTCCCAGGTGGCACCACCATTATTGCTTACGTTACAGCAACACTACATACAGTCGCAGAGACACCACAAGTCCCTTATCAGTTAGCCCGAGTAATTGAGCTAACAGCCCTTACTAGAGCTGGTGAATAGTAAGTGTAGTGCCCACCGAAAAGTAACTGATGATGTGAGAAGGGATAATGTTGGCAAATAAGACAGCTAAGGAAAATGATCAAACTGAAATGAAAAGAATGTTTGTATCAGGCCCTGCTGGTTGGGTACCGGAAGTCACGATGTTTGAATTGAAAGTATGGCACAATTGAGAGGACGAGGGATGGTGAATTGATAGGCCAGGGAAGAAAAAAGAATGTTGCCAGATGCATATGTATTTCCCGTGGTTATGATGACACATTGCCCAGCTCGTGTACCATATGGTGCGCATGATGCACAATACTAGGAAGGGTACCTGTATGCCCACGGTAATTTCGCACCACACATTTTCCCTTTTTGAGGTTCTTCAGATGAATAATATAGGAATAGATAGATGCAATAATTCAAAGGATGTCCTGAGTGTTCTACTCCACTACTCATTGTTGGAAGAATTTTATTTTTTTATGTTTGCCAGTTAACTGAATGTTTGCATTCTATTCACTAATAGGTCCGGGATGCCCTGCAGTCACATCAGAGGGGCCCGGACGCGATGCCCAGCCTGGCTGCTTGTTATGGGCAGTACGAAGCAAATACAACTGGGACGGATCTGCAGCCTAAGTGCTGAATGAGGCAGTACCACCGAAAAACAAAAGAGAGAGGAGCTATCCAGGAGCCCCAGCCTGTTGGTTCACCTGTGCTTGAGCCCCAGCCTGTTGAGCCCCAGCCTGAGGGCTCATCTGTTTTCGAGCCTCTGCCCCTTGGTCCCTTTAAGCCTGACCCCTTATTCCTTGACAACTCTGTGCCTGGAGTGGCTAGGTACAATTTACGTTCCCGACGGAGGAACAGTGCACCAAAGGGACAGTCAGATTAGTAGGGATGGACTGGAGGGATAAAGAATAGGGAGTACCTTGCCTGTGGTACCAACAGTAGTTTAGAGAAAGGGAGATTGGTGCATTGTCCAAACTTTGAACAGGATAAGTTGGGGGGTACCTTCCTGGAAGATGGGAGAGCGCCCTATTCTGACCGCCTTGGGAGTCTTTGAAAAAGAAAAGGGCTGTGATCGCACAGCTCCATCGGGAAGTGCTCAATAGCACCACCGTGGGAGGACAATAGGAGCCTACCGGCGAGGCTCTAAAAGGAAAGGACGCTAGGACTGTTGCCCATTCTCTTGGCTCTTTGCTGTTGGCCCCATTGCATCATATTCTTCCCCCTATTCACAGCAATGTATTCCTTTGGTCGCCCAATTGATGAGGAAGAATAGCCCTTTGCACCTCCGCGACCAGAGCGGGGTTGGTCCACAGAAAGTAAGAGTTGCATCCATAGTTGTAATTGCGCTAATAATTGTGTTAGGGACATCCTACTTCCTGAATGAGAAGTATCTTGTGCACTCCCTGTTGGTACAGCACCCGTTTCTTCTGTGTACATGTTTGTTAATGTGGCTCCTCACACAGGGGAGCACTGGAAGACATACACTGATAATACAAGTGTTCAGATTGGTGTACCTTCAATTCTGTTCTCCTGTTCCAGATATGACTTTTATTGATTTCCGCACTGCAAATGAATGTGTACATTGGGCAGATGTCTGTAATGGTGGTTAATATGGCAGGTCGTTTTTGTATCCAGGGGGCGAGGAAGATTAAGGTGGGTAAGAGCACATGTGACTTCACTTATAGGCTGCTTGACAACAAGTCTGCTTCGGATCTTACTTCATAATGTTTACTTTAGGGTCATGAATTCATGTTTGGCCTATGAGGGAATGGTCTGACAGATGTTGCCTCACATTTCTTTTTCCCATATCCTTGTTGCCTCGTCTATGTATCATACATTCTATCAGCTACAACATGAAAGTATGTTTCTGCCCCGAGCTAAAGGGTTGCTGACACAAAAAGACATGCCCTGTATGCATTAATAACAGTTTGTTGCACACATTCTGTTAAAGTTCTCATCCCAGATCAGTTAGCGCCAGTCTGTAATAAACATGTTGTAATTGAGCTTTAGCGGTACTGCTAAAATGATGCAATATTGATGAAGGTATTTTTGACTATTAATAATGGTTGCATAATGATATACTAGTAATGCTTTCCTTGTTATATGAGCCATTCTTGATACAAATTTTTCCCTTAGAATTGTAAGGCCCTTACCTGATAGCAATAATAAAATTAGCATTGAATGCTAACAGGAGGGTCTGGTAGAATTGAAATGTTATTATCCTATTGCTCATGCTTCGTTCTGCTTTAAGTTAGCATTCATGGCTCCATTTTATTAGTGGCCGCCATTTTGTCCTACTGACCAAAACTCATTCAGCTCTCTCAGCTAGAAAATTGCTGGGATGCATCTGTGTCTCTCAAGGTTGGGCCTCGCTGTGCTAATGAATACATTGTTTGTATTTCTGCATACCTTTCCCATGAGATGGAAGCCTGCTCCCACTGGTTTAGCTGCGAAGGCAGGCAGAGTGACCTTGGTGCACAGACAGTGTGTGCCCGGTCTCAGACTCTTAGCTCATCTGTGTGTGCCCCCTTTGTTTCCTGCTGCCTCTCTGTGGAAAGTTACTGGGTGGGTGTGTCTTGTACTCATGCTAGAACCTATAATCTGTACCTCTATGCTTGAAAAAGTCAGTCCCTCGTCAGCCATCACAGGAGGCTGGTCAGACTGGACTCCGCTGCAGCGCAATATTAATAAAATAACTTTGGTTTGTATTCTCTACTGACTCTTCATTGTTTGGAAGGCAGAGAGGTGGTCGTGAGTGACCCGGGTGGCCCTATTTGAGTCATTTCTTTCAGTCTTTAAGGTTGTAGGGCTTGTGGGAAGGTTGCCAACATGTCCCTTAAACATTGCTGCTGTTTGCCTGTAACAGTGAAACCTATTCACCCCCTGCCTGAGATCTGCATTACTTTAGGAAACAGACCCATATCTGGAGCCATTCCACAATACTACTTCAGCCAACTCAAACCTGACTTAGGATGGGCAGCTGAAATACATGGCCTTGTTGTAAGCTGATCACATTGGGATTGGAGGGGGCCTTCATGATTTGAAACTTGCAGATAACTTGATTGACCATCAGGGAATACAATTATTGCCCCCTTTGAGGAGTACCTTGTTCAATGTGTCATCTCCACATTAAGAAAGGTAGTGTAATCAAGAAGCCAATAGGAGATCCTGGAGTAGAATCTCTATTGGTTGCAACTTTCCCCTGACGCTGAGCAGAATTCTGGACCAAACTGCTGAGCCACTGCTGTTGGTGACCCAAGCTGAAAATATTTGACTGCCTATTTGAGATGCTGAACTTCGGGTACCATGAAGAGTGACTGAACCTCATTGAAGAGCAGACCCCAGATAACTGGAGGACATGTGTGGAACTGATTGTTAACCACAAGGTCACCTCAGGCAGCTGCTCAGTAAGCAAGACCCGCCTTAATATTATGGCTACAGACCATCAGTGGTAAATTACTTCATTTATAAGAATTTGTATCCAATAACCTCAAACTTCCCTAGGAGCCAACAAAAAGGCTCATCGATGGACTTTAACACTAAACAGCAAATTTTAAATCTGATACTTGTTTAGCAAGGAGCAGGAGGGTAAGCAGTGCTTCATTTGTGAAAAAATAAGTGCCAGGGCTCTCGTCAGTAGGCCATTGCTGCTTACACCACACATTGCCCCTGCAAGTGCTGACAGTGATAGTAACAACACAACTACTAACCATCACACTTCTACAAGTGTGACAATCGGACTATTTCAGGCCCCAAAAGCTATAAGAATGGCTTTGGCGGCAGGTAATAGTCATTTTTAATGTATAATGAATTAATAATTAACTGTTGTTGTGGTCATCTCTAAATTAGCCAGACAGCGCCACCCTGTGGCAGACTGTCACAAGCGCCGGTGTTGGCAATTAAGGGCCGGTGCCGAGCACCAGAAACCACAAGCTCAAATTAAGGACTGGGGATAAGGTAACATTTTTGCTTGGCCAGATGACTCTGGCTGTCGAATGAAATACCGCTTTCAGTGAGATGATAGATGACTGGCAAATGCCAGCCACTGTGAACGGAATCATTCTTTTAGTTGATAAAGAAGTGGAACACCACTATAAAATAGCATAACTAACATTATACTGTGTCCAGTGGTGTTGGAACAATTTTCAGATTGTGGTGCTGCCATCCTTGTTACGTCTCTAGGGATTGTTAAAAATCCAAGTGTCACACAAAGAATAAGTATACCTAATGAGCCATGCTCATTCAGCAGGAGAGTGGTAAGAATATGGTATGTTGTCAGTGGTACATTTTTTAACATACTTTTGCAAATCTATTTCAAATGCCCACAAAATTCGCAGTTGCTTGCAGTATTACTTATAAAACCATAGTGCACAATCAATGTGTGTCTGGTTTCAGCAACGTTTTATCGTTTGCACAGCACCAAATAAAGTGACTTGATTGTTGTGATCCTATTAACATTTTTGCTTTCAGCTCACTTCAGAATTACATAAAATATGCTTCATTTGTGCTTTGCTAACTGCTGATATATTTTGAAATATTTGCTCAGTTCATTTACAGTTATTTAGATTTTGGTGTGTGTTAGAAAACTAGCATGCTGCAGCCTTTCCTTACATACTTCCTGTAGCAAGATATTTGCATAGGTCAGCGTACAAAATGCTCTAACTTTGCATCTGGAGAAAGAAAAGTAAACACCAACCTCCATGTTTAAAAAATAAGAAGCAATTTGTCGGAAGACATAGCCTGACGTTTAACTCCTGTCTTATGATACACCAAGAATGTGCCAAGATAAAAACAAAATTTAAAAGAATCATTTTTGCTCATTCTCCTTTGGAACTCCAGCATGGTTATTTTGGGGGTGCTGCAGCACCCCCCACACCCATACTGCCAGCACATATGACAGTGTCCTATAAGGACCATTTAATACTGTACTTTATTCTGGCTTAAGCCATTCTTGCCAATGAGTGCCTATAGCCACAGAGATTGATAACTGGCTGTTCCCATTAATACTCACTGTTGGGAGCCACTAATGGTTATACTGCCTGGGTCATAAATGCTTAAGGCATGAGGACATTAAAACTCCTCACAGTTTGGGTACATTCATTCCTATTACTGCCAGGGCCATTCAGGTTCCATACTGACTGGACAACTGATACTCAGTGCGAAGGACCATTAATGACAATACCTGTCTAGAGTTATCAATGCTAATTAAGCTATGGGGACTGATAAGCTCCTTGTTGGTTGCGGTTTTATAAGCTTATTAATGCTATGTGATTGAGGTTCCATACTGCTTGGTCCCATTAGTATTCATTCATTTCTGGTGCCATTGATATTCCTTAACGGTCTTTATAGATGTCTATTTTTATTAATTTTAGATGGTTACACTTGTTAGTGAACTATAAAATGTTATTTTAAATATGCTGAGTGTGTAGTGTTGTAGAAATAAATGTAAATGATTTTTATTCATTTTTAGTGTTTCATTTTTTTGTTAAACTTTAAGATTATTTAATTATATTTTAGATTAATATGGCGTTTATTGCAGAATAGGATGGGTATTGTTTTAAAATACATACATTTAATACTTTTATTTGTTTAATATAATTAAATTTTTGTTAGAATCATTTATTTGTACGTTTCTTTTAAAAATGTTTTATTCTAATTATTTTATAATGATTATTACTGAAAATATGATTGTTTTGTATCATGTTTAGTTAAAATATTGTTTTTAGATACTCGGGGCCAACCTAATTACGGAGGACTCTGATAGTGGCCAGCGCCGGCCCGAGGCATCCAGGTGGCAGATCGTTAGACGAAGAAGTCGGAGACCGGGGAAGGGACAACCCGTGAAGCCTACGGAGCAAGAACGGCAACAGGAGAGGGAGGCCCTGCTCCGCCAATTGCAGGGTAAAGAGGCGTCGGAGGACCCCAACGGAGACTGATTGTCCTGCTCCCAGTGGGCCTCATGTCATTGGCTAGGAATGCCTCCGAGAGGGCCTCTCCCTCACGCTACTCGGCCACGGCCAGGGCTACAACACCCTTACCATGAGAACTGATTGCCGGCAGAATGGACCCATGCACGTTGAAGTTCTTCAATACTGTTGGAGTATACTATTTGTACTCCTGTCTTGTTTGTTTACTATCTTGCTTATTTCTTTCTTTCCTTCTTGTCTTTTCCCTGCGTCTTTGCAGTCCTATCTACAGGGGTTAGAGGTGGGTCGATCACGGAACAGCGCGACTGAGCAGAATGGCGTGTGTGTGGGGGGGAGGGTTGTATTAGGGGGAGGGGGGGAAGAGGTGGGCAGTTGCAGCTGGGGAGGCATGGGGAGGACGGGTGGTTGAGGCTGGCTCCCAAAAGCAGACTGGGCCTAGCTACGCCCTTTCGACCCTATGTCAATGCTTAAAGTAAGCATCCTGAGCCTCAACATCAGGGGCCTTAATTCCCCAGTTAAGAGGAGGGCACTACTGGCACTTTTTAGAGAATCAGGCAGTGATATTTGCCTTATTCAGGAGACTCATTTATTGCGGTCCGACTGGAAGCGCCTCCGCTCCCGGTGGTTCAACAGACAATACTTTTCCTATTCTGGAGACAGGAAGGCTGGGGTGGCGGTCTTGTTCGCTACACACTTCCCCGGCAAGGTGTTAGGGGTGCATACGGAAGTGCCGGGCAGGGCCTTAGCCATGAGGGTAGAGATAGGCGACCACACATATACTATAGCATCCATCTACAGCCCGAACGAGCGCCAGGAGCTGTTCCTCAATAACACTTTAAGCACTATTCTGGACTCCCAAGATGAGGACCTGGTTTTAGGTGGGGATTTTAATATAGCCCCTGACGCACAGCTGGACCGATCCGTACAACGACACGGACACACCGGGGCGCTTTCAGACTCGATGAAGCAGAAGTTATTAGAATTGGGTCTCTCAGACGTGTGGAGGGTCAGAAACCCTACGGCCAGGGAATATACTTGCTTCTGTGCGGCACACCAGACCTATGCCCATATTGACTGGTTCTTAACATCCCCGAGAATCACTAGCGCCACGAGGGCGGCGGAGATAGGGACCGCGGCACTGTCAGATCATTCCCCAATTAGGCTTGAATTGAACCTCCAAGGAGACCCTCGGGGTCGCAAACAATGGAAGCTTAATCATAAATTGCTCGAATACGATGCTAACATTAAGGAAATTAGGGATACCATTAAATCGTATCTTGAACTTAACGATGTGGACGGGACCTCACTTGCTATTCTGTGGGACACACTGAAGGCCGTCGTCCGGGGTGCTGCATCATCCCCTTTGGTATCGCATAGCAATAGCAGCAGGAATAAATAGGGATAGGAAAGAAAAGAGGGAGCACCTCGAGTCGCAAGTGAGGGAATTGGAGGGGGTTCATAAGAGGACAGGCACTGTTCAGATTCGGAGGCAGCTGACTGCGGCTAGACAACAGCTGAAGGCCCTTGACTATGACCGGGCGGAATATTCGCTCCTGCGAAACAAGCAGCATTATTACGCTGGTGGCAATAAGGCGAGGAAACTCTTGGCATCTCTGCTTCGTGCACAGACAACTGCTAGACGCATTGAGGAGATTAGAAGCACGCAGGGTGAGTCCTTACGTTCTGAAGGGGACATAGCAACCAGGTTTGAATCCTTTTATACAGATTTGTACAGGGCAGACAATCTAGCTTTGGAAGCAGCTCAACAATACGTGAAAGATGTTTCGGTTACGCCCCTTCCTCACTCGGAAGCAGCAAATCTCGATGCAGATATTCGGTTGGAGGAGGTTCTTAAAGCCATAGCGGGACTCACAGAAGGGAAGGCTCCAGGGGAGGATGGTTTCTCGACCAATTTTTACAAAACCTTTGCCCACGAACTGGCCCCCGTCCTGGTTTGTTTATTCAACTCCTTCAGCGAATTCGGTAGGCTGACTCCAACTATGACTATGGCCGAAGTAGTAGTGATCCCTAAGTCTGGTAAGGACCCGAGGGAGTGTGCCTCCTATCGTCCCATCTCATTATTGAACGTGGACCTCAAGATCTTTACAAGCATCCTGGCTGCCCGCCTGGCGCCCCATATGCAGGGGTTGATTGACCCCGACCAGTCGGGATTTATCCCGGAACGCAACTGTAGTGATGGCACCCGACGATTGTGCCACTTGCTGGATAAGTCCCAACGTACTCAGTCACCTACGATGCTCCTCTCGATTGATGCCGAGAAGGCATTCGACCGAGTAAACTGGCCATATCTGCAACAGACACTCAGTAAATTTGGTGCAGGCGGCCACTTCATGCAATGGGTGGACTGCATATATAGGGTCCCTCGGGCACGTATTAGAGTTAACGGGGTGACATCTCAACCGTTTGGAATTCAGAGGGGCACGCGACAGGGTTGCCCTCTGTCGCCCCTGCTCTTCGCTTTGTATATGGGGTCGTTTGCAGAGAAAATTCGCCAGAACCCGAGAATATCTGGGATCCGCATGGGAGATAGGGAACATAAAATTTCATTGTATGCAGACGATGTAATATTATTTCTGACTCAACCAGCAATCTCGATACCCCCTCTAATGGAGGAACTAGAGCTCTTCAGTTTGGCATCAGGCTTTAGGGTTAACATCCATAAGACCCAAGCTATGAGCCTGACTCTCCCCCAAGCTGAACAACAGGCCCTAAGGGCACCATTTCCATTTCAGTGGGCTACAAACGGAGTCCAGTACCTGGGTTTACAACTGTTCCCTACCCCGGTTAAGACAGCCCAAGTGAGCTACACCACTCTTCTAGACGGGGTCAGAAATTAACTCTCTAATTGGAAACGACACCTCCTATCCTGGCTGGGCAGACTGGCGGCAGTTAAAATGACTACTCTCCCACGAATCCTTTGTGATGCAGACGTTGCCACTCAGACCACCGCCCAATATGTTGTCACAGATGCAACGCCTTATTAATAACTTTGTTTGGGGAGGTAAAAAAGTGAGACTAGCCCGTAACTTGACATATCTGAAGCAGGAGGATGGGGGTTTGGGTGTCCCATGCTTGGAACGGTATTTCCAGGCTGCGCAACTCAGATACATGTTAGAGTGGTACAAGTTAGAGTCGGAGAACCACTGGTGTTTTATTGACCGCTCGATAGCAGGCATGCACATTTGGAAGGTCCCATGGCTTCCCAGGAAACACCGGCCCAGTGGGGTATATGTGTCACTGGTTTTAAGGGCCACCTTGGGGGTGTGGGATCGGGTACAAGTACCACATGGCCTCTCGACCCCGGTGTCCCCTCAGTCCCCCTTTATAGGCAATCCCGACTTCCCACCGGCCCACAAAGGAGAGGGGTATCTCCATTGGCCAGAAGCCAACTGTAAATGCATTGGGGACCTATTTGACGAGCACGGGGTAATAGATTTCACAGGCCTCATAGAAAGGCTTTGGGATCCCTCGAACAGCATATTGGCAATATCTGGCCCTTCGCCATTGGGTCACCCAACCACAGATAAAACCCCTTGCTGGTCGTTTAATTTGAGAAGTGGTACGCTACCAGAACATCAGATAAACGGTTGCTGTCCGACATTTATGCTTTCTTAAACACATCCAGACAGACTACTAAATCTCCTGCGCAGCGCAGGTGGGAATCCGAATTGGAACGTGAGTTCTCCCACAAGGAATGGCAAGACATCATACATAGGGCTAGAGCTACCTCATGCAGCACAGCAGGCAAGGAGATGTTTTTGAAAATTGCACATTATTGGTATTACACACCGGTGAGAATTCTTAAGTGGAAGCCGGGTGGGAATGGGCAATGCTGGAGGCAGTGTGGTCTGCAGGGCACGCTCACTCATATCTTGTGGTCATGCCCGAAGATGCAGAGCTACTGGGAGGTGATTTTGCAGAATATAGATGATATATATCACACTGATTTACCTAAACTCCCCTCATACATAATTTTGGGACTCCCGAATGCCCTGATGTACCCTCTTAGATCAAACCGGGGTAGAGCAATCACGCTGGCGTTAGGGGCGGCCAAACAGGCACTTCTGGCTAGGTGGGGCACGGCGGAAGTTCCCACTCGTCTGGATTCCCTATACAAGATATGGGAAATATTGGGGATGGAAAAGATTACAGCGGGCCTCACCCGTTCCCTCTCTAAATTTGATTAAACGTGGGGTACTACTATAGAATTCTTGTCCAATGAGTTCACTGAGCTTACTTGCCCGAAGTACCTTAGAGTGCTCCGCCTCACTAATGTCTCCCCCTCCCCTCCCCCCCCAGGACTAAAGATTCCAGTTGGCTGCCCAGGCCAGAACATCTAGGCAACCCCCGCCTCCTGCTTCACACACACGTAATGGGGATGGACCTCTTTACCCTCTCTTCTCTTTCCTACTCTTTTCTTTTTCTATCTTTATTTCGAGTTTAAACGAATGTTCCCCACCGGCCGGTGGATGTAGGTGGCAGCTAATGTAATGCTGGTCTTTTCGAAATCAATAAAAGGATTTAAACCATAAAATATAGTTTCTATTGACTTCATTATTTTAGTATATTAAAAGTAGTAATATTTAGAAGTTTAAAAATTCAAATCCCACTTTATCTTAACATATATTTTTATAATGTTTTAATTGTTGGATTTTTTTGTGGTTACTGTTCTATTTTTTAATGTTTTAAAAAGCAGAATTATTTTCAAAATCTTCATGTTATGTATGCTGTATTTTTTCTATTAGATCGTTTTATACCAATGTTTGATTAGGCTTAGAGTAGTATATATGACATCCAAACTGTATGCATTTCCCTAGAGTTAGTTGGGTTGGAGTTAAATCCCCCCCCCCCAATGGTATGCATGTTCCCCTGTGTTGATATTGGAATTACTTCCCAGCCCCCCCAACTGTATGTTTTTACCCAATGTTAGTTTAATTTGGTTGGAGTTAGAATAGAAATCTGACCCCCTGATTGAACGCATTTCCCCATTGTTAGTTAGGTAGGCATTAGAATACTAACTCTAACAGCTCTCAACTGAATGCTTTTGCCAACATTGTTAGTTATGTTGGGGGTTATAATAGTAAATCTTTCCCTAGTTATTTTGTAATGTCAGACATTACATTTGAATTATTTTATTCAGCATTTAGGAGTAGATTTACAAGGCTTTTACCAGTCCCAAACCCTCAGATTAGCCAAATCAGAGGGTTGGCAAATGGTAAAAAGCTTTTTCTGAAGTAATAAGCCCAGTCCCAATTTGGAAACGTTTTTCTGAGTCACTGGATGGGTTAAAAAATTCTTAACGATTCGCAATTTGGAAGGAACATGCTTGGGGCATCCCTGAGAAATTGTCAATCGATAAGCAGTTATATTATTGGTTTGAGACTGGAATTCTGGTCACAAACCATTGATCAATTACCGACTCCAAAGTTGAGGTGACAACGGGTTTGCAAAAGGGAAGTTGTCATCTTTGTACCCTTTCCCCATTGGAAATCATGGAGGCAGCGGCAGGGGAAGTAGGCAGTGGTCCAGGGGGCCCTTGCCTGCTCTCACTGAAGTTTGTCAAAATGGAAAAACGTTTGTTAACAATCCCCATTTCTTTTAGGGATCTTGGGCTGTTTTAAAAATAGAAAACCCATTTTGAAATACTTTCACTGCGATGGTGGTTTGCTTTCCCTTGCACTTTTTTATTTGGTTTATGTACTCCACAAGAGTGCATGTGTTTTCCAGCTGTCTCCCTCATGTACTTCTCTCTCCCTTCACTCAGTGTTGCTCACTGTAGCCTGTGTGGTCCTCACCGTTCCATGTGGCGCTCATCCTTGTGTCCTCCCCCATTGCTTTCTCACCTATGTGCATCTACCCCGCATGTGTGCTACATATTGCTCTTTCATCTGTTGCTTCTACTCTCCACCACTACCTCTGTGTTCCTTCAGTCACCTGCCCTTCGTGTTACTTCTCCCATCCGCACCCTCCTCTGTTGCCCGTTGCTTCTCTACTACACCCCTGTCCTCCATGCCATTTCCATGCCCCTCGCCCTTCGTGATCCCCCCACCTGCACCCTCCTTTTCTGCTGCCCATTGGGTCTCCTTACCGCCACTTGGGATTCCTTCCTTCCACTTGTACCCTCCGTGTTGCTGTTTTCAACACATCTTTTAGTGTGTTTTTTCTTTTTATTGGCTGATCCAACTCAGATCAACAAATAAAAAGCAGAAAAGTGGCTACATCATTTTGTAGGCATGGTAATGCATGGTGCATGTGCCAAAAAATGATGTGGCCAGCTATGTCACAGAATTTCTTTTTTTTTTCTTATTTAGCCATGCTGCACTGCATCTCGGACACCATACAGCATGGCTAAAAACCATTGGCAAAGCCAATAGGTCTCAAAGGTGAGAACTATTGGCTTTGCCAGTGCTTGTTCTTTTCATTCTGGGGAGGTCAACAGAGAGGACGAAGGTCAGATCAGGTAAGGTTGTTAACTTATATTTTACTACTTAATTTAGGTATGAGGGTAGAGGTTTTCTGTTACTTATGACATATTCAGCTTTTTATATGCAGAAGTAATTTTTTGGGGTTTGTGTATGTTTATTAGTAAAATAAAGACAGGCTGTTTCGAGGTCAAAATTTTAAAAGATCATTAGACATCAGTTCTGTTGAGTAATGTTTTCCTTATTAACTGATGATCTGATCCTTATTCATCAAAAGAAAAATAGCCGACACATGTTTCAAGACTAATATGTGATACAAATGTCGCTTCTTCAGGCTGACTCATTAATTATTTATAACAGCTAATAAGTTGGTACATCGACATTATTGGATTTTCAGCAACCTGATTAGTAGCCTTTAATTTAAATAAAACAAGCAAACGGCCTGACAACCGGAATTCAAATGGCATTGGTGTGCAAAAAACTGATTTTCCTCTGCCCCAGGAAGCCAGATATCCTTCTGAAGAGGAGCCGCAAACAGGATTTGCTGCTTTGGAGAAGAACATAGCAGGAGCAATCGCAAAGTCAGGACGACCGGCAATGCACCTTGGGCAGATCGGTGAAATGGTAGGTCCTGGTCTCCTGTCGGTTCTCAGAGCACTTTTTAATGGAAATCCCAAGTTTTAGTTCATGGCTGTTTGGGAACCTTTAGCACCACTTCCAAGTGTCCAGGACTGGGTGGGCACCCCTTGAAGGGCAGGACTCACTTCAGGCAGGATCCAGGTGCAGTATTCAAGTTGTTGGAGCTTTTTATGTCCCTATAGCTCAGAACAGGAGGTAGTTGCTTTAAATAAGTTTTACAAATCTTTTGGTAGAAGCACCAAATGGTTAGGACAAGGAAACGCCAACTTTCTAAAAGTGGCATTTAAGGAATTGTCACTTAAAATCCGACTTTACCATTAAAGAGGACTTTAAATTACAATTCTGATGAGACCAAACATGACATTTCTACCTGTACCTAGACAAACGTTATAACTTATTAAATGTAGTAAGGTAACTCAATGTTATCCTATGGGAGACGAAGGCCTTGCAGTAATGAAAAAACAAATGTAAGAGTTTTTCACTACTAGGACATGTAAAACTTGAAAGTACATGCCCAGCTTTTTAAATGCACAGCATACCTGCCCTAAAGCCTGTCTAGGGCTTACCTTAGAGGTGACTGATATGAATTAAAAAGAAAGATGTAAGCTTGGAAAAGGGGTTATTTCACCAAGTCAAATTGGCAGTTTGAAACTGCACACAGGTTGCAATGGCAGCCCTGAGACATATTTTAAAGGTCTACTTAAGTGGGTGGCACAATAAGTGCTGCAAGCCCACTAGTAGTATTTAATTTCAGGCCCTGGGTATATGCTGTACCACTTTACTAAGGATGAGTAAATTGAATGTGTCCACTTAGGTTTAAGTCAATTTTACCACATTTTGAGGAGTAAGCACAAGCACTTGCACAGAGACATAAAGCCTACAAAATCGAATTTCAATAAACAGTAGGGGTGAAAGCAAAACATTTGGGGAAGACCACCCTGAAGGCTGCCAGCTCTAACAGATATAGACAACTCCTGAAAATGGCAGGTGCGAATAGGTTCATCTATTCTCACATTTACCATAATAACTCATGCATATGCGCAGTGATGTTAGCCACACCATACTTGAAGCACATCTTTAAACCTTACCAACCTACCCAACCCCTCTATATTTCAAGCTGCATTCAATACCCTGTCAACAAGGCACTCACAATGGACGCAAGGAACCTGATGCAAATCAGAGCACTTTGCAGTGCTATATAAAAGCAACAATACATGTAATGTGTTATTATTTGTGACTAGTATATGAAGTTATAAAGAGTGCAAGGTGGGGCTGGATGGTAAATTTACATAAAGACTTAAAACTGAATTGTGCATCCTTTTAGGGCCAGCTTTAACTAAATCTTGTCTAAGTTTATTTCCATAGTTATGCTTGTTTCACTAATAATGTTTGACCCAATCAGAGAATCTGCAGAAGCATGACAGGTTTCATTAATTGTTCCAAATTTGGCACAGATTCTTCAAAGGGTTGCAAACATTTGTTGCTGGGTTTAAATCTGTTCATGACTTTTTGAGCTAATTGTGATTAATAAAATTATCAACTTACACTTCAGGCCTTACAGTGTTAATCTTACGTGTAGCTTTTTTGTTGGGACGTGTGGATTGATCAGAGAATGAAGGGTCAAATGTACAAAGATACTAGTCACAAAACTTTCTGCCAAAGATTAAGGGGATCCTCCATAAGCTTACACCTCTTGGACAAGGCTTAGATTAAGGGCCTTATTACAAGTTTGGCGGTCCGTGGACCACTGTACCGGCAGCTCGGCCATGGAGAGCTCAGCAGTCTGACCACCGTATTACAAGTTGGGCAGATAGGCTTTGCGAAAACCGCAGCTGAACCGCCAAGACCGCCAGCAGACCGCCGGGTTCACAGTAGGGGGGAAGGCAGCCGCCATAGGGCAGTACAAGGGAGCTGCATCGCCGTCCATATTACGAGTTGCCTTTTCCAGGAGCTGACCGCAGTGGTCCAACCGCCTTCTTCAAGGTGGCAGTGACAAAGGATTTTGGGTGCGTATTCACCCCTTTCTTGTTCATCCAGTCTGACATGGATCCCCTTTTCCAGGTCCCCCCTTCCCAGCAGGATCTGCACCCCGAGGATTACAACCCTGTTTGCGGCAAGCTACAGGTGAGTCCTTTTCATACCATATACCCATTGCCAGGACTGCCCACATGCGGACCGACTCCGGCAATGAGTAGATGGTATTTTTCCACATGTATCATGCATTTGTGGGCATCCGAAACATATGCACTCGGGATGCACACACAGGCATCGATATATTTGGAAAAAGTACTCATCACCGCCGCAAGATCTCCGCATCCACACCGCCGGCACTGTGGTCAACTCGTAATACAATGGTCTTTAGACCGCCAGTGCTGTGGGCTACTGGTGGGCTTGGACTCGGTTCTCGGGTGGTCGGACCGCCAAACTCTTAATAAGGCCCTAAGTGATTGTGTGCTGACATTTTCCTTACATGCATAATTCCCTTATACCCACAAAGATTAAAATTGTTTATTAGGTCATGCAGGAAAGGTGAGTATAGTAAATATAATTTATCACAGATTAAGTAAGAATAAAGATTCAAAAATCATAAGCATAAGTACCTTAATGCATTTTTGTGATAATTGAAGTCAAAGTTGCTCCTTCATTTTCTTGCCTTTATTTTTCTTTTTTTTCATTTCGATGGACGTTAATGTGTGAAAAGAAGCCAACACATTTCACCCCCTAATGGCGTACAGGCCTGGGGCTTTTTCAAGGCTGCAAAAGTATATAGATGTATAATAAAGAGATATACATACAAATGTAAGACAAAGATTGAAACTAATATATGCTAAAGTTCACTGATTAACCAGATTTTAAGTGGGCATAACAAACTGGTGCCCTTCTTGTAGGGGCAGTCAGTGCAACACTTCAAACTTGTAGAAGAAATGAAAGAATAGATTTAACGATGGTAACGTGGTGCTAGTGTGTTGCACTCGTGAAAGTCTGGTGAAAGCCAAGTTTGGATGTAGAAATGAAGAAAATTAGATAATTCTGATAACGTCGTTGGAAGAGTACACAGTTTTAGAAAATATTATAAAAGGTATGTGATCAAAGGTAGGGAGTATGGCATAATGGTCATGATTGATGTATTATCCAGAAAAACAAAAGTCGACCATCGTGAAAATGGAAGTCAGGTGAAGGAAGAAAGATTTCCCAAGTCAAAAAGAGTCATCATAGTGAATATAGTTTAATTTTTTTAAACTATAATTTATTATTATGTATATGGGAGTGAAGGCCATCATAGTTCATGCCCCTTGTTATGGGAGGTCAGGAAAGGGATAGGTGGTCCCTAGAAATAGCAGGAGGGTGCAAGTTCTTACCTATCACAGTAGTTTTTAGGTACATTCTATTTAAGAGTATTTTGTTGTTTTGTTTTTGTTGTATTTATTAAAAAAATGTACTATTAAGATCTCGGAATCAGGGGGGCGTGGCTTGGCGCATCAAGATGGCGGTCGCACTCTAGGAGTGCTCTGGACCCCTCCGTCATCCGCGCCACTATCCGTCGCCATCAGTACTCACCACTCCTCGCATCAGGTCGTCAAGGCGTTCACCTGGACCGGCGGCTCTCGACAACGTGTCTGGTGCGGCCCCCGCTCCTCAGTGTGCCCGGGAGTGTTCATCGGCCTCCGGCGCGCCTGCAGTCAAAATGGCGGCATCTCCTTCCTGAGGCTCTCTGTCCCGGCCGATCCAGGTGCTGCGACTCTGTGTGGCCAGCCTCCGCGGCACTGGCGCTGCCCCCCGGCGCCCTAACTGATCCCCTGCTGCGGAGGATTTGGCCGGCGTAGCCTCCGCCTGCTGCTCCTGGGGTGTGCTTCCCCCGACTGGTCACCTTCATGAACCTTGCCGGCCTGACTGGGGGCCGCGGCCGGTGAGTGGAGCTGCCTCGCTGTCCAGCTGCTGGGGGCTCGGTACCGGTCCGGGCAGCGGGAGCCGGAGGCCTGATTTCCCCCCCTTCACCCTTCCTGGCTTGCTCCAGATCCGGCTCTACTCTGCGGGGGAGGCCCGGCCGGCCGGTGGAGGGGCGGGCCTGTGCTCCTGGCCTGAGCCCGGGGCGGACTTGCGGGGCCTGGCCGTGGCGGCCTGCACTGACTGGGGGACTACTGCGGATCCGGACTCGTGGCGGCTCCCCGCATCCGCGCGGAGTCAGACCACCGCTGCGATCTGCGGCCTTGGGTCCCGCCACCCATCTGGGTCCTCCGGACGCATCATCATTCTGGGGGCACCTTCGGCATTCCTGTGCCTTCACCGCTCCCTCTAACGGCGATTCCTCTGTGTGGGACCGGGGCCTGGGATCGGCGGTGGTGGCGGGGAAGTGCCGCCTCCTACTGGGCCCTCGTGACGACCCGGCGCTGCGGCTGGCGGCCGGGCCATCTATGGCCTCCTGACTGTGGGCGATTGCGGACCTGCAGCCGGAGCCTTCTGGACTGGACCGAGGTGGGTGCTTGGGGCGATTGGCGGCCGGGGTGCGCGGGGAGGATCTCGCTGCGATACCCGCGCCCCCCTCCCCACACCTTGGCCCGAGAGACTGCATCTGAGGCGCTGGGCCCTGGGCCTGACACCCTGTTCTTGGCTGAGGCCTCACCGTCTGTGGGCACGTGATCTCCCTCCCGGCCCCAGACGTTCGAGGCCGCTGCGGTGCTCGCCTGGCCTCTCCTCCGCTGTGGGTGGACGCTGCCTCCCGCCTCTGGCCCTCTTCCGGTCCCGCGCTATGGCGAGGCCTTCCCTGCCCCGGGTGCCCTATGTAGTGGTCAAGTGGCCCTACCCTTCAGACCTGTGGGGCCGGGCGGGCTCCGGGGCCACCCCTCGGACACCCCCCGCCCGCTGACCTGACTTTGCACCACTGGACTAGGGGCCGCCCTCTGATCGACGCTCCACCTGTCTGGCTACGCCGGAGGCACTGACATCCCTCCCCGCGTCCCTACACCGACCCGGCCGGATCTGGTCGGGCCGCCCAATTCGATGCTGCTGGTCCGCTGAGGCGGGCCCTCCACACGCATCGGGATCACTGTGGGTCCTGGCCGCCGGTCGCCCGGGCTGGGGCTCGCCACCGGGCCCCTCACTCTGGCCCCAAGATGGGACGTGATCGGGGTCCAAAGAACCCACCAACTCAGACGACCATGGATCAATACACGGTCTCGGAACAGGGACCCCGACCCGAAGGCGCTGAGGGCCACCCCTTACCACACGGAGACCTTGACAAGATCCTACAAGCCATCTCTGCCTCTCAGGCCTCGGTGGAGACCAAGATCGGTGAAGTCAGGGTGGACGTGGCCCTGATCCGACAGGATCTCCGAAACGCAAAATCCAGGCTTACCGAGGCGGAGTCCAGGATCTCCTTGGTCGAGGACGATGTGTCCGCCCTCAAAGACCACGTGGCTCGCCTTCAAACTCAAACCAAGGAGCTTCAAAAGCGGGCAGAAGACGCTGAAAACCGCTGCCGCAGCAACAACCTCCGCCTTGTGGGATTTCCAGAGGGAAGCGAGCGGGGCCCCATGGAATCCTTCATTGAAAACTGGCTCAACTCTTGGATCCCAGCTGGCACTCTCTCCACCTGGTTTGCCGTCGAATGCGCACACCGCTCCTTAGCCCCGAGGCCTCCGCCGGGTGCGCCTCACCGGCCCATCATTGCGCGAATCCTCAATTTCAGGGACCGCAACCTCATACTGCAACACGCCCGTGCCCAACGATCTGTCACCTTTCAAAATCACCCGATCATGCTTTTCCCGGACTACACCAGGGAGGTCCAATCCCTCCGACGCTCCTACACAGACGTCAAACAAAAACTCCGGGCCCTTAATCTACAATACCGGCTCCTCTTCCCAGCCAGACTCCGAGTGATATTCCCGGACAAATCTTACTTCTTTGACTCTCCGGAGGCGGCATGGACCTGGCTGACCGAAGAACGCCCTCTCCAGCTCGGGTCCGTCTCTGGGGTGCATGGGTCTCGGGCCTCCGGCGCCCATGCCTCCCCTCCACGATCCAGGTGAACCCAGTCTCGCAGGAACCCGGAAATCTACTAGGGCGCAGTCGGTCTCCCCAAGGGCCGAATCGTCAATAACTGGCCGCCAGGTCCTCCCATCAAAATCACTCCGCTCCCCCGAGGAGCCCCTCTGAGATCTCGCGCCAGCAAGGAGCCCTTCACCTAAATTCCAGACTGTTGCCTCTGCTGACTCTGACCTCTCCCGCAGTCCCACCCTCATTACCTGAGGTCCTGCAAAACATCCATCGCAAGTCCTATGGCGACGACCCTACAAGGCAACATGCACTACCAATCAGGTGTACCTGCTGATGAACTATTAATCCTTCATTGAGAGGGGTCCACCACGTCTCTTTGAATCTAAACGTTTTAGTTTAAACCCTTTTTCCACGGTTGACGGGCGACAGATGCTTCCGTTCCTGAAGTATAGGGAGGGGGGAGGTTGGGGGGGGTTGGGGCCGTTGCCCCGTGTTTCTTTCTCTTTTGTTGCACAACACCTTCAGACATGACACATCAGCGCTCCACACTAGCGCACCACTACTTTCCTTCAATGCGGCTGCGCCTGTCCTGCAAGACATATGGCCTACCACCCTTAGGGTGCCCAATACATGGCTGGCCCTGCCAGGCTAGCAGTTCCCCACCTCACTCCTGTCCTGATGCCCCAGCTAGATAGTCCGTTCTGCCTCATGTCGTGGAACGTCAACGGCCTCCTCGACAGAATCAAACGCATCGCGGTCCTGCGACATGCCCAGCGCTACACCCCAGATATCCTTCTACTCCAAGAAACTCACCTCCTGGGCAGCATTTGTCCCTTCTTGGCCAGATACGGCTTTGACAGAGTTTGGCACTCTAGCTTTGCTCGGGGTTCCCGCGGTGTCGCTATTCTTCTCAAGCATAACTTTCCCTTTGTGCCCTCCCAGATTACCAGGGACCCCCTCGGGCGCTATATAGCTCTTTCCGGAGCCCTAGGCGACTCCACTCTTAACATCCTCTCCGCCTACATCCCGAACGCCACTCACACTCAGACCCTGCACCATATTGGTGACTTACTTGCTTCTATGCCCTCAGGCACGACAATAGTGGGTGGGGACTTCAATGCTGTCATGCAACCTGCACTTAACATCGCAGGGCCTCCCTCCTCAGCTCGCACCTCTCTTGCCAAAACACTCTCAGACTGGGCCGCATCTATAGGGCTCTGCGACGTATGGCATGCCTGGCACCCTCGGACTTCCCTCTATACGCATACCTCGGCGGCTCACCACAGTCACTCTCGCATTGATCTACTTTTCGCACCCGCCCCTGATTGTACTATGGTCACGGATGTAGATATCCTCCCCCGGGGAATCTCGGATCACTCGCCACTCTTTCTCACCATGGGCAGGCCTTCCCCCGCTCGGCGTCCGATGTGGAGGCTGAATGCCTGGTTCCTTCAGGACCGCGAATTTAAAGAGGCCCTCAGGGCTGAGATTGAGCAATACTTCCTCACAAACCGAACCTCGGTCTCCTCGCCGGGAGTCCTGTGGGAGGCAGGCAAGACCGTAGTTCGTGGGCACGCTAGGAGCCTCCTTAAGGCGCAACGGAGTACCAAGGATAACCGGCTCATGCTTCTCGAGGCACAGGCAGCCCAACTGGAACACACCACTAATGCTGATTCTACGGATTCCCACCGGCGTCAATTGGCGCTTGTGAGAGACGAGATCCGGCAACTATCGTTGGATTCGGCCAAACTTCTTTGGAGATTCTCAGTGGCCCGCGTATACGGATGGGGGGACAAAAACGGGAAACTACTCCACTGGCTCACGACCTACCCCCTGGCCTCCCGCATAATCCCAGAGGTACGGGACTCATCAGGGAACACACGCCGGTCCCCCCAGGTGATCGCCCAAACCTTCTCGAGCTATTACGCTGACCTTTATTCCACACGGAGGCCTGTGCCCTCCTTAGCGGCGCTGCTCACCAGTGAGGACCTTCATCTGCCAGCACTCTCAACAGCTGAGGCGGCTGGCTTGGAGGACCCTATCTCCGTCGAGGAAATACAATGCGCCATCTCTATGGTGGCAGCCGGCAAGACCCCAGGCCCGGACGGATTCCCTCAGGAGTACTACTCCACTTATATGGACTTAATCACCCCTTACCTAGTTGCGCTATACGAAGAAGCCATTGACAAAGGCTCATTCCCTCCCGAAACGGATGCAGCCACCATAGTCCTTATTCCTAAAACACAGCCTCCCTCTTTGAATTGCACCGACTTCCGCCCCATCTCCCTGATCAACTCGGAGATTAAGATCTTTGCCACGGTTCTCGCCCAACGGCTCAAACCCTATCTCGCCAAACTGGTCCACCCTGACCAATGTGGGTTCATGCCGGCACGAGGCACTAGGCATTGCCTGCGACGCCTCCACATGGCTCTGGCCCGCCGCCAGGAACTGACCCCCTATCTAGCGATTCTCCTGGTCGACTTCGAGAAAGCCTTTGACTCAGTGGATTTGGGGTACCTCTGGGACGTCTTGCGCGTCCTCGGTTTGGGCCCCAAGTTTCGTCACATGGTCCATCTCCTGTACTCCAGTCCCACAGCTCGGGTACTAGTTAACGGCGTCCTATCTGACACCTTTCCAATAGGCCGGGGGACTAGGCAGGGGTGTCCTCTTTCGCCCTGGCCATGGAACCTCTCGCTCATCATATCTCTTCTGACACCCGTGTCCAGGGCTGGCAGTGGGGGGGATCGCCGGTAGACAAAACCTCACTATATGCGGATGACGTCTTGCTGTTCCTGGCAGAGCCAGCCCTCTCTGGTCCCCGATGTCTTCAAATCCTTCGCTCCTTTGAGCAGATTTCTGGTCTCCATCTCAATCCAACCAAGTCCACGCTGGTCCCCCTCCATGTCTCTAGGGATTGCTTTAATTGGCAATCCTCCATTCCGACCCGCCGGCAAACCTTCAAGTACCTGGGAATATGGTTCGCTCTATTGCCGGATCTGGCCTGGGCCCTCAATGTGACCCCCCTCATCTCCAAAACCAAGCAAGATCTCGTAAGATGGGGCACCCTGCCACTTAACCCGCTAGGGCGCATAGCACTCTTCAAAATGATGATCCTTCCTCGGTTCCTCTACATCCTCCAAAACATACCCCATCATATTCCCCGGACCTGGTTCCGCGCCATCGACACTCTAATCATAAAATTTATCTGGGCCGGCCGAAGGCCCCGTATGGCTCTTCGATACTGCCAGATCCCTCCTTACGATGGGGGTATGGGACTTACGAATCTTTATCTTTACTATCTGGCAACCCGTCTTTTAGTGATCCACGACTGGTTCGCGGGGGGTTGGGCGGATCCGGCCTACCGGGCCGAACTCGGTGAATTTGGTTTTCCCCGCCTTCAGGCCATGCTATATGGATCCCCTATTCCTAGGGAGCTCCCCACAGTGACTCGGGCGGTTGTGCTAGCATGGCGCACTGCCTTAGGTCATACTCACTGGCGGAACCGGTTGTCCCAACAGACGCCGCTCTGGCAGGGCACATGGCTGCGAGAGGTGGCAAATCTGGCAGGTTTTAGACAATGGGACCTTATCGGCATTTCACAGCTGGGGGACCTATGGGCCAGCGACCATATCCGCTCCTTTGAGGACCTGCAATCTCGCTTTGCCCTCCATTCATCCCAGTTTTACAGTTATCTGCAAGTCCGTCATGCGCTAGAAGCCCATATAACGATTGGTACTTCCCTGCCTGAACACAGCCTCCTTGAGGCCCAAGTGATGATGGGCAACCTTGGGAAGGGTGGGGTTTCCCGCATATACCGCTCACTAACAAACAACGGCCCGACGTCTCTTGACTACCTAAAATTCAGATGGGAGGCCTGGGTGGGCCCCCTTGAGGATGAGGACTGGAGGGATGCCCTGATGGCTCCGAGAACCGTCAGTGTCTCGGCGAGGTTACGACTAGTCCAGCTTTATTATCTACACAACTCCTACCTCACCCCCAGCCGCCTCCATAGGTTCGGTCTGATCCCGCTCCCGGTGTGTACGCGATGTGTCGCGAACCCCGCGCATTTCTTTCACATGGTATGGTCCTGTCCCCGGATTGTCCCCTTCTGGTGCGCCTTGGACGCGGACCTCACAGAGATTCTCATTGGAACGTCCCTCACAATCCCCTACACATACTGCTGGGCGTTACGGACGGGTTGGATGGGTCCAGGGCGGACAAGACATTCTTAGGCACAGCCCTAGTTGTAGCCAAGCGCGATATAGCAGCCACCTGGAAGAACCCTAGCCCACCCTCGGTGAATAAGGGGCGCCGAGGGGTGGATTGGTGTGCCACACAAGAACGCGCGCTCTACGAGGCCAGAGGTTGCCCTGCCCGACACCGGAAGATTTGGGGTAAATGGCTGGGTGCCATAGATTGAACATCACCTTTGATCCTTGGGGTTCTCCTTACCACAATAATAAGGGGGTAGGTCAACGCTCGCCATCCGGCGCCACTTATGAAGTGTATTGCATTCCTTATGTACTGACATTCTCTCCCATGCTGCACTGTCTGATTTCGTGTCATTTGTTTGTAACCCTCTTTGGGTTGGTTGTTTTTATTTTCCTGGTCTTTACAAAATCAATAAAGTTGATTATCAAAAAAAAAGATCTCGGAATCAGTACATATAGTGAGTCCTGGTAGAAAGCTTGTAGGAAAGATGTAGCTCACATAACATAAATGATCATGCTTTAATAGAAGCAATAATGCAAGTCATGTAGGGATTCGAAAAGGAAAAACCTGTGAGACGTAAAGTAATTTAGTTGAAGAAAGAACTGATGTGGCATGGAAGGTGGACAAATGGGACAGGGGCACCTACATGCGCTTAGCGGTCAATCAAGGTGGAAGTGACAGGGTTCAAGGTTCAGGAAACCGGTGGGGTGCAGTGCCCATGTAATTTAGTTTAATTGAGTGGATACTGAATCCTAAAAAATGAAAACGTCAATTGTTCAAGAAAAAGAAACTCAGTAAGATTCACTTGCCCATTTGGGGATCACTATGGAGGAAAAAGACACTTAAGATGGCTACTCAGTTTGAGCACATTGTACGAAACCTTGCAACCACTCTCTGATAATTCACACGGAAAAGACAAACGCCACACAAGACCATTGCGTTGTACTTCATCTGAGTTTACTCAATGGGTAGTTTCCCTGTACCGCATGTGCGTTACCGTCCTCAAGCACGACACGTAGTTACCCACTCGTGTTCGGCTCATCGTATCTTGTAGAAAGTCGCCAAAGCCGCTACTGTAAATCTTCGGGCCTTTCATAAGAGACAAAAAATTTCCAGGGTATGAGTTAGTGTTCTTAGTTCCACGCATGCCTTACCTCAAGTGCAACATGTAAATCCCCACTAGTGTTCAGTCTTTTGTACTTAAAGTGACTCATTTAAGACACTACTTTAAACATCAAGTGTCTTTAGGAATAGAAGAAGATTTTTCAATCAAAGTGTTCACTTTGAATATCCAGCGGAGAGCAGCAAATTGAACAAAACTCTGAGGTGAGCCCTCATTTGAATTTAACCTGTAACCTTTTTACCCATGGACGCCAATTCACCAAAATGCCAGGTGTTCCGGTACATTACAAAAACTTTAATTGCAATGACATACGAAATGAGGTCATTTGCCCTTTGACTCTGTAACAACTACACAATTAATATAATAACATATTAGTTACTAACATAAATAAATGTCTATTTTAGGTAGTGGAGGATAGAGCCACGAAAAATAGAACAACACAAGAACCTAAAGTATTTCTGCCAAAAACGGTTGTGATTTAATTGTTTCCCTAGTGTAAAACAAAAAGGGAAAATGTGTAGATACATCTCAGGAAAATGCTTCAAAAAAGATAATGTTATTTGGTATGTCCTCTTCTATTAACTTTAATGGACCATATATTGAATATGAACTATGTTATTGGCTACAGTATTCCTTGTCATTGTTAAAACATTTGATTTGCTTGCTAAGGATAAAGGAGACGGTTTTGTTCAAACACATAACTTTTCATGTATGAACAATCATGAAAAATGATAGATTGCTTATCAATGTGCTTTCTTATTTCACTTTTTTATTCCGAAGATTGTGCATTGCTCTTCTGAATATATTTTGTAGAACTGGATCCAAGTTTGAGCAGCAGAAAGTAAACAGGGCTCATCAGGAGACTGGTTACCTTTTGCTCTTGGAATTGCGTTTGCTACCTCTGGGGTCAGGAGTTGCAAAGACAGTGCCAGGAGTCACAAGAGACAAGCGACCCTAATGGCGTCCATGCTTTTACCTACCAGTACAAATTTTTAGCACTCTAAGGTGTTTTTGCGTACTTTAAAACAACCAATATTTTCCGATGCCACTACACAGAAACTACTCTGGTAAAGCTCAGATGAGATTAATGAAAGTGAAGATAAACTAGACTTGAATAACTTAAAAATAGTAAAACAATATTCTTTGCTAAAACAAACAAGCAGTTAAGAAAAGGCTTCAGAGAATGTTGAATAGCATAGAAGAGAGTCAAATATCCTTTGTTTTCTAGGTATGTCAGTTTAGATACTATGGAATATTACGAATGTTATATATAAATATTTTTTTTTCCTTACCGTGTTTTTTATGAGCAAATAATTTCCTCTCCTTAGATTAATGAATATTTATTAGGATAACCATGTGATGGGGTATGACTCACTATTGAATAAATGTTGTTACAGATAAAACAATAACCCCTCACGTTTTTCCTTAACCCTTTTTAGGTCGAGCCTGGGCAGCGCATGCGCTGCTCTGTGAGCCATGCTGTATTGGAGTATGTACTTGAAGCCCCGCCCACTCTCCGCCCATATTTGTCATTGGCTGCTGCCCCCGCGGCCCCTCCCCCCCCAGCGCGACCGGCCCAATCCAGCTCCCCTCCCCGCTCCCGCCTCCCAGCTGTCCAGCCCTCCCCGACCCCTACTTAATGGCGGCCACTGCGGGGACAGGCGAGCAAGACCACTGACTCATTGTCAGTGAAATTGCTCACCCACCCTCGCAGCTCCACCATTAAGTGAGGCCTGCCCCTGCACTCTTGAGTGTTGGTGATCGAGGCCCTCCTCCACCCGCAGGTTTCCCTGCGCCTCATCCCTGGTGGTCCAGTGGACCTCTGTCTCCTTCCTCTCACTCTGCTCTTTCACTCGTTTTCACTCGTTTTTCTACCCTTTTTATCTTTCACCTTTCTGCACTTTTCTGCATCTCTGCTCTTTTGTGCCTTATTTCTGCTCATTTTCCCTTTCTCTCGCTCTGCTCTTTCACTCATTTTTCTACCCTCTTTTATCTTTTACCTTTCTGCACTTTTCTGCATCTCTGCTCTTTTGTGCCTTATTTCTGCTTATTTTCCCTTTTTTCTTTATCCCTTATTTCCTCCCTTTACCTTTCCCCGCCGCTGCTGCCCCTGCGGCCCCTCCCCCCAGCGCGACCGGCCCAATCCAGCTCCCCTCCCCGCTCCCGCCTCCCAGCTGTCCAGCCCTCCTCGACCCCTACTTAATGGCGGCCACTGCGGGGACAGGCGAGCTAGACCACTGACTCATTGTCAGTGAAATTGCTCTCCCACCCTCGCAGCTCCACCATTAAGTGAGGCCTGCCCCTGCCCCTGCACTCTTGAGTGTTGGTGATCGAGGCCCTCCTCCACCCGCAGGTTTCCCTGCGCCTCATCCCTGGTGGTCCAGTGGACCTCTGTCTCCTTCCTCTCACTCTGCTCTTTCACTCGTTTTCACTCGTTTTTCTACCCTTTTTATCTTTCACCTTTCTGCACTTTTCTGCATCTCTGCTCTTTTGTGCCTTATTTCTGCTCATTTTCCCTTTCTCTCGCTCTGCTCTTTCACTCGTTTTTTCTACCCTCTTTTATCTTTCACCTTTCTGCACCTCTGCTCTTTTGTGCCTTATTTCTGCTTATTTTCCCTTTTTTCTTTATCCCTTATTTCCTTCCTTTACCTTTCCCCGCCGCTGCTGCCCCCGCGGCCCCTCCCCCCCCCCAGCGCGACCGGCCCAATCCAGCTCCCCTCCCCGCTCCCGCCTCCCAGCTGTCCAGCCCTCCCCGACCCCTACTTAATGGCGGCCAATGCGCGGCCGCGGGCAGCGGGCACGCCGCTGGTGCACCGAAGGTGCGTCAAAGGCAAGCCCGTCTGCGCCCCGTCCGCGACCAGCGCCAGGAACCCTGGACCTCCGCCCCGCCAACGCTACGACCCAGCAGCACTCCACACACTCAACCCAGGCTGCAACAACAACTGCAAGCTAGCATCACCAGCCGACACCCACGGACCCTTCAGCTGTCACCGCTGCCGGCACACCTGCAGCACCGCCAAGAACACGGATCCAGCACAACCCACCCACAAGAACACAACCGAACCGAAGACCCTGCAATGCATCCTCCTCAACGTCCGATCCCTCCACAAACACGCCACAGAAATCTGGGACATCCTCGACAGCACCACCCCGGACGTAGCGTTCTTCACCGAAACCTGGACCAACACCACCTCGGGACCGGACATCGCCATCGCCATCCCCCAAGGATACAAGATCTCCAGGAAGGACCGCCCCACCCGCCCAGGAGGAGGAATCTCCATCGTCCACAAATCCAGCCTCCGCCTGAGCACACTCCCCAACGAGCCCACAGAACTGATGGAACACCTTCACTTCAAGATACTGGCCAGCCCCACCGCCACCCTCCGAGGAACCCTCATCTACCGACCCCCTGGACCCCGCGGACCCTTCGCCAACTCCATCACGGACATTATCTCCCCGCAGGCCATCGCATCCACCAACTACACCCTGCTGGGAGACCTCAACTTCCACCTCGACAACCAACTGGACCCCAACACCACATCACTCCTGGACAACCTCCACAACATTGGACTCCGCCAGATCGTGACCGAGCCCACGCACTCAGCAGGACACACCCTCGACCCCCTCTTCACTACAGGAAACTCCATCACCTTCAGCCACACCACCGAACTCCCATGGACCGACCATCGTTGCGTCACCTTCAGAACACCCACCATCCACAGACACCAGCACCTGCTTCCACGAAGAAACTGGACCAAAATCACCGACGACCAGCTCACCTCCTCACTCAACAACTCCACCCCAATCATCGTGGAAAACGACGACCCTAACACCGCAGCCCGAACCCTGCATAGATGGATCTCGGACAGCACCAACACCATAGCCCCCCTCAAGAAAAACAACAATACCCGCGCCAAGAAAGCCAGATGGTTTACCACCGAACTTCGAGAGTCCAGACGCACATGCCGCCGTCTCGAAAAGGCCTGGAGGAACACCAAATCCACAGAAGCCCACAACAACTTCAGAGCCGCCACCAACGCCCACCATCAACTCATCAGAGAAACGAGGAAAAAAGCGATTGAAGACAGAATCTCCACCCACGCGCACAACAGCAAGGAACTCTTCAGCATCATCAAGGTTCGCCCAAACCACCAGCGAGTCTACCGACATCCCTCCCTCACAAGACCTCTGCGACAAACTCAGCACCTTTTTCCACCACAAAATCAAGAGCATCTACGACAACTTCGACGAAGCAAACCAACACACTGAACCCTCACCAACCACCCCCGACACCCGGAAACCAGCGATTGACGACTGGACAGCCCTCACCACCGAAGACACACTGAAGACAATGAAGTCAATCCACTCATGGGCCCCCACGGACCCCTGCCCCCACCACATCTTCAACAGAGCCGCCGACACCATCGCACCCATGCTCCGCCACACCATCAACCGTTCCCTGGCGACCGCCTCGTTCCCCGACGACTGGAAACACGCCGAGGTCAACCCCCTCCTAAAGAAACCCTCAGCGAACCCCACCGACCTCAAAAACTACAGACCCATCTCCCTGCTCCCGTTCCCAGCGAAAGTCATCGAGAAAGCCATCAACAGCCAACTCGCCACATTCATTGAAGAACACAACATCCTCGACTCCTCCCAATCCGGCTTCAGAAAAAACTACAGTACGGAAACCGCCCTCCTCGCCGCAACAGACGACATCCGCACCCTACTGGACAAAGGAGAAACAGTAGCCCTCATCCTCCTCGACCTATCAGCGGTGTTCGACACAGTCTCCCACCGCACCCTAATACGCAGACTCTACGACGCAGGAATCCAGGACAAGGCCCTCGACTGGATCCGCTCCTTCCTCTCCGGCAGGACGCAGCGGGTCTGACTCCCCCTTTCCTCTCGGACCCCACACCTACCACCTGCGGAGTCCCCCAGGGCTCCTCCCTCAGCCCGACGCTCTTCAACGTCTACATGGCTCCACTTGCCCCCATCGACAGAACCTATGGACTCAACATCGTGTCATACGCAGACGACACCCAGCTCACCCTCTCCCTATCCAACGAGCCCAACACCGCCAGACGCAACTTTCGAGAAGGCATGGAAGCCGTCGCCAAATGGATGAAAAACAGCTGCCTACAACTAAACACCAACAAAACAGAAGTACTCATCATGGGCCCAAACCCCGACGCCTGGAGCGACACCTGGTGGCCCCCCGCCCTGGAAACCCGCCAACCCCCACAGACCACGCACGCAACCTGGGAATCATCCTGGACTCCGAGCTCAAAATGGACCGCCAGATCAACTCTGTCTCGTCTTCCTGCTTCCACACCCTCCGCCTCCTTCGTAAGACCTTCAAATGGATCCCCCTCGAACACCGAAAGACCGTCACTCACGCCCTGGTCACCAGCAGACTCGACTACGGCAACGCACTCTACGCCGGAATAAACAAAAACCTCACCCGCAAGCTACAGAACATCCAGAACGCCGCCGCAAGACTGGTCCTCAACCTGCCAAAACACTGCCACATCTCCCAGCACCTGCGCACAGTCCACTGGCTCCCCGTCGAGGCGAGAATCACCTTCAAGATGCTCACCCACGCACACAAGGCCCTCCACGGCACCGGACCAGCATACCTGAACAGCCGACTCAAATTCCACGCACCCCAAAGGACCCTACGATCAGCCCAGCTCTCCTACGCCGTGGTCCCCCTGCACCAGAAAGACCAGATCGGGAGGCCGCTCCTTCTCCTTCCTCGCGGCCAAAGCATGGAACGCCCTTCCGCTCCACCTCAGACAGACAACATCGCTCCCCATCTTCGCAAGAAACCTCAAAACCTGGCTCTTCGACAGACCCCCTCCTTGATGGAATGGAACCTGCACCCCCCCTCCCCCACCCCTAGCGCCTTGAGACCCTTACGGGTGAGTAGTCGCGCTTTAACAAACCCCTGATTGATTGATTGTCCTTCATAAATGCTGGCTTCTGATTCGCTATTAGGCTTATTAGTCCGTCCTTAGTACTGCCTTGTCTTCATTTGTAACCTCCCATGAGGACTGGCCCTTTTACTTTGGTTGCTACACGGTACATCTTCTTTAGTCTGTAAGCACTATTTTCTTTAATGAGTTTCTCTTACTGCAGGAGGACAGGAGGGTCTCTCCTGCACAGTTTTTTAACTCGTAGCAAACGGGAGCTCTTCAGGGGCCATGGGAGACAGAAGGGGGCAACTCAGCTATGCCTTCAAGCATTTGGAATGCAATAGGTCTCGCATTTGCGAGAGTTTAAGCTATTGGCATTGTTAATGACAATGCCTTTTATTTATGTTTTAAAAACCAAAACATAAATAAAAGGCATGGTTATTTACAATGCCAATAGCTCAAACTCGCGTAAATGCGAGACCTATTGCATTGCAGATGCTTGTTAGTCTTTGCTTCCTCTTCCCTTACTATAGGAAGCTAATGTGACCTCATTCTGTCTCCTCATAAGATATTTATTTTGTATGCTCATTAGACTAGCATAGATCTATGAGCTCTGCACACCATTCCAAGATGGCAGCAACAAAGGAAACGCACATAATGACATAACCACGTTACGCCACTCTCCAATCAAGAACTGATCAGCAGGTTTAATAAATGGCTGCCTTGTAGTCCTAGGCCAGAGGTCTTCAATCTGGGGGGCCCGACCCCCAGGGGGGTTGTATAGTCCCTGGAAGGGGGTCGCAGATTCCCCAGCTTCACTTGTCTCTGCAAAAAGACAGCCGTCCTGGGACAGCTAATTTAGATCGTTATCAGCTGCTTGCCTGAATGAAAGGCGAATGTGCCTTATCAGTTAATCTGCCAGTGTAAAGGATGCTTGGGAGCAGTTCTGGCTCTTTGTGGTGACAAAGATTTGTTTTTTTGACTGGAAGTGCAAAGAGTTAACAACTGGGCTGGGAAGTTCTTGCTTTTAATTTTAACTGCATTTACACAGCTCTTAGTGCCCCTAAAGAGATGTTGAAGGGACAGTTATGTAAAAAAAGAAATTGCATTACATACGCTCTGGTATTATTAAAATCTACATTTTGAAAGCACCTTTTTATCGTGAAACAATTTGCATGTTTTGCAGCGTTCTATCTGTGTGTAATGCAAGTATAAAAAATTGACTTACATATTCACAGTGCTTTCTGTCACAGGCTGTGACTACGTAGCACTAAAAATACACATCACTATTCTCCACTGAACCAATCAAGATTTAATTCTGTGGTTCTCTGGTTACACACAGACCTCTGCAGTGCATTAACTAATAGAGATTTTATAATGTACTACAGTGCATTTCCCACTGAGCAATAACTTTTTTTATTTATTTTTCATTTACGCTGCCCATTATTTTATATGTAGATACCTGATGGTGAAAGACCTAAAAACGTACAGAATATTTTGAGCTTATTTATGAGAGACTTGCATCACCAGAGCATCATTTATTTTATGCTCCGGTGGCACAAGCGTCTCAACCATACCTATGAGGCAGTGCAAAGTCACCCTGCATGGCTTTGCATGGCCTCATAGATATGGAGTAAGACATAGCAGCACAAGTCATTGCCTTACTCTGCGTCAAGGAGGTGTTCCACCACGCAACACCCATGGATTTTGATGCTGTCCCATATTTACAAAATCGCTTAAACCTGGGGCAGCTCCAAAAACGGACGCCCCTCCCAGTGGAGGCAGAACGAGGAGAAATGTTTTCATTTCTCCTCGTTTTTTCCTCTTTCCATGTGTGCTCCATTCTGCAGCTCACATAGAAAGAGGAAAACGCCCCTCAGGATTGTTTTGGTGAAGGAAGGTGCCCCTTCCTGTACAAAAACAATCCTGCCTATGTTGGTGCTAGGCAGCAATTTGTGCACCAACGCAAGGGAAAAGGACTGGAATGCACCGTATTTCATAAATACGGGGCATTCCTGCCCTTTCACATTGGCATAGGGCAGCGCCGCAAGAAGACTTGCGGCGCTGCCCTACGCCAATTCCTCATAAATGAGGCCTTTTGTATTTAGCTACACCTTTGGCTACACTCCTACGCTCACTGACCTTTGGTTTGCTAAACACTGTTTAATATCATTTCCCCACCGTAAAAATTCTTTGCTGTTGTAATTGGGGGCTGTTAGAAATGGGGGTTTCTAGTTGGCAATGGTTTGCACCTTTGTCCAAGTAGGGACCCTTCCTTCTAGTCAGGGTAAGAGGGATACACTACTGAAATAACCCTTACTCACCCCCTTGGTAGCTTGGCACGAGCAGTCAGGCTTATTTCAGAGGCAGTGTGTAAAGCATTTGCACATAACCAACAGTAATACAGTGAAAACACTACAAAAGAACACCACACCAGTTTAGAAAAATATCCAATACTTTATATATTCAAAACAAGACCAAAACGATAAAAATCCAACATACAGTACTTAAAAATATACACTTTGCAAGAATAACCTTAAAATTGTAGTTCCTTGAAGTCGGTAGCTCCGTCCGGTGCTACAGCGGTCCTCAGAACAACAGAATCCAACAGTTCCGTCTGACCGCGTCGGTCGGGGTGTTGGCAGACTCGTAAACAGTACCTTTTCGTTGCGGCAGATGACGTTGGTGCGAGCCGGTCGTGGCCACCGTCGCAGTTGTGGTGTGAAGCGGAGCGATGCGGCGTGCGGTGCCCTCAAGTCGCGGTGCAGGCAGTGGCTCGGTGATGGTCGTCCATCGGCATCGGTGAAACCAGGGATGCGGTGCGGAGTGAAGGCGGTGCTCGTTGCGGTGCTGACAGATAACGGTGCAGGTGACAGTGCCGGTTGCGGGGAGCTGGCATCGGTCGGTCCTGACTGCGGTGTGGGACGAGGCGGTGCGTCGCAAGACTTACAAGCGGTGGCCCCAAGCCACGGTGGGGTCACAGGTGTCGAAGTCAGCAGGCAGCGACGGCATCGGTGAGACCAGGGCGGCGAAGTGAAGCGAGGGGGTGGGGAGTGCGGTGCCCACAGTTCACGGTGCAAGCAGCAGCTCGGCGGCGGCAGTCTTCGTCGGTGAGACCAGGGTTGCGGTGCGAGATGCGGCGGTGCCCTCTGTGGTGCCTTCAGGACATGGAGCCAGCGACGGAGCCAGCGACGGAATTGGTTGCTTTCCCCCCTCTGTGGCAACTGAAACCACAGTTCCAGGGGCGGTACCCACAGGTCGGTGAAGTCTTTGCGGTCCCTGAGACTTCAGAACAGGAGGCAAGCTCTACTTCAAGCCCTTGGACATACTCGGCAACAGCTAAACAAAGTTCAGTCCAGTCCTTTCACTGCCCAAGGCAGAAGCAGCAACTGCAGGCCAACCCAACAAAGCAACAACACAGCAAAGGGGCAATACTCCTCTTGGCAGTTCTTCCAGCTCTTCTTCTTGGCAGGTTCCTTGATTCCAGCGAGTTTTAAAGTTCTGGGGTCTGGGCCCCAATATTTATACTCAGTTTCTCTTTGTGCTTTTGGGCAGAGAGTGGCTGTGCCCAGCCCAGACCAGTTCCATCCTCTCTGGCCCAGCTTCCTGGCAGGAAGTGGAGACAGCATTGTCCAAGGCAGACCAGGCCCATTCAGGTGCAAGGAAATCTCCTCCTACTATTCTAAATTCAGTCCAGCCGTGACTCATCCAGGAAAGGCAGGACACACCTTGACACCCCCGTGGCTGTTTGATGAGAATGCACATCCCAGCCCATGTCACTCCAAAGCCAGACAGTCAATCCACAAACCCAGCAGAGGCACACAGGATGGCTAAGCAAGAAAATACCTACTTTCTAAAAGTGGTATTTTCAAACACAGAACATACAAATCATCTTTACTAAAAGATGCATTTTTATATTTTGAGTTCAGGCATACTAAACCCCATTTCTCTATCTTGTCCCAATGAGAAGATATGCTTATAAGATGTTATAAGTAAACTCTCATTCTATCCTATGGGACAGATAGCCTTTCCATAGTGAATAATGAAACACACTGTAATTCACTACCAGGACACGTCACACACACTAGTACACGTCCTACCTTTATTATACATGGCACCCTGCCCACATGGGTACCTTGGGCCTACCTTAGGGGTGACTTACATGTAAGAAAAGGGAAGATTAGGGCCTGGCAAGTGGGCGCACTTGCCAGGTCGACATGACAGTTACAAACTGCGCGCAGACACTGCAGTGGCAGGTCTGATAACCCTTTTCAGGGCTTCTTGTGTGAGTGGCACAATCAGTACTGCAGGCCCACCAGCAGCATTTGATTGACAGGCCCTGGCACCCTCAGTACACTTTACTAGGGACTTACTAGTACACCCAACCTGCCAATCATGGAAACACCAATCCATAATACAATTTACAATAGGAGCACTTGCACTTTAACACTGAACAGCAGTGAGAAAGTGCGCAGAGACACTAAACCAGAAAAAAACAGTCAAAACTAGGAGGTCAGAAAGCAAAAAGACAGGGGAAACATGCCATAAGATGCCAGGTCTAACAGGGGCATTTATGGTTGTCGATAGTTGTTGATGATGAGGTGTACCAGTTTCTAGAAAACTTTGTCAGAAGGGAGTCCTTACCCCTAAAAAGGTTTGGCAAGGGGGTCTCGGCATCAAAAAGTTTGAAGACCTCTGGCCTAGGCTATCTTCCAGGGACCTTGGAAGCAGGGTAGGGTATCCGCTGTGCTCGCTCCTCACAATAGAAAGTCATTCCCCGTCCTTCTCTCTTGGGTAGGCCGACCCATTTTTTTGCAATTGCAACAATAGGATCTACAGCTTACGGTTCTTTTGTGTTCCGTATTGATTCTCCTATGCAGTTGGTTGAGGGCTCTGAGCTCCAAGTTTTTCCCTAAGAGTGCTCCATGTACCGACTGAATGGAATGTGATACTTGTTTAATATATGAATTACTTTTGCATGTTCATGTGGGAATCTGTTCTCTTCCTGCAAAACACTCTCCATGATCTGCTGTGCTCATGTGTGTTGTATGCAATTGGTGTATCATATTAGCAAGTCTTATATTTATTTCAAATACGTTACTATATTTAAAATAAGTCTTTTGTTTTGTGTCTCCTTTCTTTCTCTTGCAGGTCATGAGGACATGAACAACGTTCTTTTATTCTTTAGTTTTCTATCACCAAGTAAGCTGTAAATAGAGCATATTTGCCAGATAATATTTGTATTAGTTTCTGTCTAAAAACCACACATAGTAGATTAGGGTTGTGAAAGGAGAACTGGCTTTTAGGTTTTTTTTTTTAATGTTCTGTCTGTTTGATCAGGTGGACTCTTAGAGGCTTTCGGTATTAGAACTGTTGATTGCTGGTGGATTCTGTTGTCTTTTAAATAACTGCTATCTATTATATGTATTCCACACTTTAAACTGTACATTGTGTATGCATTTTATCATGCTCTCTGGAACATTACTTTATTGTTTCATATATGATGTATTTTGTAAATGCACTTTTATGATTTTTCTTAAAATTGAATAAAGGTTTTTCAAGCTGATTAAGGTTGTTTTTGGTCCTGAAGAAATGCCTTTGACCCTGTGGGCGACAAGGGCATGAAACATGTCGGCCACATTGTGAAACCAAGGGATTATCATTAGGCTTGTTTGGTTTACCTGTTTTTTAATCTTGGCATGGACTCTCGCCACGAATAAAATAGTGTTAAGGGAACATAGTCCCTTTTAACTTCGCCCCTTTTAACTTCACCCTTACCCAATCTACCTTCCTCTATCAACCCACATCAAAAGGGCAGTTACCTGTGCTTTGGCAAATGCCAGGCCGGGGGGAGAAAAGATCTCCATGAAAGAACCGCTTTTGGGAGCCCACTGGGTATTGCAGCGCCCAACCAATGAGGAGCTAGCCCAATGATGAAGCATGCTGCCTAGATTGGTGAGGGTTTTTGCATCCTATAAAGAGGAACCTCCATGACTAGAAGGGACATTGCTTCCATCAGTCGATTCTGACTTTGGTGGTTGGGTGGAACAGCACATTAAAAAATCTCTTGGGAAGGATGTGTGTTGGACCGCGTTACAAGTTTCCTCTTCTTCAACTCTGTTATATGAAAATTCACAATGAGACACCTTCAATCATAAATCAATTTACTCCCATTAGTATTACACCACATATGAGAATTATTATATGGAATTAAATCCCATGATGTTGAGACACTTGTTTTGTGTCAGGAAGAGCCCCTTAATGAGCCTTAACCTCAATCTGGTATGGGGTTGCTGGCCTACTTCTCTTGGACCTTTCAGTGGCATTTGACACAGTTGATCATGACACACTAATCCAAAGACTCAAGGAAGCTGGAATGTAGGGAACAGCTCTCACTTGGATCACGTTCTACTTACACAATAGAACAAATATCACCCACACTCCTTCATTCTCTTCAAAACCATAAAGCATAAAAGCAAGAGTCCCTCAAAGCTCAATCATCTCACCCATATTTTTCAACATCTATATGAAATCAATACCTGGACTGATTAGTGGTTTTCACTTCACCTGCTATAACTACGCAGACAACATGCAGATACTTCTGAAATTGGAAAGTCCCAAGTGCACTGGAAATTCCAAAATCTTCAGTTGACTCCGGGCAGTTGACCAATGGATGACATGGATCCACATCAAATTGAATGTGTCCAAAACTGAAATACTCACCTGTGGCATCTGGGTAATGTTGTGAGTCTCTCTGCACCTGGCCAGGCGATCTAGGACCACTGCCAAAAATATCTAAGGAGGTAAGAAACCTTGGAATTACCATGGACACCAAGCTGTAAATGAAGGCCCAAGTGGATAAGGTAGCCAAATCAAGCTTTCTTACATTGAAAATGCTGCAACGCATCTTTCCGCACCTAGGATTGCCCCACAAGGTTCAAGCGACAATCTCTCTTGTCCTATCAAAACTTGATTACGCTAATGGTCTATATCACAGTGGATTAACAAAAGGGGGGACGTGGGCGGGCTAGTTTAACGAGGTCCAACGTACAAGCCCGAGAAGACTGTATGCAAGGAGGGGTATGGAGTTCCTCAAAGGCAACAGTTGATGTTATTGCACCAAGGATATTGTGCTGCATAACTAAATACTTATAAGGTCCCAAAAGCGAGACCTATTGGCTATGCCAATGCTTGTTAAAAGTGGCTCTGTGTGGCAGGACTGCTTTTAAAAAGTAAATTGTGCCATCATATGATGAAGCATGACACCTAGCTTGCTGGGTGTGTGAGAGCCCTAGTTCCACCAAGGGGTTCCCCCCCTTAGTTTGCCTTTTTCTTTGACTTGGCAAGTAGCTACCTTTATACTACTCACACCTCACAGTATCTCTTCTTTTATGTTATTTGCCTTTGAGGAACTCCATACCCCTCCTTGCATACACTATATCACAGTTCTCCTTTATCAAATATGAGAAGATTACAGAAAAATCAGAACTCTGTTTCTAGACTACTATTTGTAAAGCCACAAGCACATCTTCTCTGCCCTGAGGGTCATAGTCTGATTACCGGTTACCAGAAGAGCCTCCTTCAAGCTACTCTGTATCACCCACAAATTCATGCATGGCAAAGAACCACTTTTCATCAGAAGAAACAGACTAAATGCATACAACAAAGGAGACTGTGCTCTAAAATGGCACCCACCTCAAAAATCCAGCATACAAGAAAAAAACAGGGTGGAACATTTTTTCAAGAAGCGAAACTATGGAATTCGTTACCCACAAACATAAGATCCACTGATACCCATCTCAGCATCAGAAAATTAACAGAGAGATGGCTCTTCCCTGCACGACCACTATACTCACAACACAACAGTGTACTGCAATAGTATGTACAAGACATTACACCTTCTGCAGTACTGATGTATATGTATATATAAATGTTTATATATGTAATATGTAACATATATATCAGCCACACCGATCCTCCTAGCCGGGACCCTTATGATAGTGGTGCGTGTTAGGGGCCCAATTAACAGAAGATCTTCCTCCAATCACCACGCCCGAAAACACGCACCCCAGGAGCAACGCGTGATAATGCCGTAACCCGTTGGGTTGAGATTTGGCATGTTCGCATGAATAAAATAAAGATTAATCGTGTGTGTGTGTGTGTGTGTGTGTAATACTGCCATATTTACACCCTTACAGGCATAAATAGATATTTATCTGTAGAGATCTCATTATGGTTATGTACATATATGGAGATATGTGGGACTATACTTTGTCTAGGGATGGCATTGTTATTGGTATGTGTTGGAAAGTGGATTATTGGTAGGGGCAAATGTAGGTCTGCCACTGGCAATAAGGACACTAACACAGTATAGGGCTCAGAATAGGTCTTAGAAAATTATTCCTATGCTCAACCCTTGGTAACGTGGCTGCGAGCAGGCAGGCTTAACTTCAAAGACAGGTATGTAAAGCATTTAAAAACACCAATTCAGTAAATAATTAAGACACAACACACAATAAAAATCCGACACCAATTTATAAAAATAGGAAATATTTTTATCTTTTAAATGACACCAAAACAAAAAAAATCCACTGTAGGGCACCAGAGATATGAATTTTTAAAGATTAGTCACTTTCTAGTGCTTAGAAACCAACAGTGCCCCTTTTAGTCATTTTGTTTGCTCTGACAGGGACACATTCACCTTTAGCAATTGTTCTGGAGGATCTCTCACCACTCTTGTGCAGCCTCCTCCAGCAGGCTGGGTCCAGTTAGAACTCCTTCCTGAAGTTCTTCTTGCGGGTCCCAAAGTATCCAAAACACAATCCAAGGTTCTGGAATCTCCAAGAGGGTCCTTGAAAGTGTGAGACTTCAATTCCCGCAATCCATTTGAACGAAACCCTTACAAATCCACGGGTAGTACTCCAGGCTGTAGATTCTTTGTGGTGATGTCCAGGTGAGCTCTGTAGCTTGCAGGGAGTCCACTCTTTAGTCCTTTTGAAGCAGGTTTGATCCACCGGGCTGTAGTTTCAAATGGTGCAAAAAGGCGCAATTTTCAGACTTCAGGCCTTTGGAAATGCACATCAAACTCTTCAGCGCAGACCCTTCTGATTCTCTTAAGTTTCAAGTAGCAGATCTGAGAGGCACCGCCCTTCTAAAATACTTATTCAGTGTTCTCTGGGGTCAAGCAGGAGGGCACTCCTGTCCAATGAGCTGCAGGGTTCCACCCAAAGGTCTGACTACTTCCTGCAGAGTGTGGCAAAATGCTAACCCGGAAACCACTATTCTTGCAAAATTCAATATGTCAGAATTTTCAGCAGGGAGAGAGGACCTGGCTAGACACACCCCTCGGATGGCTATTCTCCATAGTCCCTCCCCCTTGCATCTGCTCATTCCTTCCTTAATCCTAGCATCTGGCTGGAGGTGAACAGTGGTCCTCCCCTTCGCTTGAAGTCCATGGTTTACGACTCCTCCCCCTGCTCTGGCATTCCTATGCCCAGCAACCTCTCCTCCCCGAGAGGCTTCCTAACCCCAGGGGTCATTTATCACCTCTTCAAAGCAGCCAGGCTCACCCACTTATCTCTGACCAATCAGGGCAGAGCAGTACAGGGTTGAATATTGGCTTACAGACAAAAAAAATCTTATAACTTCTTGTCTGTACATTTTACAATAAATTGAACAATACCATATTGTTGGATTTATCATTACCATTCTACTGAGTCCTTTAATCCTAGTTTTATGGCTTTTCTTTCTCCAGTTATTAACTAATAACCTTTTCCAATGTTAACCTATGGCATGGGATTTGCAATGGGAAAAGTGACTTGGGCCATTTTTCCAGCACCAGGGCTTAAAAAAACATATTTTATAAGTACGCTACATATATCTACAGGACCCCCACCCCAGGAACACCTAGGTGAGACTTTAGGGGTTCTGAATATGTAAAAATATTGCAGATCCTCCCTCCACAGTGCTCCTACCACCAAGTCGATTTTGGGCAGCACTTTATCACAATGTGGGGAGTGAAATGTGCAATTTCGCTTTACCCAGGGCATATAAAACTCATTTTATAAAGGTCCACCTTATAGATACGTGACCCCCCACCCCTGGGACACCTAGGGGAGACCCTGGGGGTACCTAATATGCGCAAACATTGTAGGTTAACCATTTTTAGGTGCCCCAAACACAAAAGTCGAGTTTGGGCACAATTTACTTTTTAAAAGCAGTCCTGCCACACAGAGCCACTTTTAACAAGCATTGGCATAGCCAATAGGTCTCGCTTTTGGGACCTTATAAGTATTTAGTTATGCAGCACAATATCCTTGGTGCAATAACATCAACTGTTGCATGGCTAAAAACTTATAAGGTCCCAAAGGCGAGACCTATTGGGTATGCCAATGCTTGTTTTTAGAGGCCTGGCATGCAGTTTTAAATGTAGGCTGATAAGAAAGGTGCCAACCCGAGGGGCAAGGTCTAGAGAGAAATAAGATAGGAAGAGAGGTGAGTTATAATGAGATAGCACAAATAGAAAGGTGAAGCACAGAATGACAGGTCAGGTAAACAAAGTAGCGAGGCAGAGAGGCAGGTAGAGCCGGTGGGATGAAAAGTAGAAAGATATGAGAAGTAGAGAGAAAAGAGGTGCAGATGAGGTAGAGAGATGAGGCTAATACAGAGGAAGGGCGAGGGAGAAGTAGAGAATGGTGAAATAGGGAGAGAGAGACAGAGGTAAGACAGATGTATTAAACGAGCGAGACATTGGAAGTAGAGAGAGTGAACGGAAACAGAGAAGGAGATAGAAAGAGAGATGAAAGCAAAGGGAGTGATAGATGGAGTGGAGTATCACCAGTGCTACACAAGGCAGCATCGAGAGTCTTTTATACATTCGGAACTGAGACAATTCCGTTTCTGAAACACCTAAATAGCTTTTTTCACAGTTTTCTAAGCCTTTGAAATTCAGAATGCTCTACGCTGATTGTTTATTCAGCGACGTTGCCTTTTAGGAAACGTTCAAAACCTTCTGTAAACTAGCACATCTGAGACTGTGTGGAAATGAAATGTATGAGCCGATTGCTAAAGTGTGGTACATTGAAAAAGCACGTGGCTGCAGCCGTAAACAAAGAACAGTTTTTGCACTGAAAATCTTATACAACTATTTGATTGTGAATACATAGAAAAATGAGTATGTGCTCATGTAATTTAATATGCGTGTGCTAAGGTACGGGGCAGGCGTTGGAAATCCCTGATACCAAAAAGCAGCTTTTTATCTTCTAAGGAAGAGGCTAAATACATTGAAAGCATAGAAAAGAGTGCGCCACCAAAGAAATACATCTACAATGAGACGCACAGATCCACTAACACCTACAAACAAAAACACAAAAAACATGGACACACAGACACCTTACCACACGCAATGGTACACACAAACACATAAATACAAATCGAACACATTCACATAAACAAGCACACGCCAAAAGACACGCGTACGCCGCACACACTTAACACACTGAAGTAAAATAGATAATAATGATGGCAGCGAACTACACAGGTTACGGAATGAAGTACAATTTCAAGTAATAGGGGTCTCTACAGCAGCACGTAGGATGGGACCCTAACCTGGCCCCGTGTTCAAGGGAGCGCCGTTCACACTAAATCTGCAGCCCGATGTTGCGTGGGCAGAGACCAGGGACGGCGACGCGTTCAGACACAGCGGGCTGGTGACAGGCAGGGAAGCTCTGATTATTTCCAGCTATGCTCTCAGTAATGGTCAAGCAGAGAGCAAAAAATAAAGGCACGCACGCACATAGCCACTTAAACAAGCGCTAAAACACCTGGGTAAATACATTTTAAAAAAGCAGAAAAGGTAGAAGGAAAGAGAACAAGCTGTAGCCCGGTAACTGACGAGGAGGGAGGGGGAGAAGGGAGGGGGTAGTGAGAGCAGAGAGCAGGGGGTGTAGGAGCATAGAAATAAAAGTGATTCGCGCGCTGTAAGGGTTGTAAGGGTTAATGAGCCATGACAGAAAGCCAGATGGCGGCTCTGCGCGTGCTCGCGCGCGTAACTGCAAGCTTGAGGCCAGCAAAAGCGTGTGGTCGGACTTTTAAAAGCCCACTTACTAAATGTCTCGCCAGAGCAGCTCATGCGCTGGCTCAGGCGAGACCTAAAAATGACCTCAGGCTTCAGCAGTGCACACATGTAAGTGCAAAAAGGTCTGCTGGTCTCTAAACTGCCATGCCCTATTATATACTAGGGACTGATAGGTAGTTTCAATCCCCCTGCCCTAATATGTACTAGGGCCCTATGGGGTAGGTTATGCCAATCACAGGGGTACCCCAACGCTTAGTGTACCCTAGTGTATGTAGGTGTTTTCACTGTATTCTAAGTGTTTTCAGCATAGCACGGGCCCTGGGCCTGGTTAGGCAGAGCCCAGAGTCAGTTACCACCAGTATCAGTCAGCAAAAAGTTGGGGTGTGCCCAGGGCACAGGATGACTTTGCAACACAGCCCCCCCCCCCCCAAACGAAAGGTGATGGGTTACTAACCTACACCCTGGTAGTCCTCATAAGCTAAGTGGAAAAACCTGGAAAGTCCATCCGCATTTGCATGGGCAACCCCAGGTCTGTGTTCCACTGTAAAGTCCATTCCCTGTAGGGAAATGGACCACCTTAACGGCTTGGGATTCTCCCCTCTCATCTGCATGAGCCATCTGAGAGGCCTGTGGTCAGTTTGAACACGAAAGTGATTCCCAAACAAATATGGTCTCAAACTTTTTCAGGGACCAAACCACAGCAAAAGCTTCTCTCTCAATGGCACTCCACCTCTGCTCTCTGGGAAGAAGCCTCCTGCTAATAAAGGCAACTGGCTGATCAAGGCCCTCTTCATTTAGCTGTGACAACACTGCCCCCAATCCCTTGTTCTGAAGCATCTGTCTGAACCACGAATTATTTTGTGTAGTCAGGGGCCAGCAACACTGGTGCTGAACACATAGCAACTTTCAGAGTGTCAAAAGCCTTCTGACACTCTGGGGTCCAATACACCTTTTTGGGCCTCTTCTTAGAAGTGAGTTCGGTTAGGGGCCCCACAATGGTCCCATAATTTTGAACAAGCCTTCTATAATACCCTGTCAGTCCAAGGAATGCCCTGACCTGAGTCTGGGTAACAGGAGGTGTCCAATCCAAAATAGTTTGGAGTTTAGCTTGGAGAGGCTGTACATGGCCCCCACCTACCAGGTGGCCCAGGTACACCACAGAGCTCTGCCCTATTTGGCACTTACTTGCCTTAATAGTCAGGCCTGCCTGCTGCATGGCCTGAATCACTTCCCTGAGGTGGCTTAAGTGATCCCCCCAGGTAGAACTGTATACAGCTCTATCATACAGGTAAGCTGCACTGAACTGTTCCAACCCAGACAAGACCCTGTTCACCAACCTTTGGAAGGTGGCAGGTGCATTCTTTAAGCCAAAGGGCATTACCTTCAACTGATAATGTCCCTCTGGTGTGGAGAATGCTGGCCTCTCCTTTGCTCCATCAGTGAGGGCAATCTGCCAGTAACCTGAAGTCAAATCAAAAGTACTCAGGTACTTAGCAGCCCCTAACCTGTCAATCAGCTCATCAGCTCTAGGTATAGGGTGAGCATCAGTCTTTGTGACTGCATTCAATCCTCTGTAGTCCACACAGAACCTTAACTCCTTGGGTCCCCCCTGAGGATTAGATTTAGGTACCAGCACCACTGGACTGGCCCATGGACTCTCAGACGGTTCAATTACCCCCAATTCCAGCATCTTAGCAACCTCAGCTTTAATGCTGGCTCTGACATGGTCAGACAGCCTGTACAGTTTATTTTTGACAGGTAGGCTGTCACCAGTGTCAATGTGGTGCACACACCACTCAGTGATGCCTGGGGTCAAAGAGAACAGGCCAGCAAACTGCTCCAGCACTAGCTTACAGTCTCTGTGCTGCTGGTCTGTCAACTTGGGAGAGAGCACAACTCCCTCCACTGACCCATCTTGCATGTTAGTGGAGAGGAGGTCGGGCACCGGCTCAGTTTCCTCCTCCACTCCCTCATCAGTGACCAGTAACATGGTATTGTCTGCCCTGTCAGGGTGGGGTTTCAATCTATTCACATGCAGGACCCTATGAGGGTTTCTGGGGGTGCCACGGTCAACCAAATAGGTAACCTCACCCTTCTTTTCTAAGATTGGATAGGGCCCACTCCACTTGTCATGGAGGGCCCTGGGAGCCACAGGCTCCAACACCCACACCAATTGTCCTGGAGCATACTCAGGCATAGTAGCCTTCTGATCATACCAGTGCTTCATGAGCTCCTGGCTGGCCTCCAGTTTCCTGTTTGCCTTGTACATGTACTCTGCCATTCTAGATCTCAGGCCTAGCACATAGTCAAGCACATTGTCCTTTGCTTCTTTAAGAGACTTCTCTAAAGACTCTCTCAGCAGGCTCAATGGCTCCCTCACAGGGTGTCCAAACAACAACTCAAAGGGACTGAAACCAACCCCTTTCTGTGGCACCTCCCTGTAGGCAAACAGTAAGCATGGGAGGAGAACATCCCATCTCCTCCTGAGTTTCTCTGACAACCCATTTATCATGCCCTTCAGGGTTTTGTTGAATCTCTCAACAAGACCATTTGCTTGTGGGTGATAGGGGGTGGTGAACTTGTAGTTGACACCACACTCATCCCACATAGCAGTCAGATAGCTGGACAGGAAGTCCGTTCCCCTATCTGATACCACCTCTTTCGGAAAACCCACTCTGGTGAACACACCAAGCAGTGCTCTAGCCACTGCAGGTGCATCAATGGTTCTAAGAGGGATTGCTTCAGGGTACCTAGTGGCATGGTCCACTACCACTAAGATATACCTATTCCCTGATGCCGTAGGTGGGTCCAGGGGACCAACAATGTCCATCCCCACCCTTTCAAAAGGAACCCCAACCACTGGCAGTGGTATTAGGGGAGCCTTTGTCTTGCCCCCTGCCTTGCCACTGGCCTGACAGGTGACACAGGAGCTGCAAAACTCCTTTACCTTTTCAGACATATGGGGCCAGTAGAAATGGTTCACCAACCGGTTCCATGTCTTTGTCTGTCCCAAATACCCTGCCAAGGGGATATCATGACCCAAAGTCAAGATGAACTCTCTGTACTTCTGGGGCACCACCAACCTCCTGGTGGCCCCCTCCTTGAGGGTTCTGGCCTCAGTATAAAGCAGTACATCTTCCCAGTAGAGTTTGTGAAACCCACTGTCATCCCCCTCCTCTTGCTTAGAAGCAATCCGCCTCAAACTCTCAAGGGTGGGACATTCTCTCTGTCCTTTACTGAACTCCTCCGTGGAGGGTTCACCTGCTCCTATCAGCTCCGCCAAATCTGACAGCTCTGGCAGGGATGGAGTCCCTCCCTCAGAGGCCAGATCCTCTCCATCAGGGTTAGATTCTTCCTGCACCTCTGGAGTTCCCTGGGCTGGCTCACCAGGCCCAGTACCCTTGTCCTTGGATGCTTGGCCCTTCTGGCTAGTCTGTGACCTAGTCACAGCACATACCCACTCAGGGAGCTCCAATATTTTCATATGGAGTCCTCTCTCCACCTCTGACCACTGAGAGGCTTCAAGATCATTGCCCTGTAAACACTGGACTGGGAGCACCTTTGACACAGTTACCTTCATAGGGCCTGTCACACCTCCCCATTCCAAATCCACCACAGCCATAGGATGGAGTTTGGTTGTGCTGTCTGCATAGGTCACCTGGTGAAACTCACCAGGTAGCAACCTCCCTGGAGGCACCAGCTCATCCAGGACCATAGTTTCACTAGCCCCTGTGTCTCTGATAGCCTCAACCTCAGTCCCATTCCCTTTAGGCCTCTGCCTGTACTTGTCCATGTTTGGAAGGAAGGCAGCAAGGGTTGCAATATTCACCCCACCCATGGACACTATGGTTGCTTCCACCACCTGACTACCCCTCTCTGGGGCACCACTCTCCACCCCTACACTGACACTGGCAATCCCTATGGATGGCCCCTTAGGGGGGAGTTTCTTGGCGCAGACAGCATCTCCCTGTTTGTGCCCTGGCTGGTTACAGTCAAAGCACTTACCCACCTTTGAGGGATCAAAAAACCTGCCATTCTTTCCCTGATACCCCCTCCCTTTGAATTTGGGTTGGCTCGGGGCCCTCCCTCCTTGTGCAGGTTTTTGTGGGTCTTTGGAGGGCTCCTTCTGGTTTTGACCTTCTTTCCCTTGGGCTTTGATATGGAGAGGGACCTGTCCTCCTTTCTTCTGGTCACCCCCCGGGTGCTGAATGGAAACCCGGGTTCTCACCCACTCATCAGCTGCTTCTCCCAGCTCTCTGGGGTCTGTCAGCTTAGAGACCACTAGATACTGGCGTAACTTCTCTTCTACACAATGAGTCAAAATATGTTCTTTCAAAAACAAATGATACAATCCCTCATATGTGTCAACAGTGTTACCAACAATCCAGCCTTCCAGTGCCTTCACTGAAGCGTCCGCAAAGTCTACCCAAGACTTTGAACTCAATTTCTGGGTGCCTCTAAACTTCACCCTGTACTGCTCTGGAGTCAGACCAAATCTCTTAACTAAGCATGCCTTCATCTGCTGGTATGATTCTTCATCCTCTCCCTTCAGGGTCAGGAGCCTATCCCTCCCAGCTACTGGAATCAACTCCCACAGGAGTACACCCCAATACTTAGAGTGGACCCTACTCATTCTAGGGGCCCTCTCAAAAGCTGCTAGCCACTTGTCAATGTCATCCCCCTCAGTGTACTTGGGTACTATACCCTTGGGAAGTTTGTGATCTTCATCATTTTCACTGCCTCCATTTCTTTTTAAAGCCTCCTCCCTCTCCCATCTCTTCTCAGCCAATTCCAGTGTCCTCTGCTCCAAAGCTATCAAAGCTAAATGAGCCTTAAGCTGTCTCTCTACAAGGGACAGTGGTGGTTCCTGAGTAAGGGACCCTTCCCCCCTCCCACCATCTGGAATCATATGGCTAACACTAGAAAAAATGGAAGAGGCATCATCCTCACCCCCCTCTGGGGTGAGGTTGGGGGGCTCACCCTCCATCCCCCCTTGAATCTCCTCAGCTACCCCAGCCCAGGCCGTTAGGGACTTAAGCAACCCTGCCTTCTTATATCTTGTTGGAAGCAGGCAGCCCCCTAAGCCTACACTGTACCCTGAAATCACCCACCGCAAACTGGGACAGTTTAGCCAGGTCCAGCTCCATGGTTCCCTAGTTTTGGGTCACAATAACTAGGCACAACAGACTTAGAACAATTTGGAAAAATCAAAACAATGGATTAAAAACAGTTTAGTCAAAATTCCAAAAATCAAACTCAAAAGTTTTGTTCTAAGGCAATTTAGAGGATTTCTAAAAACTTAATTCACTTTACTGAAAGGTGTACTCTTTAAACACAAGTCCTCATCCACACCGCTGAGCACCAAATGTTGGAAAGTGGATTATTGGTAGGGGCAAATGTAGGTCTGCCACTGGCAATAAGGCCACTAACACAGTATAGGGCTCAGAATAGGTCTTAGAAAATTATTCCTATGCTCAACCCTTGGTAACGTGGCTGCGAGCAGGCAGGCTTAACTTCAAAGACAGGTATGTAAAGCATTTAAAAACACCAATTCAGTAAATAATTAAGACACAACACAACATAAAAATCCAACACCAATTTATAAAAATAGGAAATATTTTTATCTTTTAAATGACACCAAAATTAAAGAAATCCACTGTAGGGAACCAGAGATATGAATTTTTAAAGATTAGTCACTTTCTAGTGCTTAGAAACCAACAGTGCCCCTTTTAGTCATTTAGTTTGCTCTGACAGGGACACATTCACCTTTAGCAATTGTTCTGGAGGATCTCTCACCACTCTTGTGCAGCCTCCTCCAGCAGGCTGGGTCCAGTTAGAACTCCTTCCTGAAGATCTTCTTGCGGGTCCCAAAGTATCCAACACACAATCCAAGGTTCTGGAATCTCCAAGAGGGTCCTTGAAAGTGTGATACTTCAATTCCCGCAATCCACTTGAACAAAAACCTTACAAATCCACTGATAGTACTCCAGGCTGTAGATTCTTTGTGGTGATGTCCAGGTGAGCTCTGTTAACCTGTAGCATGTAGGGAGTCCACTCTTTAGTCCATTTGAAGAAGGTTTGATCCACTGGGCTGTAGTTTCAAATGGTGCAAAAAGGCGCAATTTTCAGACTTCAGGCCTTTGGAAATGCACATCAAACTCTTCAGCGCAGACCCTTCTGATTTTCTTAAGTTTCAAGCAGCAGATCTGAGAGGCACCGCCCCTCTCAGATACCTATCCAGTGTTCTCTGGGGTCAAGCAGGAGGGCACTCCTGTCCAATGAGCTGCAGGGTTCCACCCAAAGGTCTGACCACTTCCTGCAGAGTGTGGCAAAATGCTAACCCGGAAACCACTATTCTTCCAAAATTCAATATGTCAGAATTTTCAGCAGGGAGAGAGGACCTGGCTAGACACACCCCTAGGATGGCTATTCTCCATAGTCCCTCCCCCTTGCATCTGCTCATTCCTTCCTTAATCCTAGCATCTGGCTAGAGGTGAACAGGGGTCCTCCCCTTCGCTTGAAGTCCATGGTTTACGACTCCTCCCCCTGCTCTGGCATTCCTATGCCCAGCAACCTCTCCTCCCCGAGAGGCTTCTCAACCCCAGGGGTCATTTATCACCTCTTCAAAGCAGCCAGGCTCACCCACTTATCTCTGACCAATCAGGGCAGAGCAGTACAGGGTTGAATTTTGGCTTACAGACAAAAAAAAATCTTATAACTTCTTGTCTGTACATTTTACAATAAATTCAACAATACCATATTGTTGGATTTATCATTACCATTCTACTGAGTCCTTTAATCCTAGTTTTATGGCTTTTCTTTCTCCAGTTATTAACTAATAACCTTTTCCAATGTTAACCTATGGCATGGGATTTGCAATGGGAAAAGTGACATGGGCCATTTTTCCAGCACCAGGGCTTATAAAAACATATTTTATAAGTACGCTACATATATCTACAGGACCCCCACCCCAGGAACACCTAGGTGAGACTTTAGGGGTTCTGAATATGTAAACATATTGCAGATCCTCCCTCCACAGTGCTCCTACCACCAAAGTCCATTTTGGGCAGCACTTTATCACAATGTGGGGAGTGAAATGTGCAATTTCACTTTACCCAGGGCATATAAAACTCATTTTATAAGGGTCCAGCTTATAGATACCTGACCCCCCACCCCTGGGACACCTAGGGGAGACCCTGGGGGTACCTAATATGCCCAAACATTGTAGGTTAACCATTTTTAAGTGCCCCAAACACAAAAGTCGAGTTTGGGCACAATTTACTTTTTAAAAGCAGTCCTGCCACACAGAGCCACTTTTAAAAATGATCTCAGGCTTCAGCAGTGCACACATGCAAGTGCAGAAAGGTCTGCTGGTCTCTAAACTGCCATGCCTTATTATATACTAGGGACTGATAGGTAGTTTCAATCCTCCTGCCCTAATATGTACTAGGGCCCTATGGGGTAGGTCATGCCAATCACAAGGGTACCCCAACCATTAGCGTACCTTAGTGTATGTAAGTGTTTTCACTGTATTCTAAGTGTTTTCAGCATAGCACGGGCCCTGGGCCTGGTTAGGCACAGCCCAGGGTCAGTCAGAGTCAGTTACCACCAGTATCAGTCAGCAAAAAGTTGGGGGGTGCCCAGGGCACAGGATGACTTTGCAACAGTATGTATATGTAAAATGTGCGCTTTTGAATTTTAAAAGAAAGACATTAGGAAGATGCCTTTTTTTGTAATTGGAGGACTTGTATAAATCCAGTCCGGGTTTTGTATGCAACATTATGAAGCATGTTGGGAGGTTTTGAAAATAAGTTGAACTGGAGGGCATAACGCTTTGTTGCACAGATAGTAAATAATCCTTAAGCAACTTGGTTTGCAGGATTTACACTGTTGCGGTTCTTTCCAAATAATTGTGATTATGCTGGTTTGAATGAAACACCATTAGCCCACATGCTTGTACTTACCCAATCAGTGCATAGAGTAGTGCATCTTCAGTTTTAATGTTGTGCATGCTTTAAATAGAAGCACCAATATGGCGCATGTTAGGTTGAGAAAGGCAGCTTGTCTGCTGAAACGCGTCCCTGTTGAGTCCATGTGTTTGCTGGAATCCATGCAATAAACAAGAGAACCCTCACGACAACGAGTGCTGGCTCCTCAATCTGATTCGGTTGGGGAATTATGCTGTACACATACATATATATGTATGATTGTTTTTCTATGTCTTGATATATTTATTTAGAACACAAACTAGAAATTAAAGAAATATTAAACTTCAACTATTCAATATAGAATAAGACATTTATGTTTATGTACATTACATCCATAAGTATGTCATTGTATATAGAAAAATATTTGTAGATGAGTGTCTGAATATAGGTTTCTGCTCTCTATAATAATACATAAACATCACAGTCTTTTAATATAATTAGAGGGGAAGTTACTATAATAGTGTAACAATATATTTTGATATTTAAAATAATAATGTATATATAGAGTCTATGAATACACACAACATACTTGGGTATATCTGAACATGTAACTATTATTACATGCCTGTACATATGGATGAAGATATATAAGGTTTTAATCAACATTAACTACATCAATATTAAGTATAATGCTTATATTTGTACATGTTATATATATTTGTATACACATAGTTAGATTTAAATGTGTGCCTTTGTCCGTATACATGTATATACGACATAGAGTGGCATAGAGTGTTGTAGAGTGGAGTAGAGTGGCGTAGAGAGGACTAGTGTAGAGTGGAATGGAGTGGAGTGGCATAGAGTAGAGTAGAGTGGTGTAGAGTGGAGTGGAGTGACATAGAGTGGCGTGGCTTAGAGTGTCGTAGAGTAGAATGTAGTGGAGGGTCACAGAGTGGAGGGTCATAGAGCAGAGTGGAGAAGAGTGGAGTGAAGTTGAGTGTCACAGAGTGGAGTGGAGTGACGTAGAGTGTCAGAGCACAGAGTAGAGTAAAGTTTTATAGATTGGAGTAAAGTGTAGTAGAGTAGAGTAAACTGTCATAGAGCGGAGTAAAATGTCACAGAGTAGAGTGCTGCAGAGTGGAGTAGAGTGGAGTGGCTTAGCATAGAGTGGTGTAAAGTGTCATAGAGTGGAGTGGTGTAGCATGGGGTGGCATAGAGAGGAGTAAAGTGGCATAGAGTGTCATAGATTGAAGTGGCATAGAGTGTTATGTTATGGCAGTTTGTAAAGCGCAATGGTTACTCAATTACGGAGTGTCCCCGCGCTGAATTCCTTCAGAGCCTAAGATCATAATTAAAAGCAAGAGATGATGAAAATTCTAGGGAGCAAGATTTTTCTTAAACAAACCAAGTTTTAAGTTGCTTCCTAAAAACTGATTCTGAGGTCTCCTGTCTTAGATATATAGGAAGAGAATTCCATCTTGTAGCTGCCAGGTACCTAAAAGAGATACCTCCAAGTGTTTCCTGTTGAATTTAGGGATGCAGACCAGTCCGGTTCTGGCTGATCTTAGACTGCGCGTGGGATGATAGGGATGTATCATAGGGCGTAGATATTTCGGGCCCTTGCCCTGCAGTATCCTGTGGACATAACACATGGCTTTGAAGGAGATCCTCTCCGCATTAGAGAGCCAATGGAGAATCTCTAGAGCATTCCCTATTGGAGAGAATCTAGGGATGTTTAGAAGCATTCGAGCTGCAGCTTTTTGCACCCGTTGGAGCATATATATGCTCCTTTTTGGTGCCCCCAGATAGAGGACATTACAGTAGTCCAGTCTAGATGTCACAAGCGCCTGTACCACTGTCTTTCTAGCATTGTCCGGGATAAGTCCTAGGATTTTCTTCAGCATCTTTAAAATCCCAAAACAGGTACCTGTAAGAGTTGAAATCTGATCAGAGAAGGATAGGGTGGAGTCAAACCAAACTCCAAGATTTTTTAATTCTTGGCTCAGAGTGGGAGGAGAACCTAACAACATAGGCTACCACCTTGAAGACCAGATGGAGGGTTGTTTTTCCTACCAATAGAATGTCAGTTTTGCTAGCATTAAGCCTGAGTCAACTGTGTTTCATCCAGTTAGCCATGTCCTCCATGCAAAGCTTAAAATCCTCTGCTGCTTTGCCATTGTCCTGGGCCAACGTGAGGATCAGCTGCGTGTCATCTGCATATGACACCGCCTGCACCCCATGTTTGCTCAACAGATCTGCCAATGGCCGCATATATAGATTAAACAGGGACGGGCTCAAGGCGGAGCCCTGTGGCACCCCGTTTCAGATCTTGAATAGAGGAGACATAGGGTTGCAGAGTAGTTTGAAAAGTGCGACTCTCCAGGAAGCTCGCCAGCCAGCCCAAGACCAGACCTCCTTTACCCGCCTGGTGCAGTCTGTCAAGTAGCAGGCCATGAGAAACCGTATCAAAGGTGGCACTTAGGTCCAGCATGACTAGAGCTGCCGTTTGACCATCATCACCAATTTTACGTATACAGTCTGAAGCTAGAAGTAGCGCCGATTCTGTGCTAAAGTGGGTCCATTCTTCCAGGAATAGGCCAGTGCAGAAAGACAAATTGAGAAGTTCCGTTAGTACCGGAGCAATAGCGGCACTGCCCTTTTCCAAGATAGCTGGGGAGGCAGGGTCTAAGGGGGATCCGGATTTAACTCTAAGCATTAGCCTGAGAGTATCAGTCTCTGAAATAGAGTGTAAGTTAAGAGGTTTTCCTGGAGTGCCTAACGGAGTGCTGGAGAGCAGAGGCTTCTTAAAGGTCTTAGCATTCTCCGGGAAAGAGGCGTAGATGTTGTTCACTTTATTCACAAAGTAGACTGCAATTTGATCACCGCGCTCAGTAGATGGGGGGGATTACTGCTGTAGTACGTTCTAGGGAGGTGAGAGACTTGATTACCTGGAAGAGCTCATTGGTAGAATTTTTCGAGTGTTCAATTTGTAGGACATAATATTGTGCCCGGGCCTGCCTAAGATCCTTGTGGTATTTCTTTAAGGCTGCAAGATATGTAGATTTGTGATGTTCATTATATTCTTTGGGCCATACTCGCTCTAACTTTTTGCAAGATCTTAGTTTCTTGGAGTGCCTCTGAAAACCAGGGTGCAGAAGGTTTAGCCCGCCTGCTCGTAATTGACTTCAGTGGTGCTATAGAGTCTAATGCTAGATTAATAGGCCCCTTAGTCTGTGTATTAGCCAGACCCTACAGCATTTTGCGATTCGCAAAATAATCGCGAAATCAGCTGAGTAGCGCAATGACTGCGATATTTCATTTTTGGCCACAAAAAAAGGTCTCGAAAGACAACAAACAAAACGATAGCCTCTGATTGGCTGTACCACTACGTGGTGCTGTACAGCCGTACTTGCTGATTTAGAGGTGTGAGTAATTGAACAAGCCTTTGCCTGATTAGAGGGATCAGAACAGCTCATTGCTCCGGCGAGATTTGAGTGGGGGTATTGATACAGTGGGGCTCCTGACACGGAGCCTGAAAGGCATCGTCCATCTCAAACAAAAAGCGTTTTAATATATCTGTCACATCCTCAAGCTGGTGTTGTCTGACCTGGATTTTCACACTTCGAGAATCTTTTTTAAATTGCTGCAGTAATTCTCTCACATTCGCTGGACTGCCATTTGTCACGAAGAGAGATTTGCTTCCTAACCCAGAAATTAAAGAAACGACAGAAGTCAAAGGTCATGTGTTTTTTGTCGCATGAAGTAAACAGGCTACTGGATGCGGGTAGTTTCTACTGTTAAATGCACAATCGAAGAGCATACTGTAGATGAGGGTTTATCTTTCTCTGCAAGATTACCGAGGCTTTAACTCTTAAATTGTATCATATTTGAGGAGTTTTGAATGAACTCCACAGGTAGAACTTCTACCCTTTTTTTCTGGAGTCTGTGATGTTTTCGAATCAAAGTCTTCAGTCAAGGTTTTGGGCAATGTATGGGGGGGAAGCTTGGCAGACATTCTGTTCCAGCCTTGGCCTTTCCTTAGTTGAAGAATTTTGTGGCTTTATTGTACTGCCCTTTTAAAATATTTAATATACTCGTTGTCCCTCTAGCAGCTGTAAGCTGCGGCTGTTCTGGGCCTGGAGTTCTTTTTTTGTTTCGTTTTTTCAAACGTTACTTGTTCTTTTTAGACATTTTAACTGGTTCTAATTCAGGGTCTGGCTCACTTATTTCTTTTTGGGCTCCCTTGATAGGCCACCAGGCTGGTAATGTATTGCCATCCAATCTTTTAGTTGTCCTGTAAGCATCTTGTTTGTTATTTTAATCAGATTAATTGCATCTTTATTTGTATTGGTTGTAGACACATCTGTGGTAATTACCGGTGTTATGTCAAAGTCCTTAATTTTCTTATGTTTGTGTCTAAATTTAAGACCTTATTTATAGGTTCATCACACCGATGATTGGCTGTAATCGGTTGTCCGTTCTGCTCCACTTCTACATCTTCATTCATAGATGGAAATTTGTGATGCATGTTGGGCACGTCACAAACATTGTAGTGAGTGAGCCCCTTGCAGAATGGCAATATGTAACTATCCTCAATTTTTTGGGATTCCTCCAACATTGGGCATAGATCTAGAGTGGTAAACCGAACTTTCGTTTTTTCTTGAGGTGAAATATAAGCCTTTTTGCTGGCGCATGTTTTCATGACATTATCGTTGAATGTTGGTAATGGGACTTTTATGTTTATAGTGTCCAGGGATAAAGGCAGGGCTCACATTTATTTCAGATAGTGTGTTAGGGTCGATTAAATCTGTTGGATACATTGGAGACATTTGACTAACAGTGCTCTTTTCTTTATTCAGTACATCTCTTGACCTAGCTTTGACCTGGGTTAGTTCAAGACTTGGAGTAAGTGTCGTTGACATAGATTTTCCACATGTAGCATATTCTGCAATCCCAATTTGCTCGAGCTGTGTTTCACTCCCTCAACATCCCTGTCTTATCCGATATGCAAAAAGGCTGTGGCCTAACAGCCAGAGCTGCCGAATTTAAAATCGGGGAACCAGGTTCGATTCTCGTCTTGAGCTCAACATCCTGTGTTTTTGTGTAAATCACTTAATCTCCTAGTGCCGAAAAAACTTGAATGTGACCTTGTGTAATGTTACTGGTTGTCATATACATAGATATAGATACATAGACTGCGTCCGCAGAGCTGGCTTTAGGGTGGTGTCACTGGTGCTTCAGATACCTGCACTGCCTTTGATGGGGGGCACTGTGTTTTAAAATAGATATTGGTTTAAAAGCATGTGAACTTTCTTGTTCGTCCAGCAGTTTTTCAGGCACCAATAAAAATGTCAAGATAATTCTGGTGATTAATGTTCCTACTGGTGAGAGTTCAGTATTTTAGCCAGTGGCAGTTTTGACTCCTCATAAAGTTGTGCGGAAGGTTAGTGTGCCTGCTGCATAGAACTTGACCCATGCAGATCACAGAACTCGGTGTGAGTGGACTATGAGTAGCTATAAAAAAAATAAGATGTATGTCAGAGAGAGGGTATGGAGAGAGGAGGTGCACTGTTGGAGAGTGGCAGTCAGCCCTCCAGCATTTTGCGATTAGTAAAATAATCACGAAATCAGCAGAGGAGTGCAGTGACAGCGATATTTATGTTTTTGGCAACGATAAAAGGTCTCGGCAGACAACAAACAAAATGGTGACATCTGATTGGCTGTACGCGCACACGTCACTATGTCGTGCCGTGAGGTGCTTTCAGTATAGCAATCACGTCAGTCTTGCAGCTTAGTGGCGCTGTATTTAACAATTGAAAAGATGAAAGGCGGAGTCAGACCCAAAGATCGACTGCAGCAGCCTGCACACATCTCTGTGGCAGGCAGCTCTCCCTTCTGTGCAAAGTGTGACTCGCTTGTAACTCCACTGTGTTCGCAAATGCAGCACCTGCACTTCCTGATTAATTGCTCTTATTACTGACAATTTGATCTCTAGGTTCCTGCCTCACTTTCACAGATTTTGAAAATGCCTTTTTTATTCAGAATAAAACGATTTGTTCATGCATGTCGACTAGAGATGAAGCTGTGGGACTGAAGGGTGGATGGGTACACATTTAGGAAGGAGATTTTGGGGCAGAAGAGGGGGAATTGTGTTCCATGATTTTACAAAGGAGCAAGCAAGGCTTTAGTCAAAATATCAACTTTTCCGGTAAAAATGGTTTATCTCTTTCCTTTAGGGACTTATCGGTGTGGTAATCGATCTTTCTATTTTGGAATTTTAGGAGTTTTCTTAGCCGAGTCACGATTGCGTTTCCCAGGGCAGTATTTGCATTTCAAATTTGCGCGAGTGCATGGCCTCTTGAATCGAGTACAGACCAGCACAGTTATTGTAATTTTGCCACAATTCAAGGTTGACTGCGGTGGTTACATTCTTTTGCTTGTCATTGTACTATTTAATCTGTTAATGTGCTGGGTTGTATGCAATACATTAGCAGTTTGTAAATCGCTGTTAGAAGGGAAACATTTTCTCAAATGGTAATTTTAATTCTGTTCAATACGGTTATTAGACTTTTTCCAAATGTGGCTGCCAATCTTTTTTGCACGTTCTATTGTATTTGTTTTTGAGCATCCCTTTTTTAAATGAAAACTGCGAATCCTGCACGCCCTTAAAGAATGAGATATATTATTTAGGGGCATGATGTTTATTTGCTGAGAATTTGCTCTTGTTGCAGGAGTTTGGAGAGGCAGAATATGATCAGTTAAGGATGGCACATTTGCAAGATGAGTTACATGGGCAAAAGTGGTTAGGAGCTTGCTGTGTCTTTCACCAAAATAAAACTGATGTTTTTCAAGCTCTCCAGGTACTGTGTTGTGATTAGCTTATTTTTCAAGTACTGCCATACACGTATTAATGCCATAAAAACAAGCCTTTCTAAACTCTTCTCCCATGTATCCCTCCTAGATTGATCCGATAGCTCACCTTTCTCCCTAATCCATTTCTAGAGACTCTCCCCCCTCTATCTCTCCTTTACTCATGCCAAACCTCCTCCTACTGCTATGATCTCCAAATAAACACTTTTTGGACCCTTCCCTCTTCTATCCCCCCCACTATCCTTTTCAATCCAACTAACAGCCTCACATGTCCACAGCTCATATTAATTTCATATTTCCCTATACTAATTTACCACTAATCCTTTTTGTGTTCCAGAATAGTGTGCTACTCGCCGAAAAGCGCTTTGATGCCTTGTCAAGGGTAGTAAGCACTATATAAATGCACTTACAAGTCAAGGGTCCCTTCCCTCCCAGTGACAGTTCCACCTACCCCCTACTGCCACCATCAACAGCACATTCCCTATGCCAGGCTGCCCTCCAGGGAGTCTGTAGACGTGCTCTGCATCCACCAGGCGTTGATAGGCCCTTCATTCCCAAGTCAAGGGTCCCTTCCATTTGCCCCAGGTCAGCACAGTGCCACAGAAAACAGGATGACTAGCAACCTTGTGCTATTGTGCTTGGCTTAACCTAAAATCCAGAATGTTACCATAAAGGAGTGGAAAACAAACAAACCCTCTCAGACACTTTAAACATGCCTATTTCAAAGTGGAATACTCTGCTAAAACAGTTTCCATGATTTAAGGCTGAAAATGAATGATTACAAGTAAAATAAAATGCGGCAATATTGCCGCAAAATTTCAATTCTTGAGCCACAAAATTTCCGTTTTTGTGCCGCAAAATTTGCAAATCTATGCCGCAATATCCTGGGGGGTCTGATTAGCTAGTGATGGACATTCTGCAAGAGTTGGTCTATGGGAGGTTAAGGCCATCGTAAATTCATTGGGCGTAATCCGAGCCCATTTGCGCGAGTTGGATTTTTGGAGCGGCATCTCTGCCTGTAAGGGTTCCATAGCAACAAAAGGAATCAAGTGATGGTCTGACCATGCTACCCGGATGGGTTCGGCTACTTTTAAAGAATGAGAGTTGGTAAAGATTGGATCCAAAATATGGCCCAGATCATGCGTGGGGGCACTAACTAATTGGGTGAGTTCCAACATACTCAAATCTTCCATTAGGTTTTTCGTGATGGGCAGTCCTTGTTATCTATATGAATATTGAGGTCCCCTAGCACTATAAAATTGGCATATCTGACTGCGTAATTCGGAATCATATCAGCTAGGCTTTTAAAAAAATTCATTGCTGATCCCGGTGGGCGATAGAGTAAAAATCCAGTCAGTGTAACCTTACTATTTAAAGTAAGGCTAAAGAAAGCTGCCTCCAAATTCGCAATGTGAATAGATTGCAGCTGGCAGAGCAAGGTGCTTTTAAAGATTATCGCCAGCCCTCCTCCTCTAAGAGCGGGACAGTCAAGGCGAAGTATGGCATAGTTTGTGGCACTGCATGTAGTATGTCAGGAGCCGAGGCTTCTGTTAGCCAGGTTTCAGTTAAGAAGAAAGCATCAGGCCGAAGTTCAGATATAAGGTATGCTATTTCCAATTTATGTTTGGGTAGTGAGCGGCAATTGAGTAATAGGCATTGCATCCTTCCGTTGTCGGATAGGTGTGCCCTACCAGTAGAGGCCATAGTGTGGGCTTCACGTAAACGGAAACCGCACCTACTGCAGCTGTTAACTTTTTGTGATAGGCTTAAAGTGTGGGCGCATGCGTCTCTCAGAGGACAATTAAGCTTTAGTAGAGCGTTTCGGGAATAGTGAACATGTCTTCCTACCTCAACACTTTTGGCGGCGGACTGGATGATGTGTGAGACAGGGGTCCTCACCCCTGGCACCGTCCAGGCGCGGACGGGTGCACACAGGCTTGCCTTTGGCATGCCAGCAGCGCAGCCACGGAGCTGCCATGAATTTGTAGCCTGTCTCTAGGGGCATGACTACATGTCCAACTCCGCCTCTGGAGATCGGAGGCAGCTGAGCAACGCAGCAGTCAGGCAGGGAAGGAAGCAGCCTGCGCTGCAGCTCAGCGGCAGGAATCACAAGGTGCGATAGTGCAATAATACAGGGGAGCCAGGCACCTCCCAGTGCCTAGTGCGCTTACAAGAAACTGAGGATAAAGTGTAGGGCAAAATAAAAGTTAAAAGTGACACAGGAGCCAGGCAACTCCCAGCGCCTCGGGCGCATACAAGGAACTGAAAGAAAACGATAAGTAAGAAGGTTTAAAAGGCCAGTTAGGCTTCGTAGTTATTGCTCACCAAACAGGTGAAGTGGCATAGAGGGTCATAGAGTAGACTGTCGCAGGGTGTAGTAGAGTATAGTAGAATGTCATGGAGGATCGTAGAGTGGAGAGTCGTAGAGTAGGGGGTCATCGAGTGAAGTGGCATAGAGCGGAGTAGAGTGGCCTAGAGTGAAGTGGCGTAGAGTTATCAGGAGAGGTCCTTCGCCCCAGATTATCCTGAGCAAGATACTGCCATACTAGAAGACGATCTTGACTGGGAGAGATGATGCAACCGTATCACTTTGTACTGAAAGCTGATATCAAGCCTGAGCCCAAGAGGAGTTGATGCAGATGCTAAACGTGTGTTTGCCTTTCACAGGCAACACAGCCTCCTTGACTTCTGATAATTACAGTGTTTGGCTGTAAAACAAATGAATGAAGTCTGCTCATCCTTCTAAGAAAATATAGATGCAAGTTATTCTACTCTCCATGCTCTGCTAGCTTAGCGCATAAAAGTAGGTTTCAGGATGATAGGTTTTTAGATGACATTTTAACTATGTTAGAAATGTAAATTTTATTCTTGTTTTTCGCAACATGCATTTGTGCTGTTGTAATGTACCCTGAGTGGTTATTTTAGATGTGTTGAGCAGCAGAGTACACCTGTTGAAATAAGCGCACTTTGGGGAGAGGAGTTGGCCTAACGGCTAAGGCGGTCGACCTCGAATCTGAGGAACTGGGTTCGAGTCTCGGCAATGACGCTGAACATCCTGTGATTCTGCGCAAATCACTTAATCTCCCCGTGCCTAACAAAAATGAATGTGTCCTCATGTAATGCAACTGGTGCTATGTAAAGCGCTCTGATACCCAATACCTTTGGGTCAAGTTTGCGCTATATAAAACTCTGTAAAAAAAGGAAAAGTGTCTTTTCCTTAGTGCATCCTGTGTGCGAGCTGACAATAGGTGTTCTACTTGCTCACAAAGTGAAAGAACAATTAAGATGCCTTTAAATCTTGTTATTTTGTCACATTTGCTCAGCTTTCAGAGACAGAGGTGAAAAGTCAGTTTGTTTTCCTACATTTGCTTTTTTCTGTAACTGAAGTTAGAGGATTTTGTAATGTAAACTTTGTGACCATTGCGCTGTGCATAGCTTTTGAAATGAAAGGCTGTAAGATTTCATGCTTTTTTTCTAACACAGCACTGAAATAGCTAATAAGTGAACTGTTCGAACATTTCAAATATATTTCACTAGTTATGAAGACACATTTTTGTAAATCTGTGGTGGAAAAAAAGATTTTTACAGGATCAAAACATATCAGGACACTTTACTTGATGATGTGCAAATTTTAAATATTTTTCCTGAAACCCAATTTCCAAACATTGTTTACGTGCTATATAGTTTTATCAGTAAAACTACTTGTTAGTGGGAATGTTTTGTGGCCATTTCATTGGAAAATGTGCTATCTGTAAATGACAGTGCACAACCACATCATGCTTTAGTAATATATTTATGAAAAGTGAGTTTTTAAACATGAACTGGGAAATATTCCTGCTCCTACCCAGATGACAATGCTGTTAGTTAACTAAAAGGCAAGCCGGGGATCATGTGTACCCTATATGTGGTATCAATTCTTATTATACATGGAGCAAATGTTTAGTCTAGTAAATAAAAAGAGTTTTTTTGTACAGCAGAAATAGTGAACTTGCATAATTGAATTAACTCTCTTATGTGATAATGAAGAAAAAAGCAGCTCCATAAGACAAAATATTTGCCTAGGATCACACAATTTGAGACAAGTTCACGGGTCAAATACATTACAGTTAGCTCGAGTACATTATTCAAGTTACTAGACTTGCAGGTCTAGTAAATGTTTTTTTTTCGAACCCTATACTATGTATTGGGTGGGGTTCTGCGAGGCTACAAAAACCTGACTTTCACATTTAAGTATTGGTGCATTGAACTAAGTTCAGTCGTGGGTGGGAAAGCAAACCTTGTAGAGCTCAGCCAGAGACTCAGTTTGCACAACAATGCCGCTCGACGAGCCTGGCCTGGATGTTTTAGGATCTCCTTGTGCAGTTCTTTTATATATATGTGTATATATATATATAAAATTTCGCGAAGATTCGTCAACCGACGCAAGAGTTATTTCAAATAGAATGTCGCGGATTTCCTATGGAAAATAGGTCCTAACTATAACTATCTACTGGCGACCGCCAGTAGATAATATATATATATATATATATATATATATATATATATATATGCACACACACACCCCACCCCCCCATTATTACGTCATTACGGAGACGTTCGTAACAATGATGGTCACCTCCAAAAGGGAATGAGCAAACACTTATTGGAGTAGGTGTAGGAAAGCGGAGTATTATGCAGTGAGACTGGTTAGGCTTCACTATGCAATGCTCTCACAATACCCTAAATAGGTCCTTTGGATTCACACTAATAAATCCCTAGCTCAGTCCTGGTAGTGTGGTACAGACCAGTCAGGCTTTACTAGAGGGACTTGTGTTAAGCATTTCAGAGTACCAACATGCACAATAAGTAAATGACACAACTCAAAAGAAATCTGACACCAATTTATAAAATAAAGCAGATTTGTATATAAATTTAGACACCACATTTAAGACAATCGGATGAGTATAACTGGAGTTATGGATTTTTAAAGGAAAAATAAATCAGTGCATTTCACTGGTGCAAAACGATAACATTGTGGTCAAAGGGAAATCACACTAGTGACAATCGGTCACTTGCAGGTCGAGTTCAGTGGAAACCACTGGGTGGTAAGGTGGTGTGGGTCCCAGGACCAGGGTCCGGCAGTCAGTTGAATTTTACCTGGCTCGAAGGTGTTGCGGGGTTCCCTCGAGGCACAGAGTCGAACAAAGGTAGTGGTTGCTGGACTGGCCACCAACAAGATTTGGCAGCTGCAAGCTCAGCCTGGTATTACTTCGACATCCTGGTGTCCAGGGCAAAATGGTAGCTGCCTGAAACTTGCTGGAGGTCAGAACTACGTTTCCCACAATGCACCAGACCATTTACTTTGGAGCGATTCCTCGGCGGGCCCAATGGCCAGTGATTCTTTGGTTCCGGGAGTGTGCTTTACCTGCAGGCTGCAGGGGACTAGTACCTCTACTCCAAAGGAGTTCTGGGGTTGCCTTTGGCTTGCAGAGGGGTTCCTCTTTCCATTGGATTCAGTCTCTGGTCCGGGACGAATCACAAGTGTGCCGTTGCAGGGTGGTTGCCCCAGGTGCAGGTTATCTTGCCTTTGCTTTGTGCAGGTCCTGAAGTCGCAGACTCAGGTCTCATCATTGTCCTTGGTTGCAAGTCGATCAGATCTGAGGTTCTGGTGCCGGGGGAGCCCCGTAAATCCTAGATATAGGGGTGTGGGTGCTAGTCGCTAATGGGCTACTAGCCCCAGTGCCTAATCTGCCCCTGAGGTAACCACTTCCTGTGAAGGGTGACACCTTTTCTACCCAGAAGCCTCTATTCTGCCACATTTAAAAATGGCAGAACCTTTCTTCGGCTGTAGAGACCAGGCAGCCCACCCTAGGGGTGTGCTTAGCCTTCTGGGGGTGTACGCCTCCTGACTATCTCATTTTCCTGCCTGGCCAGGTTGAAAGTGTGCATGGGGCAGGGATTTGGCTTTTTCCTCTTCTGGGAGGAGGCCTGATTGCATATCAGAGGCGATGGGTGCTTTGAAGCTCACCGCCTTGATGTGCCACTTCTCTAACCATCCTGTCAAGGAGGGAGGTCACTTCTCGCTCCTGCAGGCCTTTGTTTCTGCCTCTTGAGAGAGTTCACACCTCTTGGCAGGGGATCAGATTCCTGTCTCGGCAGCAGCATTTGTAGGTTGTCAACCAGGGCACAGGAAAGACTGGGGCACCTGTGGGCAGGCTGTAAGGTGGCCACCTAGGTGCATGTCATAATAAATCCGACCTTAGGAAATGGTCGGGTTTGATGAGACAAGCTGTTTGATACCAAACATGACATATTTCAGTAGGACCATAATGGAGCTGGAAACCTTGGGATGCCCAGGTGCCAGCCCATGTTATCCTATAATCCCATGAACACTTATAGCAGCCCTTGATGAAAAGAGGCTACTATAGAGACATATAAGCTTGCACTTGTATGTCCACACCTTAAATATAATGCACCCTGCCTCCTGCGCTTAGGAGATCTACCTTAGGGGTGACTGGCAGATATTAAAAATAGTGCTGTGACCTTGCCACTCATGGTGAGGGCAAAGTCGAGTTTGAGCAGTTTGCACTGCTCATGCAGTCTGCAATGGCAGACCTGCTGCCATCTGTTTACTTGGGTCAGTCAGGGTGGCATAATCAGTGCTTAAGGCACTGGTGCTCCCTTAAACTGCCATGCCCTTGGTACCACTGGTAATATTTACCAGGGGCTTATAAGGAGGTAAAAGTCCTTGCCAATTGGGGTTACCAATTCACATGCATCATATTTAGGGAGAGAGAGCACTTGCACTGGGGCCTGGTTAGCAGGCTCCAGTGCACTTTCAGAGTCATAACCATCAGCATTGGAGAAAAGAGTGTGGGGGTGACCTTGCAAAAGGGCACTTTCTTACAGTAGGTTTGTCAAGCTTGATTTTTAAAAGGTTATTTTCCATTCTGTTTTTCTAATTATTTGATTCCATTCCATTTGAATTTGTTCACATGACACCCCCTATTGTGATAGGAGTCAATTACAGGGTAGCAGTTACGCAGCATCTCAAGCTTCGAGGTGTCCCCGATGCAGTCGGGCAGTTACTTTTGTAATAGCTGCTCACACGGTGTATGCCTTTGAGACATTTTACTCATGGGTAGAGTTGGAGGCTATAGACGTTGCCTCCGAGCAGTTTCAGGCTTATAATGCAGCACCACCATCTGCAAATTGTAGGACTTACCATGATCTGGAAATCCCTTTGACATACCAGGATAACAAGAATTGGTTTGCTGGTCACTTATCAAACATGCACAGGAATGTCCGCCTGGGACCCCTGAGCAATGAAGGTCCCACATGGCCAGTCTTAGCTGGCTACACGCCTGTTCCTCATCACAAAGCTTTTGCACTGGCTGAGGTGATAGTAGTTTTAAATTTCCCATAGTACTTGAAGACATCAGGGTAATTTACACCAGTGAATGGGCTGTAAGACAACCTCCAGCCTTATGTGGGCTCCAAACAGGGTGGGATACATTCTGTTCCACATGTCATTCCCTTACGCATTGAACCTCACGCACAAGCTCAATACCATTTAAAACCAGAAACAAAGCATGGCATTAAAGCAATACTAGATCATTTGCAATTTCGGGGCATAATAGTGCCTAGCCTTTCACCAGTGAACATTCCCCTTTTTCCTGTCTCCAAACCAGAAGGATCCTATAAGATAGTTTTAGACCATAGGAATTTAAACGCACATATATGAACATATAAGGTATAAAATGTGCATAGCACAGGTTTAATGATGAATCTAGTGCAAAAAAAATTCAAAACAACCCTTGACATCTCTGATTGGGTTTTTCAGTCAAAATATAGAGCCTGAAAGTGAGTATTTAACCGCCTTTGTTTTCGACTGGATGCAGTTCTTATTTTGACATTTGCCTATGGGCTATAAATATAGTCCTGGCTTATTCTCAGCAGTGCATCATGGAGATCTTACAACTAGATCCTGAAGTATTGTCATACACTGATGATATCTATCTTACAGGTGAAGACTTGGATATGCACCTGAGTAGGGTGGATAAAGTTGTAACACTATTAACATCACACATTTACAGAAATAACTTTAAAAAATTGAAGATTGCCTACTTTACTGTGACTTTCCGCCAATACGAGGAATCCAGCGAGGGCAAGGGTCTGGCTTCTGATTTCCTTGAGAACTGTGCTACTTTACAGCCTCCCAACACATTGAAAAAATTGCAATCCCTCCTGGATTTCCTTAACTTAGATGTACTTACTTGCCACACTAAGCTGAGCGAGTGAAGCCCTTGTATAATTTGATTTCTCTCACGTTTTTATCAAAACAGTGGACGAGGAGGCACATTGATATCTTACGTGCTTTGCAAACAGACATGCGTGAGATAAAATATTTACAAACGACTACAATGAAAGAGCACCCTTTGGCGCAGGTTTCTCCCGTACCAGTACTAGAGGCAGCCACTACATCCGAGGTGGGTGCAGTGGGCCTTTTCTTTGAGTGCAGTGAATGTAAAGTTTCAGTATGATCCCACTCTTTGTACACAAGCTTTTCTCCAATATGAGCAACATATTACTCCTACTCCAAAAGCCTTACCCATTGAGTCTTACCTGAGCATACACAGATGGTTCTTCTCAAACAGCGGTAGGAACAAAATTAAAGTACTCTGCAGCCTGCACAGCAGTGCAAGGTATAGTGAAAGATGAACAATTCCGTCCACAGCTCACCTACAGTAAGATATTAGGTGACAACACTGCGCTACATGCAGAACGTCATGCCCTGCTATTTGCATTACAAAACGTTAATCCATCTGTTCTCACACTTAAAGTGTTGGATTCATCCTTCTGTGAGCACCGGTACAATCGTGATTTGCAACATTTGAGTTTGAATAGATTCAAGGGTTCAATGGGAAAATCTAGTAGGGATAAACAACTCTGGGGCAGGATAGCTGTATTACAGGATACGCTTCCACCGATCGATCTGTGTGAGGCACCCTTTAGGCCAACAGCCTGATGGATTTCATGCTTAAGATAACTGTGTGGCTGGCTTAGCTGATAAAGTTGCAATTCAGACTGTTAGAGCTGTAACCTTAAACAGATCTTAGACGAAGATCAACAAGGATATTTTAACAGCCACACATACCACCAAACAAGACAGAAGGCCTCCTGCAGGCTTCCCTCCTAAATATTCCTACACCCTTAATTCAGATCATACTCCTCTAGTTACAATACCAGGAGTGGGAGACGGTATAATACTTAATAAACTGGCCAGATTAGATTTAAACAGGGAAGCTCATGAGGGATTGGCATTTGGTCATGCTGCGTTCATTGCAACTTTAGTAATGCTACAGCAATACTACTGGTGGCCTAGTTTATATAAATAGATTAGATACTATGTCAGGAAGTGTGACATTTGCCAGCAGGTTAAACTATCTACTGTTATGAGACTCTTGTCAACTCCTCTCACAGTCTCCAAAATCCCGTTCAGGGTAATTCATTTAGACCATATCAGCCTAATAAATTATATTAACCAATATAAATACATATTGGTAGCTATTGATTCATGTCCTCGATTGCCATGGGTGTGGCCACAGAAAAATGTGAGTGCATCAGCGGTAGTAAAGATTTGCAGTGTCTGGTAGTGATGGGGGCAGTTTATTAATTTCAATCAGCTAATGGTCATGCATTCGCCTCTAAGGCTTACAGGGGTAGCATGTCTGAAATTCAGCAACCCAATTAGAGCAGAATAGTTGCAGGTTTGTTGAGAGGGCTTACAGCATGATTAGACAAGCCCTGACCTCTTGGGTACTAAGTTCAGGTCTTAGTAGGTACCATAATTTGTATGGAGTACTGAGAGCATTAAATAACGTGCCTAAATGAGTATTGGGGGGCGCACTCCATAAAAGGTTCTCTTCAAAGTTCCTATATATGTGGCTGGCCTAGATAATCTTGGGAAGGTGGTGGATGATGATACGTTTGACCTGGAAAAACGCTAGTAGATAATCTTGGGAAGGTGGTAGATGAAGAAAACTTTGACCAGGAAAAACAACTGAATCCACCACCAAAGAAGAAAAGGTTGAAACCATTACTGACGAGTGCATCCGTAAATTAGGGGATCTATTTTGTGAAAAAATCCACGATAAGCAAGATTTTGATTCATCCTACAGATCATCCGTTACAGCCTAAGGGTAAAAGGTAAAAGAACTGTAATCTTGCCTCTTTTGTATGGTTCAAATACAAACTGACAAGTGTCCATTAAGCATGTGAGAAAAAGCACCATGTGGCCAATTTTCTACAACAGACCATCGCAGACACAAAGAATATTTGAGAGTAGAACCTCTCAGCTTCTCCCTACTCTGAATGAAATACCCCTTAATGAGAGCAGTAACATCACTAGCTTGAGTTCCAAGTTGGGATATTTGAACATACTGCATCTCTAACTCTACACAGAACAGAGCAAGGAGCTCCACCAACTAATCTGATACTGTCATCACTACAGTTGCAAATGTTTCACGCAACTCCATGATCTTCTATAAAGTACCACCTGAGCCCACATCAATAGAACTAGTATCTTTTAAAAAAACAACTATTTATGAGAATGATTCTGAACTTTGCACAGAGGACTTTTCATCATGCTCCACAGTCACACTGCGCTATAGATTGCGTTGCGCTTATCATTAGTTCCGTGACAGCTACTAGATTCCACCTTGGTCCTATGTCTGGCATCTGGACTACTCTATGAGTGTTTCTACTAATCATTTGGCTCTCAACAATGCACATTAAGTTGCAGAAAGAACAACTGCACAACCTGTGATTCGTGAACTACAGCCATATTTTTCATCTCAAAAAGCTCGAAGGAATCTGTATGCTGCAAACATCACAGCTTATCCTGTGCCGGAGTGCATAGCTTGGGAAAAACTTCCATATCAAATGAGACCTATTGAGACATTGCAATTACCTTATGTTTTGAAAGTTTCTATGAATGATATTATAATTCCTAGTTCGATTTCAGATGACTGGGATACAGAGACTGTAAGACGAATGATGTCTGATTTACAGGCATATGCTTCTTTGAATAATGAAGATCCTTATTTGAATTCAGGGGATTACAAAGAAATGTATGGTTATTAGCGCTATGCTATCCTAGGTAGATATACAATTACATACAATGGGAGCATTGTGAGGCTCTATGAGGATCTAGGTGTACTATATGATATGGCTTTGGGGCCTTTTCCTGGAGTACACTCGCCAATGTCATCTCGGGTTCAGTCATAATCATTTGCTCAACTTTAGCTCAACCCTGGGTAGCTGTGGCTGCAAGCAGTAAGGCTTGGCAAAGGAACTTAGTGTGAAGCATTTAACAGCACCAAACAATGGAATAAGAAAGTCACACAAGAAAGAGACACAATAACAATTTACAAAAATTCAGCATATGTTATGAGTCCCAGATCATCAAAATCCACCAGAGAGTTCCGGAGATACAGATTTTTATAGTAAATAAATGTGTTTTAATGCAACCGCAAACAAGCATTGGCCAACGAAAACTTTTGAAAAGTTTGAAACAATTAGTTCGACGACTCTGACCCAGGTTGGCCGACCAATTCCGATGGGACATAGTTCAAGGCGTCTAGTATGGATACTTTGGACAGTTACTTGGTCACTAAAGCATTTTTTAATAAAGTCCCAAACATTACAGCATGACCCCTATAGAAGTCAATCGAGTGGTCCTGATGCTGAGGGATGCAGGCAAAGGATGCTCCGGATACTGTTCGGTCGACGGGGGGTAAGTGCAGTCGATCCCTCGGTCCACGGGTGGGTTGAGGTGACTTTGACCATGGCTCTTGGGGTCCCACAATGTCCTCTTTGCAACAGTCGTAGTCGAGCTGCACCAGAGCACGCTTTCTAGCGACACAGCAGTCACAGCAAATATCCTTGGTGGGGGCTAGTGTCCCTTGGGTGATACAAATCCAGTCACAGATGGCACTCCCGAGTCTGGCAGACATGGGTGCAACTTTTGGCTATCTCGGATTTGGTTCTCTGTGTTTCTGGCGACTGGCAGCAGCATGGCAACGGCGGTGGCTACCACTTTGCCGACTTGAGCATCTTTAGCTCTTGTGTCCCTGGAGCTGGTTCCAGGAGATCAACAGACTGATCTTCTGAGTCACTGTAGTTGGTGATGGCTGGAAAACCACTTTTCCCTGGCCAGGAGCCGCAGGCACAGTCCCAATCTCGTTCGCCCAAAAGGGCAGCAAGTGCAGCTTTCTTGACAGTGCAGCCTCTCTTTGTGCGAACTAAAGGTAGTAGGACAGTCCTTCTTCACTCCTCTCTTCTTCTCCAAAGTGAACACAGGGGCAGGGTGTCAGGGGTGCCCCACTTACCCCAGGAAAGTGCCCTGAGGTGACCACGTGGTCACTAGCCAATGGCCTACTGGGTCCCCTCCTCTCTAGTGACAAACGTCCTGTGATGTGTGGCATCTGGCTATCCCAGAATACCCCATTTCTGCTCCTTCTAAAATGGCATGACCCTTCTTGGTCACCAAAAGCAGGGTAACACGCCCCAGAGGTGTGGCTACCAGTGGGCTACACACCTCTGGGGTGTGCTTCCATGCTCCTGGTGACCAAGAAAGGATTGTGCCATTTTGAAAGGAGCAGGAATGGGGTTTTCTGGGATAGCCTTGCCAGATGCCACACATTTCTCAAAGGAATTCCCTTACTTTCAGAATGATGACAGGTCACATCGCTCAACTTTCTATTTTCGCAAAGTTCGCAACAACTTCTGAAGAATCTGATCACATCCAACAAGCTGATTTGTTCAAATGAATTCAGTAAGAACCTGGCAATCAAAGGCTATGAATATTTGAAAGAAAATGTAGATGAGAAAAGTATTTGGGGAACAAAACGTTTGCAGATTCAAGGCAAAGAAGCCTTATTTCGGGCATGCATTATACCTAAAGAACTTATTTCCTTAAACAAGACCAGCCAGAAGACTACCTGTCTGGAATTTGGTACTATTAAAGACTTTTAAAACCTTCTATACCAAAAGTTAATTCACATCTGTTAGATAATTGGCAATCACAAATGAACATTTCTGATTCAGATATAAATGTAATGATCCAGAAAGGAACATATAATTTCACTCAGGTACTCCCAGAAGGTTTAGCCTTATGGCCCTATGCTTCCAATACATGCATGCGTAGATTTCTTTTCAACTCCCGTGGCCCGAAATATAATCGGCCCAATCCACGATACAGTACACAAACACCTGTAGTGGGTACCACATATAGTGTAGGCAAGCTGTGCCAACGCTGGTTTGAACGGTCTAGCCTTTTGATTGTGAAAGAGCATTTATCCTCTATCAAATAAAACATGGATTTCTCTGACTTCCTTCTAGAACCACATCTCTCTAAGAATAAACTTTTCTTGGCAACAGGAATACATGCCGTTTATAATGACGGAACAAATACTCAGAAAAAGAAGCGGCAGAGAGAATTAGACAAATAGATCAAAAAAACCTACAAAGATTTTTTAAGTTATCAACAGTGGTATGCACACACTCTCTAGGAGAGTGTATTCATTAAATCACATCCTGTCCTCTGCCTTAGACCTCCACAAACGAGACTTAGGTTTGTTACAACATGGTTAAGTTCACTTAAAAGCTATTATACAATTAAACTGGGCATTACAAACACTCAGATCAGGCTTCTACCTTGGAAACTTTTTAACAAAACACCTATTATTTACCCTTATAACTTGATTCTAACACGAGAACAATGGCAAAAAAAGAGTACACGTATACTTTACTGAGTATAGAACAAATGGAAGAAGCACAATTTTCAGTTAGTGACCATTCACCTATTCACTGGCAAATAAACACACCATTATTTCCCTGCCAAGTACAACTTTTCACTTTCATGACTGTCAAAAATACAAATCATTAGGCTGGTACCAAACAAAGCACAATTCACATCTGTTCCATTTGTGGAAGTTTCGTTTCTCCTACATGTGCTGGAATAATGATGACCCTGTGTTTATTAGTACATCCAGCTGTAGAAATATGTTAGGTTACTCTCTTCTGTATGATACCATTTCGTTGCATGCGCTTTAATGCCAGGGTTAAGTTGCCTTTTATTAGTCACTCGTACTATGTCTATCCCCACACACCATGAACTACTGTACAATGGTTCCTATTTAATGTTAATCAATTTAACTTGCTGTGGCTTGAAACCAGGCCAATTATACTCAATAACAGTTTCTAAAACAATACAGTACCGTGGAAGGACCTAGTACCCACTGCCTCAACATGTAATAAAAAATGTCCATTGGCTTAGTATTGATATAAGAGGCATGTAGTTTGACGAAATTAGCAAATTCGTCAGTGTTACTACAAAAATAAGTCCCTTTGACTACTGCGGCAGAAAAGTACAACTTGGAAACCGCCAGAACTGCTTCAGAGATCCAGAGGTTGTTACAGACGCAATACTCGACTCACTTTGCTGATATTGTGCATCCGATTTTTAATTCATCTTCAACAACTGGCATTGTGCATCTTTTTATGGTTTAAATCTGTTTTAGTGAATTTTCAGAAAACATTACATAACCGCCCCCACCAACATCCATAGGCTGGTGAGGTAAGAAAGAGTAATGAAGAATCAAAAGAGTGAAATGGATATGGGGGATCAATAGGGGTGTAAGGACAGGGGCGTAGCTTGGTCAATAAGGTTGGGGGGGTGTCAGCTTCTGATTTTCCGACAATCAGGCTGGCATATAAATAGATTATAGGACAAGCAGGGTGCATGAGAGGGGCCTAAGGAGCAGTGGAAAGGGAGAGGAACGCGGATTGGTAGGGGTAGTAGGAGAGAAAACACAATATTTTGTAAAATAACCAATATTCTGAGGACTTTCAAAATAAACAGTGTGTGTGCATTTTTGTCTGTGTGTATAAAAATCCTTGGTGAAATCCGACTGACATCTCACAATACCCGACTGAAAGCACCTATACCCAACTATTTTTCTGAAAATAAATTTATTAGGGGGGGGGGTGAAACACCCCAAACACCCTCCCCACTGAAGCTACACCACTGTGTAAGGATAGGACGGAAGGGAAGAGTATAGTGGGAAGGAAAAGGAGATCAGCTAGACAGGTTCTAATGTTACAGGATGCGATGTATACAGGCTGCGAGGGAGTAGCACCGGCTAAGGCGCCGTCGTTTCTCCCGAGTCAGGGCCAGATGTCGCCTGTGTGAGGCATAGAACCGCAGGTATGCTGAACAAGTGATCTCCCGGATATTCCCAGGATAGGAAGCGTATGCATGGGCCCCACATTTTGTCAAAATGCAGCAGTTTCTGTTCTACCTCTGCCGTCAACCTTTCCTTGCCAAGAAGCCCCCATGCGTTTATGTTGCCAGTCCAGTTTTGTCAGGAGGCCATCAGTTCCCCATTTAGACAAAATAATCCTGTTTTGCCGTGCATAGGGCAAGGGTGATTGCACGGCCCCTAGCAGATCTCAAAGGGTAGGTTTGTGCATTGGGTAGGCCCAACAGAATGTAACTAAGGAGCCTTGGTATATCCGTATCGTACATCTTGTTGGTGTCCCCCATGACGTCTGCTCAGTATTGCTGAAGTTTGGGGCAGTGCCATAGAATGTGTCAGTGTAACTAAGTTTCCGCACTGCCGCCAACAGCTATCCTCCCCGTCTGACTTCCATTTAATTGTCTAGCAGGTGTATAATACCAGTAATGCACGATTTTGAGTAGAGTTTCTTTGCCAGAGGCACTACAGGCTGATGTACATGCCCTGTGTAGGTTATCTGCCCATTCCTTAGGAGTAAAGGAGCGTTCACATTCAAGTTCCCAGCATTATTGTGTCAGAGATTTGGTGGTGGTTGTTGAGCCATTAAGGAAAGCATATATGTCAGAAAGGAATTTCTTGCTGGTGAGGATCCACTTCTTGAAAGGAAGTATGGGGTCGGCTTGCGTGTGGTCGTATGTGCAGTTGTGTCACCCAGTGTCTAATTGCGATATATCGCCACTGTGCAGTGGAGGGAATGCCATAATTAGCCTGAATTTGGGAAAATTCAATGAGGCTGTCTTGGTCGAATAGGTCCCCTATTCTCTTACAGTTGCCGGCTTGCCAGTGTGAGAATGCGCCCTCCTGCAGTGCCAGTGGGAAATCCGGATTTCTTATAATCGGTGTCTGTGGGGATATACAAGTAGAGAGTTTCCCTGGCAGCTGTACCCTGCTCCATTTTATTTATTTATTTAAACAGTTTTATATAGCGCTGGCTAGATCCGAAGGTATCAGAGCGCTTTACATAAGGTCAGCAAAGTTACAACCATAATAGCAATTACACGTTACATCAAATATGTGAGAAACATTAATGGGAGAGAAGGAGGGAACAGTAGAGAGGGAAGGGGGAGAGGGGGCAAGAAGGGAGAGGACGAGGGGGATGAAGGAATAAGAGATAGAGGAAAAGTCAGCCAAAAGACCGAGTGGGTAGGTGACGGCTTGGGCGGTAGTCCAAGGCCAGTCTCCCCTATAGCTCTCAAAGGAAGCTCCAATGGGTATCGGTCAGACAGGTGGATAGAAAGGAGACAAGGCAAGGGCAGAACGGCAGATATACGATGAGGGGGAGGGTGGGCGAGACAGGGAGAAAGAAACTGTGCCCAAGGTCCGGCTGGGCAGGTGACGGTCAGGGGTGAGCCAAGTCCAATCTCCTCATTAGCTGAACAGAGCAGCTCCACCGGGCGTCAGACATAATGCTCGGACTCCGCTGTCAGGATAGAGGTCATGTGTACTCAGGGATTGTCCGAGTAGTGCGGGGGGAAGCCATGGTCCCAAAGAATTCAAGAGTCCTATTGAGGTCAGGCACAGTCCTGGAAGGGTTGAGTAATTAGAAGTTCATCAAGGGGGAGAGAGTCACCATAGTCGCCAGGTTAAAAATTACAATTATTTATCTGCATGTCCAACGAATGACATGCCCCAAGACGTAAGACCTGAATGGTTGTTCCAGGTCTGTACACAGCTGCATGCATATGCATTAGCAAACAACTGCCAGTAGAAACAGTAAGTACACATTTACTCTTTAATTTATTTGATAGTGTATTAGTCATGATTTCTTCCACATTCAGTTAAGTGTATCTGTGCCTTGATTATAGACAAACAGTACGAAAAGCAGCAAACTAATACATCTACTGTAGAAAATAAATTTCCCAAGTACCTTAAAACAATGTTTTTTTTTTAGGATTGCAATGTGAGGAGTATACTGCCAGAACTAACGGCCATCACTTCCATGCGCCCACTGTTGCCCTAACTACAGGGTAAATATAGACCCCTGGGGGTTGGTGTGATTTGAGCATCCAGGGTATTTTCCAAATGTGGATCCCACTATCGCCTGATCTATGAAACACCAGTGTCTCTCTGTGCTAGGTCGGGACCACTCTGCTAGGTAGCGAAGTTGCACTTAACATTGCAAATGGGAAACCCCCAATCCCACCTCTGCCATAGCCAAATATGCCTGCTTTTTAGCTATACTTGCTTTTTTACCCGCCCATACGTAGTCTTCAATTAAGTGTTGCAAATTGCTAATAACATGTGGTGGGGGATGTAATGTTAGTGCCTGCATTATATATAGTATCTTGGGCAACGGAGTCATTTTGACCACTGCAAGCCTACCCAGCGATGAGAGAGAACTTCCCTGCCAGTTGTGTAAATCTGATCTAGCTCTTGAAAGTAGCAGTGCATTATTGCATTCCACATTGCGTTCTAAGGAATGGTGTATTTTTAGGCCTAAATATGTGATACCTTGCGAAGGGAAAGAGTTGTTCCATCTGGGATCGGTCAGCCTGGTAAAGGGTGAGGCTAAGAGCCTGCATCTTTCGAAGGTTAACCTTAAAGCCGTAGGCCTTCTCTGAGGCCTCTAGCTCAATGGGGGAGGGACACAGAGGAATTCGCAACTGCTATCATAACATCATCTGCATATAAGGCAAGCTTATGTTCCCTACCTTCCATAGTAACTCCCACTATTTGGAGGTGTCTACGCACTCTCTCTGCAAAAGGCTCCATGTAATGAGCAAAGAGTTGCGGCGACAAGGGGCAGCCCTGTCGGGTGCCATGTTCTACATTAAAGGACTGCGATAACCATCAATTTGCCCTGACTTTAGCTTTGGGATTTGCGTAGCTGCAACATATCCAGCGCCTTACTCTGGCACCAAGACCAGCCTTAGTCAGCACTAACTGAAGATAAGGTCAATATACTCGATCAAAGGTCTTTTCGGCATCATCCGATAGAAGGAGGGCGGACGTGTGGGAACGATGAATTTTATCTATAAGATGACATGGGCGTTTGGTGTTGTCACTGCAGCCTCTTTTGGGGATGAGCACGGTCTGATCAGGGTCCACCAGGTCCTGCATGTAAGGGGCAAGACAGGCCGCCAATATGTTGGTGAAAATGTTAGCGGCTACATTCAGCAAGGAGATGGGACGGTAGGATGCACAGAATGTGGGGTCCTTCCCAGGTTTGGGGAGTACCGTAATAACTGCTTCTCTCAGAGTGCCTGTCAGTGTGACTGAGGTGCTAAAGGAGTTATAAAGGCAGGTTAGTATGGGGGCCATGGTCGCTGCAAATGTTTTTTAAAAATCAGAGGGGTATCCGTCATGGCCAGGTGCTTTGCCTGGATCAGGCGATTTATCGCCTTGATCTCTTCGTCTGGTTGAATGTCCCTAGCCAGTTGGGAGACTTCTTCAGCGGGTATGCACTCCGTAGGGGCCCGGGCCAAGTATGTTTCAGCATCTTCCAATGCTAGTGCCTCTGCAGTGTAGAGTGTTGAGTAGAAGTGCTCAAATTCTTTTGCAATTTGTGTGTCCTTGCCTACCCTGTCCCCTGATGATCTTTCGATCTCCTTAATTCTCTTCTGGAGCACCTTGCACAGAGCTGATGCGCTAGAATGTGTCTTGCCTTATTTCCCCCAGCATAGTACTTTTGTTTTGTGCGAAGGGGGCCGTATTCCACTTTGCCAATGACTAGGGCCTTGAGTTCTTTACCTGCCAGCGTAAGTTGACGGCTCACTTTTTTGTGAACCGGATTGTTTAAGGGTTTCCTATAACTCTTTTATTTGCCCCTCTAGTCTGAGTCGAATGTCATTCCTATCTCTATTCAGCTTCGAGGCGATGGCTATGAAATTGCCCTGCACTACTGCTTTCAGCATGTCCCACAGCAGGGCCATGGAAGTATCAGGCATGTCGTTGGTGTTGATGAAGTGAGCGTATAGTGTGAGTGACCTTCTGTATCTTAGTATTAGTCATTGTCGGTGACCGACGTGCTGTCTTGACGCTGTGATTGTCATATCACGGCTATTCTTTCTGTGCAGCTTTCTAATTCAGTCAGCTTAGTAATTGCCTGTTCACTGCTCAGGAGGATTGACGTGATTTAGCAGAGGAGCACGGGGGCTGTGCGGTTTGGGCCGCCGGGTCGCAAAGCCCAGTAAAGAATTTGCTTCTTCCAGAGTGCGGACCGCCCGAGTCTCTTTATTCCAAACAAAGATGAGCCAGAAGGATGCCCCCATTTATATTGAATCCCCTTCTCTTGTAGGAATGTTGTAGTGGGGTGGAGGGCCCTACGGCGCTGCAACATTATGGGGGACATATCGTGGTGCAGCCACTCCTTCGAACCCTCAAAAGAAATGGTGTTTTGATCTCGTACAGCTGTCATGATAATTTCTATCTGCCAGTAGGAGTGTAGGCAAGTTAGGATATCTTGTGGCATGCCTGGTGATTTAGCAGGTTGACCCGCTCGGTGAGTACAGTCCAACACAATGTCCTTGTCTGCTAGTTCTGGAGCGACCTGTCGGAACAAAGGGATGACGTAATCCTCCAGTTTCTCGGAGTCTGCTTGCAGCGGGGCTCCTTTAATTCTGATGTTGGAGCATTGCGATCAATTTTCAAGGTCCTCCAACTGGTGCCGCATCTCTTCGTGTTTGTCCCTGAGTTCCAAGAGCTCCAAGAGCTCACGCCAATGTTCGTCAAGTTCCCCTTCGTGTGAATCGTTGGCTTGCTCCAATGTGATTATCCTTTGGCCCAGGTCGCCCAGCTCTCTTTTGATGTCTTTGACATCTGCTGCCATGTCGTGTTTCAGGGCCGCAATGTTGTCTCTCAAAGTGCCAAACAACGTCTCCAGAAAGGCGCAGGTGACAATTGCCCCCTCTTCCGAAAGGGTCTTTGTTGTTCAGGACCACGTGTTAAATTACCATACGGGAGACATCCAGAGGCTGTTCAGGTTTTTTTCGTGGGGGGCTTACTAAGCATGTCTTTCAAGGTAGTGTCCTTCTTATTGCGGTGGGTCACCATGCCTGCATCTTAAGAAGGTTCCAAGGCTCAAGGGCGAGGGCTCCGCCGCATTGGCTATCCAGGCGGGCTCTGCTGCCTCTATTAGCGTGGATTTCCTTTGCACAGCCGGTGGTGTTCAATGCAGCTCCGAGCCACCAGTGTGAAACTCCCACTACTGTGCTGACTATAGGCAGGGCCACTTGAATTATGCGATTGTGTGGTTGCAGTGATTTTTGCATAATTTTAGATTTGCTACATAATCCATTATCTGCCGCATAATCTGCAGATTTTAACAAAAACAATTGTTTCTAGCTCAAACGGTTCAAAAAGTTAGTAAAAATGCAGCAGCACGTGCTGCCACGCAGTGGAAGCTTCTTTGCAAAGGTTGACTGGTCACCTTTCTAGATCTTATTGCCATGTTTGTGTTTTAAACTGGTACTAATGAGGTGCAAACAATGCCCTGACAGGGTTAACAAGTGTAAAAATGACAAAATAATCAAGTAATACAAAATGTGCTGCATAATTTGCCTTTTCTTGCAGCATAATTTACTCAACCCTGCCGAATAATTTGACCCTCCCCTGCCGCATATTTCCAGTGGCCCTGACTATAGCGCTTGTGGGGGCTTGAAGGTCCCTTGGTCCCTCAAGGCAGCGATTTCCCCTTTATGTTTAGCAATAGAGGACGCTGCTGGAGCCACCATTGAGCGCACCTGACGTGAGCAGCAAGGGTCTCTCAGGGGCAGCGTTGCATCAAGAGCGGGGTTCTACTGACATTAATTTCTCCTGGCCAGTGGGTTTATCTGTGGGGCACTTAAGGATTAGAGCCTCATGTTCTGGGAACACTGAGGCAGGTAGTAGGGGGTGCATGCTCCATTCAGGGGCCTCGCCATGCAGTGCTTTATTCTCCCCAGGTCCAGCCGCCCCGCCCAGGGGTGTAGCATGCCCTCCAGCCCGTCTGATGCATGGTCTTACAGTCTCCAGCCGCTCCAAGAGTGGGAGATGCGGGTGGAGCTTTGGCGGCATCTCCAGCAGCCTTCAGTACAACCCTCACCTGCTGGGCCGATCTCCAACCTCTGCGTTGTGCCCACACACCCCGATGCTTGCCAGCCACTCAGCCCATCTTATTTTTGCAGGGCTTACCGGCCTTATGCTGTTGTCCTCGGTCGCTGTGGCAGTGGTGGGGATCTGTGCCACGCCAACCACCGGAGCCGCTACAGGCAGCGTTCTGCAATGGCTGCCATTTAGAGAATGTCGGCGGCAGTCCTCGTGGTCCGGGGCGCTTTCTTATGGGTGCCGCGACAGCCACCCACTGCCGAGGGGTGCCTCTTCGCTACTGCTGCTTACTTCCCCCAACAACAGCAGAGGTTGTATGAGCCCGGTGTATGCTGCATCCACTAATTGATCAGAGGGGATGATGGAGCTCCGTGAAGGTGCGTCTACGCAGGCACCATCTTGGACATGGCCCCCTGTGCATCTTTTTACAAACATTGGATCTGGTCTGGGATTCAATCAATCAATCAAGAGTTTATATAGCGTGGCTACTCACCCGTGAGAGTCTCAAGGCGCTGAGAGGCACGGGGCTGCTGATCCGTCTGGGCGTGGAGGTTCAGTCGAAGAGCCAGGTCTTGAGGTCCTTCCTGAATTGGGTCAACGACAGGGATTGCCTGAGGTGGAGGGGCAGGGTGTTCCAGGTCTTGGCGGCGAGGTAGGAGAAGGATCTTCCTCCGGTTCTGGTCGTGGAGGCCTGGGCAGGTTGGGAGAGTGAAGTTGTCTGGCGGGTATGTGGAATGTGAGGCGGTGACTGGATTTAAAGGAAGTATTTGGACTGATTCCATCCTTTTTCCATTCTTTGTTCTCCAGTCTTTTTGTAGGATTTCCAACTATTCTACTGCTCATCGTCTATGGTATTGTCACATTTCTCCGATTCCAACGAGGAAATCAATAACATGAAATAGACCTACCTAGCTGAACAAAGATGCAGCGAGACCCAAACACTTTATCTGACACATACTTGAAATGAAATGAAAAAGAAATTTGTAGAGCGCGAAACTTTCACCCGAAGGTGTCAAGGCGCTAAATTCATCATTCATGAGTCAGAGGACGGTCCAGAAAGTCGTCAGAGATTAAACAGCCAGGTCTTTAATGCTTTTCTAAAAGCCAGCAGATTAGTTTCTTGTTTCAGCCCAAGTGGTAGGGAGTTCCACAATTTCGTTGTACCGACCACAAAGCTCCTTCCTCCCCAGGAGCATTTTTTAAACCTGGGAACAACCAGGTTGTGGGCCTGAGATGAGCGAAGATGGCGAACTGGAATATAAGGCTTTAAATTCGGTTTAAAGAAGCTGGGCCCTATGTCATGCGTGGCCTTAAAGGCAATGCATAAAGCCTTAAACTCAATTCGTCTCTTCACCGGTAACCAGTGCAATCCTTTACGTGCCTGTGCGACATGTTTATGTCTTGGAATATTCAGCAAAAGACGTGCCGCTGCATTTTGCACAATCTGCAGTTTGGAAAGACACTTCTTACGCAGATTGATAAAGAGCCCATTACAGTAATCAGCTCTGGATAGAACCAGAGCTGAAACCACCAATTTCCGTAGCTCGGACGGAATAAATGGAAGAATCCTTCTCAATAGTTTTAGTGTGTAGAAGGAATGGGATGTGACCTGGTTGACGTGGCTTTCAAAGGAAAGCATGGAGTCAAACGTAACTCCCAGGTTTTTCACCTTATTCGTGGGGGTAGGTAATGGACCCATTTCCACCGGCCATAGAGCAGGGGACCAAAAATTAGTTTGGCCGCCAAAAAGTAGGACCTCGGTCTTACTAGAATTTAGTTTCAAACAATTGGAGGCCATCCATTCACCTATTTGATGAAGACAAGTGTGAAACTGTGCAGCTGTATCTTCAGGCGAGCCTGTCACTGAAACTACAATCTGGGTGTCATCGGCGTATGATACTGCCGAGAAACCCAGGGACTTAACTAATCTGGCCAATGGTGCGACATAAATATTAAAAAGTGAAGGGCTCAATGAAGAGCCCTGTGGCACTCCACAAGGTAGCGTAAAATTCGGTGACTTAAAATTATCCAAAGCCACAAATTGCTCCCGGCCTGACAGATAAGATTCGAGTAATGCATACGCTTTTCCTATAATACCAATCTCCCTCAAGGTTTCCAACAGTTTTTGGTGGTTCACAGTGTCGAACTTGCCCTTACGAACTTAGCGAAAGTTGGATGCTAACCTTACATAATTTAGACAATGTACACATGAAGCCCGTGTTCTGGTGTCAAGCTGAAATCATCTTGGATTCACATCTAGAGGAGCCTCCAGTGGCTTTCCACGGAGTGGAAATGTTGCTGCAACCGTTGCAATCACACCCTTGATGACTGGCTTGACTCTCTGTTAATGTTTGAGCCTCCGTATCCGATACTGTCACCATCACTGAGAACATTGGAATTGCCACCGACTGCTGGTCCATCTCATGTCAAGCTAACAATGACAACAAGCACGCGTTAACTGGATTTTACAATGACCACACACTAATCCCCTAGCGATCCCCTAAATGATGTCTACGACCGGCAACCACCGGCTCAAATTAGGCACTGGTAATGTTTTTGGTGTAAATCAGCCAATTGTTTGAAAAACAAAATGAAAAAAGTGGGAGCACTGAATAAGCAAGGAAGGGGACATGGAGTCTCTCGTCATCAAAAATAACAGGTGGGGGAGGTTTAAAAACTGGAGCCAACAAAAAAGGATGTAAATAACTCTTTTTTTCCTCGTGCAACCTGCTGAAGATTCCTCCCTTTGTATTTGAGTATTTAGCATTCCGATGATTGCTCCCACACACAAACGCATCTAGTCTGTATACATTGAGTGGTCCCTTGTGTGAATATGAATGAATGTTCTGCATCATTCAGATCAGTTTGGCATTCAGTAGCTGTCTCTGCTCCCAGTTCTTGACCACAGATGGCTAATACGCTTTTACGTTTTTTTTTCGTTTTCATACAGCATCACCATGTTTCTCCACTGAGGCTTTGCAAGGTGTTCTTCATTCAGTGAAATCATCAGACTTTGCATATTTTTTTCTTTTCAACGTTTCGATCACCGGCGGGTCATCCTCTGAGAAATAATCCTTGCCAAACCAATTCCCACTTCCACCGTTTGCGGATAATAGAGTCCTCGGCTTCATCCTTTTGCTTATTTTGAGGTTTTAAACTCTAGCCGTGAGCCCTCACGCTCAAAAGAATATTTAACCCAGTCTGCGTGAATTTTACAGACAGCTGTACATTGCTTTGTAACATAAATCTGTATTTAAATAATGTTAAGATCTAGAATGTATATGTTTAGTAAGCATATTCGCAGGGCCGTAGCTTGGTCGTCAGTATTAAGGTGGTGTGAGTTTCAGGTTTTCCGACAACCACGCTAAAATGCATTATAAGAGAAGCAGTGCAGAAGCGGTGTTTAAGGGGCAGATTATAAAGGGTACTTAAAACAGAATACTTTGTAAAATAACCAACATTTTTTAAGACCTTCATAACAGAGATGACAGACGGAGTCTGTGTGTGTGTGTAAAAATCCAAGGTGAAATCCAACATACTCCTCACCATACCCGACTGAAAATACCTGTCCCCAACTATTTACTACAGAATAGTTTTATTAGGGGGGTGCAACACCCCAAACATCCCTCCTGACCCCACGCCCCTGCATATTCAATGTAACTGCATCCACCCCTTTCCTCTCTCAATAGTATATGCTGATACAGATCTAGAAATCCTTATATGTACTGTTTAGTATTACCATCAAACAGTGGCGTACCAAGGGGAGGTGGTCTGCACCTGGTGGCACGAGTTTTGGGGGTGGCGGCCTCCATCCCCGCTCTTACCGGCGGCCGTTGCGGGGCGGGCAAACGCAGGACTCACCAGCACCCCCCTTACATGAACGCAGGACTCACCAGCACTCCCCCTTACATGAACACAGGACTCACCAGCACCCCCCTTACATGAACACAGTACTCACCAGCACTCCCCCTTACATGAACGCAGAACTCGCCAGCACCCCCCCTTACATGAACACAGGACTCACCAGCACCCCCCTTACATGAACGCAGAACTCGCCAGCACCCCCCCTTACATGAACACAAGACTCACCAGCACCCCCCCTTACATGAACACAGGACTCACCAGCACCCCCCCTTACATGAACACAGGACTCACCAGCACCCCCCTTACATGAACGCAGGACTCGCCAGCACCCCCTTACATGAACGCAGGACTCGCCAGCACCCCCCTTACATGAACGCAGAACTCGCCAGCACCCCCCGCTCTTACATGCGGCTGCCGCGGTGCGGCAAACACTGGGACTGCCTCGGACGGCCAAAGGTCTAGCTACGCCACTGACTTCCAGCTATATAAAACTTTGTTATTTCACCTGTGGTAGTATGGTGGGCACTCATTGGTTTGGTAAAATGTTAGAATAGCAGAAGCCCCAGTAATGCACACTTACTTAGGACAAACCACCATAAAAATATTAAAAACAAATGTGCTGAGATGGTTTGTAAACAATTTATGCTTTACTATACAAAATAATTATTAAATAGCTTTATTTTTTTATTGTTAACATACACCAGGTTTACAACGCTGCATCACAGCTTTCAATTGCAATGTTCAACGAATAGTGTCATATGCTCCAGTGACCACTGCTGAAAAACCAGAACAATACATGAAGGTAGAAATGAATCCTCCAACAACAAAACAAAAAAGAGTGACTAATCAGGTTCCCTCGTATTTAACATATCTGGCAGTTTGGGGTTGCAAAAGCATAAAATCCACACAATATGCCAGCTTTTGTTGTCGTGTCCAGGATTCCCCCATGTCAAGTCATTCATTGTCATCATATGCCTAGGTATCCCAAGCATATGCCAGTGTTGGCACTGTGTGCCAGGAATCCGTATCACTAGCAGGTTAGTACCATTACATACCTCAATAACCCATCATTTGCCAGTGAATTCCACACCACATTTGGGTGTACCTGATCATGCAAGTCAGTGCCAAGATATACCAATTTAGTCCCATCATGTACGGATGAAGGGGGTGTGGCTTGGCAGCCTAAGATGTTTGGTTTCTTTAGCTAGAGCTCCTGGCCGGGCCTGCCAAATCCTCTATTTGGTCAGGCAGAAATCTTTACTGGAGCATCTACCAGACATGGAGATCAGCTCAGAAGGGGAGTGGACCTGACATTTTTTGTTGGGAGATGGAATTGCGTTCTCTGGCCTCAATCGATGCATGCTTTGGGCCTGCAACCTGAAGACGGGCCATCTTATGATCCCTTCAGGGCACTCCTGACCTACAATCGTGGGCAGACCTGCATTGGACGGCTGGACTAATTGCACCTCCTTGGACTGTCTGGAGCTGCTGGGGATGGGAACGCAACCTTTCACCACAGGACTTTGGACCTTGCCTCCTCAGCACTCACTCTCTGTGGCCTTATGTCGAACATGGAAACAACACCTCTCCATGGAACAATGTATGGTGGCCTGCTAAACAGCCCACACCCGCGGCATAATCTTGGACAGCAAACTCTCCATGAAGACACAGGTAAGCGCAGTCTCATCCACTTGCTTCCACACCCTTCACATGCTTTGCAAGATTTTCAGGTGGCTCTCAGTCAACACCAGAAGGACCATCATGCAGGTCCTCGTCACCAGCAGGATGGACTACAGGAATGCACTTTATGTAGAAATCACCGCACGCTTCCTGAAGAGTTCACAGACAATACAAAACACAGCAGCTAGACTCATCCTCGACCTCCCTAGACATACTTACATTGACCCCACCTCAAGAAGCTACACTGGCTCCCGATCCAGAAGAGATGCCAGTTCAAGATGTTGACCCACGCATACAAAGCCCTGCGCAACAAAGGACCAGCTTACATCAACAAACGCCTGACCTTCCACCAACCAATCAGACACCTACGAACCGCCTCCCTCTTCCTCGCAGACACCCCTCGGATCCGCCGAAGCAACAATGGAGGATGCTCCTTCTCACACCTGGCATCCAAAGCTTGGAACAACCTTTCCTTGCACCTCAGGACCTCCCCATTGCTCCAGCAATTCAGGAAAGGACACAAGACCTACTGTTTGAATGAACAGTTCACCGCGAAGCAAGCAGCAACTCCAACACCTTGAGACCCTCACGGGTAATTTGCCGCGCTTTACAAATCCTTAATTGATTGATTGATGTGGCGGGATGTTGGCTACTGAGCAGTGTGTGGTGCAGGGAGGTATCTGGTATTGGACTAAGGGGCCCCAATGTGACTGAGAGGAGCAACCTGACCCTTCCTGTGCCACTGAGGGCCCCTGGCTCCTGTGATCTCACAGGGCCCAGGCTCTATCGTGGGTCCTACAGTCTGGGCAGCAGGCACTGTGCCTGTGCGACATAGTCTGCCTGAGTCTGCACCCTCCGAGGAGGACCAATTACATGCTTAGGGGACTTCATCTGAGACCTCTCACCGGTGAGCTGATTACCTCTCCCTCTTTTATATGAGTATTGCTTGTAGGGGCTTGAGAATTCGGAAGATCACTCTCTGCTGTGGCCATACTCGACCTGGGGTGGGGGCGGGGGGAACTTGGTGGTCAATGTAATCTGTGTTATGATGAGCCTCCTTTTAGTCTTTGGACCACAGACCTTCAATGGAGTCTGCTAATCACCAGTTCTCCTGCTCCCCTAACTCCGATCCCAGGATTCTTGTTTCCGTCCGGGAAGGACCTGGCTTGGCAGATCGGGCTGAACTGCTCCCATGAGGAGCAAGGTAAGACTAATTTGCATATGGCTGGGTCCAAACTGGTGTGGCGTAGTGAGCAAAAGAACAATGGATTTAACCCAGATCTTTTGACTGGTGGTGAACGTAGGGAAGAGGTGTGGCGCAGCGGCCAGGGCGACTGTCTTCAGAACCCGGGGGCTCACGGTTCGATCCCCGGCGCCGATGGCAGTTGAGTCCAGCACCATGTGACTCTGGGCAATAACTTGCTTAATCTTCCCGACGGCCCTGATCCAGCGCTAACAATAAAAATTATTCTCCTATATACTTTGGTCATCCAGGTACAATTAATCCTTCAACACACACACTATATCCATATGACGGTGGGGCCCATAACACCGCATATATATTCACTTACTCATTTGTTCCCTGGATTTCCTCCGTCAATAACCTAGGAGAAAAACAATTCGCTGGAAGGAGACGGGATACCTCTTTAACATGACATAATGTTTCTCATTTGCTTTAAGGTATTCCGCTCATTGGTCGATGGACCAACTAGTAGGAATCAGTAGATGGTGATTAAGACCAGCTCAATCACAATAAACTCTTTAACATTTCATTTTAATCATTGAGCTAAAGAATCACTGAGTCATTTGTTTAAAGAATAATAAAGTTTATATAAAGTTTTGATGCAAGAAATGAGGTTAAGCTTATTATTCAGATCATTACATTTATCATCAATATAAGAATAAATTGAATTTGCAATACATATCTATTAGACGGAAAAATAAGGTTGTCATAGTAAGAACTCTAAGAGATCAATCTATCTGTCTGGATAAAATCTAATAATTCTAAATGAAAAATCTATCAGGAATAAAAGGTTCTCCTAAAGCAGCATCTTATACTCAACTGGAAATAAAAAATAGCAGCAGCAGCATCAGCTCGTCAGCATCAGCAACCGCACTTCACCCATCTACAGCATCTAACTTCTCCAGCAACTCCCGCAGCATCTACCTCAGCAACTCCCGCAGCAACTAACTCAGCAGCTCCCGCAGCATCTAATCCCTCCCACCAAGAGTAGGTCTTCTTATACCCTAATTCTAGCTTACACAATAAAATGTTTCTTCTTCATGGCATGATTCTTTCTCATTGGTCAAAACTCAGGCCCATATACATTTTAATCAAACTTCCTGGTCTTAACCAGTTCCTTGTGGAATGTCCATGCAAGCATCGTTTCCCACAGTTTATGTCATTGCTCATCCGTTTCGATCAGTCCAATTTGTATCTTTTTCTGCTACATTTTGGGTTTAACAGTTCCGTCTATTGATTCAGTTGGACTTCTCACGCTTCTTGCTGATCATCTTGGCACACATCTGCTCAGAAAGGTCACAACAGCCTTGACCATACTTCCATCTTAGCCTCTCAGCACCAGCACGTGATCCTCCCTTTCCACAGCCTCTCTCCTCTATCACATGGTCCCCCGCTCATGCGTACTCTAGCAACTGGCGGCCATTTTATATCGCTGCTCGACAGGCCTAAGCGCACTATTTTCAAAGATAAACAACATTTTGTTAAAACAAAGAAATATAAACCCTTTCGTTTCCCTCCCGTCTTTCTACGTACCCCAATTACCTAGCAAAAAAGCAACATATAAAGCTGTCCCTTACTTACCATCGCTTTATTTTGCAACCACATGTTTTATTTAAAAGCACAGATCATGCATGTATTATTTAATTAGTACGCAAAATATTATGTTATGTTAGCCACGTAAACAATTATAAGTTGATTAATTTGCACACGGAATAGCGTGTTACCTTTAACCCTTAACATGTAACATACATTGTTGGTTATTTACTTAAACGAACATGTTTATTAATTATTTTACGAAAATATTAGGAGGTTAAAAAATTTTCATTTACCCTGCTCCATCAACTCCCCCCTTTGGTGATTTTTAATATCACCACAAAACCCAAGTTATACAATTTTTCTCAGACAGCATATATCTTTTATCCGTTTGCTTTTGTTAGTTTACACAACTGTATCCCTTTCAACTTGTCTCTTCGTTTTCTTGTACATGTTCTCTTTTATTTCTTCTAACTCTATTTCACCCATTTCTCTCTCTCTTTCCTTGTTTATCATGTTTTCTTTTTCTATTTTATTCTGCCTTCTTCTTCTCTTTATACATGTTATTGCAAGCTTCAGTACTAATATTATTATTATTATCACGGTTGCTATTATTATAACTTTCCCTATTATTAATCCACTCATTCTTGTTAACCAATTCATTACTGAAGAAAACCCTTTACCAAGTTTTCCAAAAGCACTTTCAACCTCCAGTGGAACAAGTTCTTTGTGCAAACTTGTAATATTTGTTATATACTTCTGTATATTTTCGCTTTTATCTGGAATGTAAGTGCAACAATGTTGGACTTTCAGCATTCCACAGACTCCGCCCTCTTTTGCCAAAAGAATGTCAAGGGCAAGTCGATTTTGCATCACCATAGCTCTCATGGCAACCATCTCAGTATTTACCATCAAGAACCCTCCAGCAGTATCTGTAGATAAACGATCTACCACTGTGGATAATTTCCGAATTTTAAATGCATTCAAAGATATTCCCACTGCTGGTATCAATGCACCAAAAATATCACCTACTATTTCTGAAAAACTTTCCCTTTTTCTACATGTAAAGGTATTTAGCATTTTGTGTGTTCCTTTTTCTTTTCTATCCATATGAAAAATCTTTGGAAAGACCAGGCCTAAGTAACATGACCCATACCAATGGTCCGGCAACCTATAATAAGCCCTATTTCCGCAAACATAATAGATCCCTGGAAATATTGGATCTTTTCCCCCTTTGAATCCCCATCCGCCTAAAATTTGATAATTGTCATGGCAAATGCTGGAACCCACAACCTTCCCTGTTGGGGCCAATCCAGAGTCATAGATGCATTTGTCTTTTTCTTGTCATGATTGTCTTCCTCAAACGCCCAAAGAGGTGTTTTTGTCTCTTCTATCACTTTTCTTTGAAATTTCACTCTTCTCTCTTCGACCATATCTAAAAATACTTTTTCTTCCTTCTTTAACTCACAGGTAAGGTTGTACCTATTTATACTATCTAATGTTAATATCTTATCTTCTAGAAAATATTCACCAAACGTTTTTCCCTCTTTTATTTTGTTCAGCTCGGGAACTACAGAAACTTTCGCAAAAATCTTATTTATGTCAGTGTAATAATATTCTAATCTACCTGTTTTATAAAATAAACTTGCTAAGACACTACATGTTATTCCATACGTCAAAGGGAGGTGATGATAAGTCACACCCTCTGCTACAGATGCAGGCAATTGCATACAAACATAGCAATCTCTTACATCCATTGTTTCTACATACTCATATAATAATTTAGTAAAAACATTTTTTGAAAAATCTGTTATTGATTTGTCCTTGCGTAATTCTGCACTACTCTTTAATATAACTGGTTCTTGAGTGTTAGCTCCTTTTTCTTTCTCAGTGTTATTAGACGTTTCTACTACAGCTAAACTAATTGGAATAGTGATTGCTAGAACCACCCATACTGTCATTAATAATCCTGTACAAAAGCAGCACATCTTGCACCATCTTCTTAAAAACTCACATTTACATTTTCTATCTCTAGTATTCTCCATTTTGTTTTATAACCTTATTTATTTGTTTTCCAGAAAACTGTGTCACTACACCTCAGAAATGACTTATTTGCCACTCTGTACTCCAATGTTTTGTCTTTGCTTGGTACTTTCTTTTAATTCTTTCTCAGAATTCTTTCTTTGTCACATCCGGTAAATTCGTCAGATCCAGTGTTTTGTCAAATCCGGTAGAAACTATTTAAACTTCTTTAGTTTTGTTGCACTTCACTTTCTCCCATCCGGTTTCTTTGTTCTGGGTTCTCGTGAGTGTTCTTTTCTTCCTTGTTACTCGTCAAAGCAAGATACAACCATTCAGGCGATCTATACTTCGGATTTACCTTCTTTATTCTTTTCGTTTTCTGCAAGTGTTTTCCACCTTGTTTTCCTTGCTCTCTCTGACTTGTTATTTCATTCACTTGTTCAGCACTTTTCCCATCCAACTTTATGATTCTGTATCTTAATTTTCTTACTTCGTTGGGCCAATTGTCTCCTTTTCTTGGCCTTTTTGCCTCACTTCCTTTTTCCTCTCTTTCTGTTTTCCAATTTCTTTTTCTTGACTCTAGTTTTTGGTTTCTTTCTTCTCCACTTTCTTCAGACTCTGTTTCAATTCTTTCGTTATTGTCTCTTATTTTGAAACTTATAATGTCATTTTCTTCCTCTACTTGTGGTTCTTTTCTTATCTTCCTTCGTTCACCTATTTCTGTCCCTCCTCGAGGTTCTTCCGAATTTGTGTCAGTTTTCCTTTCTGCTTCTAAATTTCCCTGTTCTCGTGTTTGACTATTTGTCCCTATTGCTCCTCGGGGATCTTCCGATTTTCCTAGCTTTTTTTTTTAAACTCTCCCTTCTTCATCTATTAATATTATCTCCGAAGGATTTTCACCACAACTTGTACTTGGTTGCTCACTGTCACTATCTTCTGGCTCAGTTTCTTCTCTTATGCTTTCAAAATTCCAATTTCTTTTTAGAATTTCTTCACAATCCGAATGATCTGTATCAGATTCTGAACTGGCATCTGATATTTCCAGATGTCGACTTACAGGTCGATCTTCAAGTTCTGGAACTTCAGCTATTTCCTCTACTTCTTCTGTCGTTGCACTTGTAGTTGGGTCTTCCAGATGTCGACTTACAGGTCGATCTTCAGGTTCTGGCACCCTGTTCGTTTCTTCTTCTGCTTCTGATCTGTTATCCAATACTTCCAGATGTCGACTCACATGTCGATCTTCAGGTTCTGGAACTCTGATGGTGTGACTGGCATGCACCCAATGTTTCACTCCTGCACACTTGACTGCAGTGGTCGTCACCAGGATCACTTGTCGTGGTTCGTCCCAGCGAGGAACCAAACAGTTTCTTCTCCGGTGGACTTTTATGCGGACCCAATCTCCTGGATTCAAGTCCTGAGCTGGTTTTCTTTCAAGAGTGGTCGCATCCGGTCCAACCTGATGAAACACAGAACGCACCACATCAGCCAATCCTTTGCAATAATCCAGTACTAGATCATCAGTTATAGTCAGTAGTTTGTTGATAGGTACTTGTGCTTGTCTCATTGCTCGTCCCATAATTATTTCATGGGGACTGAGTCCAGTTTTCCTTTCCGGAATACTTCTGATTGTCATTAAAACTAATGGCAAGGCATCTGGCCATTTGAGTCCTGTAGCTTGACACATTTTTCCTAACCTGTTCTTTATTGTTCCATTCACTTGCTCTACGATTCCAGAAGCCTCTGGTCTGTATGCACAATGCAGTTTCTGTTTAATACTAAGTGCCTCACAAATTAGTTTAACCAATTCATTTTGGAAATGTGTTCCTCTATCTGTTTCAATCGTGACTGGAAAACCATACCTCGGAATGAATTCTCGCAGCATAAGTTTTGCTACCATTATTCCATCATTCCTTCTTGTTGGGTATGCCTCCACCCAACGGGAAAACAAACAGACGACCACTAGGACATACCTTAGTCTGTTGCAAGGTGGCATTTCAATAAAATCCATTTGCATTCTAGTGAAAGGACCTCCTTCTCGTCCTATTGTTCCTAGACTCACTACTGTCTTCCTTCCTGGATTTAACTGTTGACAAATAAGACATCTCTGACAAAGACTCTCAGCTATGGCTCTGAATTTTGGATTATACCATGTTTGTCTAAAAAGTCTGATCATTGAATCTCTCCCAATATGGGCTTGTCCATGGTACATCCGTGCCATGTCAGAAATCATGCTATCAGGCATAACTGGTCTCTCATCTCTGTAAACCCAAACATCATTTTCTTCATGTTTTCTACATCCTGCTTTTATCCATGTATCCTTTTCCTCATCATCTGCAGCTTCCTGTAATTGTCTCACCTCATCCTATGTCTCAATAGAGTTAGTAAAAAGCAAAGGACAAGAAATATGCTCTCTTTCCCGACTTTTATTTAAAGAAACCACATTCTTTGCACAGTACTGTGCCATTTCGTCAGCATATTTATTACCAACAGTTATGTAGTCTTCCCCATTTTTATGTGCATTGCACTTCACAACAGCAATCTGTTTAGGCAGCTGTATCGCCTCAAGCAGCTTTTTCACAAAATCTCCATTTCTAATTGGCGTTCCTGCAGACGTCAAGAAACCCCTTTGTGACCAAATCTGACCAAAGTCATGCACAACCCCAAAGCCGTACTGGCTATCTGTCACAATCGTAACCCGTACATTTCTTCCCAACTTGCATGCTTGAATCAGAGCTACCAATTCTGCGACTTGGGCAGACCGTACCCCTTTCAGACAAGATGCTTCCATTACAGTTGCTACTGTGCAAACTGCATATGCTGCACTTAGAACTCCATCACTCGTTCTCAAACATGAGCCATCCACAAACAGAATATAATCTGATTCTTTCAAAGGCTCATCTCGTATGTCAGACCTTGGTTTTGTACAGTATTCAAGCACATTCAGACAATCGTGATCTACTTCATCCATTTCAATCACACTCTCTTCATCTGGCAATGATGTTGAAGGATTCACATTCATACATCTGTCAATGGTCACATTATCTGCACTCAAAATTACTTTTTCATACCTAGTCAGCCGACTATGTGTCATGTATTGGGTTTTCGTTCTTGTCAAGAGAATTTCCACAGAATGGGGAACATATACTCTCAGTGGATATCCCATCACTATTCCTTCACTCTGTTCCAGACTCACACAAGTAGCAGCAACTGCTTTCAAACATCCAGGCAATGCTTTCGCTACAGGGTCTAAAACAGCCGAAAAATATGCAATGGGTCTTTTCATAGTTCCATGTCTCTGTACCAGAACTGAAAATGCACATCCATCTCTTTCACTGCAATACAGCTCAAAATCTTTCTCATAGTCAGGCATTCCTAATGCTGGAGCCTCACACAATTTCTTTTTCAACTCTCTGAATGCTTTCATTTCTTCGTCATTCATTTCAAAAGGATCTTTAACATCCTTCTTTGTCAGTTTTTGCAATGGTTTAGCAATCAGTGAAAAACCGCTTATCCATTGTCGACAATATCCAACCATTCCCAAAAACATTCTTACCTCTCTTTGTGTCATTGGAGCTCTCATTCCTTGAATCATTTTTATTCTTTCAGTCGTTACCTTTCGCACTCCTTTCTCAATTTTATGCCCTAAATACTGGACTTCTTGTTGACAAAACTGCAATTTTGAAGGGGACACTTTATGTCCTCTTTTTGCTAAATGATTCAGCAAAGCAATTGTATCATTGACACATGCTTCTTTCGTTTTTGATGCCACCAGTAGGTCATCAATATACTGAACCATCACTGACTTTTCTGGCATTTTTAAATCTTCCAACGATTTCTTTAGAATCTGATTAAAGATTGAGGGACTTTCTGTGTACCCTTGAGGAATTCGGCACCATGCCAAAATACGCTCTCCAAACCTAAATGCAAATAATGGCTGGCTATCTGGATGCAGTGGAATAGAGAAAAATGCATGACATAAATCAATTACTGTGTACCATTCTGCTTCACGTGGAATCTGGTATAGAATCACAGCAGGGTTCGGTACTATTGGGCAACAAGGCACAACAATTTTGTTTACCTTCCTCAAATCCTGTACGATTCTATATGTTCCGTTTGGCTTTTTCAGTCCCATTATTGGCGAATTACATGGACTGCTCATGATTTCTTTTAAAATCCCTTGTTCAATCATTTTATTTATTACTGGCGTTATTCCTTCAATTATTTCTGGTGTCAATTTATACTGGGGCGTATTTGGGTAACTCGTTCCCTCTTTCACGGTTATTTTAACGGGATCTACTCCTTTCATTAACCCTACATCTTCTCCTGTAAAGTCCCACACTTCTTCTTTCACTGTCTTTTTCAATTCAATTGGGATTTTCTCTGCATCAAATACAGGAAACAAACCATTTACTTCTGGTTCTAAATTCACCATTGTCATTTTATACAGCACATCCTCATCTGGAGTCTGAAATGCAATTCCGTCTGGGGTACAATAGATAGTGCAATTCATCTTGCACAATAAATCGCGTCCTAATAGGTTCACAGGACTACAATCGCATACCACAAATCGGTGCATTTCGCTAAATGGAACAATTCTTACCTTCACTAATTTAGTAAGAGGCGTTTTAATTTGCTGATTTGAAACTCCAACTACTTGGATATGTTCACCTGAGAGAGGAAGGTTTGGAATTTCCACTGACCTAACAGTAGAACGGGTAGCTCCAGTGTCAACAAGGAATGTTACATTTGCACCATTCACTTCTTCATCCACAAATGGACCAGACTGATCTACCTCTAGAGTTGCGCCAAGCACGCACTCTTCCCCCTCTCCTAGGCACCGTCAGGAACTTTCATCCGTGTCATCCTCATCCTGTCGTAACCAATATTGAGAAATTGCAGCTACACGCGGCAACTGTGTTACCTGTTCTCCTCCGTAGAATCCTGTTTCTGCACTGTATTTCTGTTGGTTAACACTCTTGGGAAGTGGTGGTTGTGGCACCTGACCTTGTTGAGTAACTACCTCACTCTGCACCTGTGAATTTAATGATTGATTTTCCACATTAGGTTTTGGAGGAAATTTACACTCGTTTCTCCAATGTCCTAACTTTCCGCAGTTGTGGCATGGCCACTTTTTCTTTGCCTCATCTATGCTCATTTGTCCTTTTCCTTTACCTATATTAGGTCGGGATCTAACCTGTCCTGTTTCATTACCAGTATTACTCAATTGAGCTTCTTGCTTCTCTGCAACTTTCACCTGTGCCCACATGGCCTTTTCTTTCAATTTACGCTGTCTACTCTCAATATCATCACTGCAATACTTAGCATATCTTAAAACCTCGTCAACTGTGCTATTCTGCCAACAAATCATATGCTGCTTAATCATTTCACTTATCTCTGGTTTCAATCCATACACAAACCTATATACAAAATGACTCATATCCTTCTCATTCAGTGTCTCATAACCACTGTACTGTTTGAAAACCAACAACAATCTCTCGTAGTACGCATGGACTGATTCTTTACTTTCCTGCGTTGTTCTGTCTATTTTTACCCAATCTGTTTCTTTAGGTGGAATCTTATTCTTCAAAAAGGTAATTACTTGGTCGTACTTCCTCATCACTTCTGGTCCTGGCGCTCCTGTTTTAGCGTCCCTTGGATATTCTACAGTTGGCAATCAATAGTAATCTTACATTCTGTCCACAAATCAGCTGGCACTACTATATCAAACAATCCATCCAGATCTATCCACAACACCTTTGAAACCTTCACAAATCTTTCCACTTGTCTGTACCATTTTACTGGCTTTTCTCTCAATTTTGGGAAGTCATTTGTAAATGACAGTATATCCTGTCTGGTCCATGGAACATGCACATAACTACCACCTGGAGTTTCTCTCATCGGGTACTCCCTTACAACTGGTTCCTTATCTGTCACTGCAAAAGCCAAAGATGCTTTATCTGTTGTTTTCTCATTCTTTTTCGACCATCTATTTCTCCATCTATCCACATCACCCCATTTTCTCAATAAAACAATTAACTCTTTTATTTGAGTCAGTCTTCCTGAGGTGTTCAAATTCTCTATGTCTTTCTCACAAAAATCTACTCTGTATGGTTTCTGCAACGTTCTCACTTTCACAAATTCCACTCCTAGTTCATTTGCTGTCTCTTCCAATTTGTCATGTAAATTTCTAGCTCTCCATGTAAGACTTTTGCACAAAAACATAATCTCATCATCCTGATAATTTTTAAATTTTTCTGTACCAATTGTCCCTAAAATCAATTCTTCCATGTCTATTTTCAACCTAATTACATCTAATGGTTTCACTTCCGGTTCTTTTGTTTTTAGCACTTTCATCCATTCATTTAACTCATCTGGAGTCGGACCTACAGGCGTACTATTTAATTCTATCCAATTGCTACTTCTTTCTGGTGTTCCTGATGCGGACTCCGTCACCATAGGCATTCTCCTAATCTCATTTTCATTTATCGTCAAATTAGTAGGTGGGCTTGGTCTATAGGTACTAGCCAAATTGTGTGCACCTTCATTATTCAGCTCCATCCCTTCTCTTTTTCTTTGCAAATGTGAATTCATGGGAATCACCAAAGAACGTTCATCAATTTTCTGATTCTCAAAAATTGGCATTACTGGACCTATCGTTACTGGTACAGTTACAGCTTCCATATTCTTCGTCAATTCTCTTATTTTCTCAGTCAATTCTCTTGTCGTTTTTGCTAATTCAGTTGCATTGTCACTTTCTATCTCTTCATTTTGTGAAGTTTTTAATTGATCTTGTGACCTATTTGTCTCATCTCTCCGTTCGGGATTTTTATTCCTCCCAGTTTCCATTGGCGGTGCATTAGGTGTCACCACCGCAGAAGTCTGTTGGTATGGAGGTGGGTTTCTGTTTAAAATATCTTCCAGCAAATCGTCATCCGTTTCACTAGCACCATACACATACTTTTCTACCACTACATGTTTCTTTTTCTCTGTACACTTTTTCTTTGCTTCTTCCTCAACTGTAAAAGCTGGAAACAAACCTCCTGTCATGTTAGCATATCTCCAACGCTTTATTCTGTCCTCATGATTTACTCCCCATAACCTTCCAGGCACAAACTCATGATTCTTTAATCCTCTGAATCTCTCTCGCTCATACATCTCATCTTCCCATTCCGTTAAAGCTTCAAACTGTGTCGGTCTAGGTCTAGGTTCTAACATTGCCATCTTTTCTCTCAAGTTCCGTAGTACAGCTACATTAAATGAACCATTCTCAGGGAAAGCCAATGTTCCATCATTCTTGGTATATTTTGTCCAATTTTCTAACCATATGCATGTATGATATCCATATTTCAGCATCATATGTGAAGCTGGTGATTTCGGCGGAGGAATTATTTGTCCCTCTCTAGTCACTACCTTTTTGTCTTTCTTAAAGAAATTCTTAACTTTCGTCATCCATGACGTTTTCTCTCTACCATACTCCTAGTACGACATGATTCACAATCACTTTTCTCCTCAAACGATCCGCAATTCAACACTGTTCTCTATGCGTTATTCCAACCAATACTAGCGCGACTCACACCAAATACTCCAATCACAAACTTCCACGTCACCAGGCTATTCGACCAATCCGAGCGCGACTCACACCAACACTCCAATCAGAGCGGATTCTGCCTACAGCGCACTGTCCAATCCCAGCGCGGCTTTTGTCTATGTCACTTCTGCTCTTGACCCCTCCTTTACAAAATTTATCGGCAATTTCTTTTTCAACAATTCTTCGTTAGTTACAACATTTAAAACACATTTCCATTGTCTGATTCGCTAAACCGAAAAGATAGCTTTGACCATTTACACAAGAACTCTGTATTTTCCAGTAGGCAGCGCTTACTTCTACCCTACCACAGAATTTTCAGTTTCGCCGATAAAGTAGTACTTCCCTCTACCTTACCCTTCTTTCAAGCAATCAGTAAACCCGTTTCTCTGGGGATAAAACACATGTGGAGACTATACTGCTCCTGAGAATTAAGGCCAGAGTTTCACAAGAAAACCGATCACTATTTCATTTACACACCTTTTATACGGAAAATGTCCCTATCATAACACAACCTGTGTTATCACCAATATGAATTCAGACAATGCACCATTCCATGTGACTTCTCTTGCCACACGTGTTCCACTTCCTACTTCCCGGAAGCGTGAAAACTTACATATAACATAACGCGACTCAACAAAAAAGTGTTAGACATGAACTTATCAATAATCAATAATCACCAAACTAATCTATAGTAACCATAACTCTGCTACCAAGAAATCTGATCCAGCGCTAACAATAAAAATTATTCTCCTATATACTTCGGTCATCCAGGTACAATTAATCCTTCAACACACACACTATATCCATATGACGGTGGGGCCCATAACACCGCATATATATTCACTTACTCATTTGTTCCCTGGATTTCCTCCGTCAATAACCTAGGAGAAAAACAATTCGCTGGAAGGAGACGGGATACCTCTTTAACATGACATAATGTTTCTCATTTGCTTTAAGGTATTCCGCTCATTGGTCGATGGACCAACTAGTAGGAATCAGTAGATGGTGATTAAGACCAGCTCAATCACAATAAACTCTTTAACATTTCATTTTAATCATTGAGCTAAAGAATCACTGAGTCATTTGTTTAAAGAATAATAAAGTTTATATAAAGTTTTGATGCAAGAAATGAGGTTAAGCTTATTATTCAGATCATTACATTTATCATCAATATAAGAATAAATTGAATTTACAATACATATCTATTAGATGGAAAAATAAGGTTGTCATAGTAAGAACTCTAAAAGATCAATCTATCTGTCTGGATAAAATCTAATAATTCTAAATGAAAAATCTATCAGGAATAAAAGGTTCTCCTAAAGCAGCATCTTATACTCAACTGGAAATAAAAAATAGCAGCAGCAGCATCAGCTCGTCAGCATCAGCAACCGCACTTCACCCATCTACAGCATCTAACTTCTCCAGCAACTCCCGCAGCATCTACCTCAGCAACTCCCGCAGCAACTAACTCAGCAGCTCCCGCAGCATCTAATCCCTCCCACCAAGAGTAGGTCTTCTTATACCCTAATTCTAGCTTACACAATAAAATGTTTCTTCTTCATGGCATGATTCTTTCTCATTGGTCAAAACTCAGGCCCATATACATTTTACTCAAACTTCCTGGTCTTAACCAGTTCCTTGTGGAATGTCCAGGCAAGCATCGTTTCCCACAGTTTATGTCATTGCTCATCCGTTTCGATCAGTCCAATTTGTATCTTTTTCTGCTACATTTTGGGTTTAACAGTTCCGTCTATTGATTCAGTTGGACTTCTCACGCTTCTTGCTGATCATCTTGGCACACATCTGCTCAGAAAGGTCACAACAGCCTTGACCATACTTCCATCTTAGCCTCTCAGCACCAGCACGTGATCCTCCCTTTCCACAGCCTCTCTCCTCTATCACATGGTCCCCCGCTCATGCGTACTCTAGCAACTGGCGGCCATTTTATATCGCTGCTCGACAGGCCTAAGCGCACTATTTTCAAAGATAAACAAAATTTTGTTAAAACAAAGAAATATAAACCCTTTCGTTTCCCTCCCGTCTTTCTACGTACCCCAATTAGGTATTACCTAGCAAAAAAAGCAACATATAAAGCTGTCCCTTACTTACCATCGCTTTATTTTGCAACCACACGTTTTATTTAAAAGCACAGATCATGCATTTATTATTTAATTAGTACGCAAAATATTATGTTATATTAGACACGTAAACAATTATAAGTTGATTAATTTGCACACGGAATAGCGTGTTACCTTTAACCCTTAACATGTAACATACATTGTTGGTTATTTACTTAAACGAACATGTTTATTAATTATTTTACGAAAATATTAGGAGGTTAAAAAATTTTCATTTACCCTGCTCCATCAGCCCCCAGCGCCTTGACACCCTCGGGTAATTGTTTGCGCTTAAAAAATACTGGACATTTACATTCAGCATTCCGTCCATCATTTGTTGCCGCAGCACTTTTCCCCCTAACTATGGCATCAGCTGCTTGTTTCTGCTTCAGTTCACTGTGCCTCCAAATGGGGGTTTTGGAGTAATACAGGCTGTCTGCAGAACTCTAAGCTAATTTGTATGCATTCGTCACACATCAGTGAGTTGGCCAAGGTCTGCCAAGAACACCCTCTCCCCCAAGGACGGTGTCATGAGCGATGGGTGCTCATTGGTTCCCTCACATTCCCAAGTGATGGCCAAAGATTCATTGGCAGCTGAACTTCTGCCCTCAGGCAAGCTGAACATGCAGACATCAGTAATGCTCAGGAAGCCAAAGTTGATGCTGTTCCAGTTGACCTAGGGCTCTTGTGTGAGATCCAACAGAAGCTGTTCACAAGAGTCAAGATCAATGAATCTATTTTACATGCGCTCCTCCCGAAGATCTGAGATATGAAAAAATAGGTGGCTGAACTGGTGTATCATGTCAGACTTCTATAAGGCAGGGCAGAAGATGTGGAGTGCCGGATGCACAGCAATATAGCATCTTTATAATAAGCCTACTTGAGGGTCTAAAAAGCAATGATCTGTTGCACTTTGTGAAAGACTGTTTGGCCAGGGAGGTCACACCAACTGGCTTGTCCACCATGTCACGTGTGGAGAGCGCCTACCGTGTTCTGGCTAAACATACTCCTTCCATGGACGTCATTTAGGGGTCACCAGGGGCCGCAACTGTGACTACTAGTCTCAGAGGTGGCAAAATAAGTGCCAGGAACACATGGGAAGCTTGTCCATATGTTGTCATTTGGGGCTCCACTTTCCTTGTTTTCTGCCAATTATTCACTACAGTAATAGTGAATATTGTTTTATTCACTTTTAATGTAATAAAGAATGGATTACAATTAACTGGAATATGACCCTCCCTGACAGCAGAGGTAAGTAAAAAATGCTTTTAAATGTATGTTGTGTTCATGCTTGCGGGTGAGAGTGTTTATGTGAGAGGAGAGTGTGTGTATGTGTGAATGTGTGTGTGTATGTGTGAATGTGTGTGTGTAAGCATTTGTGTGTGAGTGAAAGTAAAGGTTAGATGGCATGTGATGTCACTTCTGCTAACCCTGGCATTTTGGTGAACTGACGTTCATGACACCCCCCAGGAGCCCCGCCCAGATCGATAGAGGCCAAAATTTTGAATTTCCATGACAGAGACACCATTTTGCATGCTGCCAGGTTAGCGGGGCATTATCAATCAATCAATCAGGGGTTTATAGAGCGTGGCTACTCACCCGTGAGGGTCTACAAGCGCTGAGGTTGGGTGGGGGACTGCTGATCTGTCTGGGCTCTGAGGTTCAGTCGAAGAGCCAGGTCTTGAGATCCTTCCTGAATTGGGTATGCGATTGAAGGAGCCAAAATAATTTATATTTTTGAACTACACCCTGTTTGTACATCATCAAGTGTCATTCATGGGGGGTCAAATGGAAACTCATAGAACTGGGTGTGTGGTACTGCTGTTATTTCTGGAAGAACTGAAAATCATCACAGATCCACACACACACTGAGCCCGAGGATGTCTGGAACTGGATAGAACAATACTCCTGTACAACAAAGATCTCCACCCCAAGGTCCCAATGTTCACCTAGCCACCCTTAAGAGACATCAGCACCAGACCCCTCAGAGTCTCCCCACCCTGTATAACGCCCCCTCAAGAGCAAAAGGAGGGAAATAGAGCGTTGACTTCAGCTTCACACCTGCATGGCTCAATTAGTGACATCTCCCTAGTGAACTTTGCTTCCACAAGTTCCTTGAATTCCCTGAAGAGAGGTGGTTCAGGAGGGTTCCCCCCTCACACCTGAAGTGGCAGATAACCTTATATCATTGCACTCTTCATTTCACTACAGCTGTCACTTCTTTCTTATCTTGACAATTTATTCTTGCAAGGTGATTCTCTTGTTGCATTATGTCACTGCTGCAAAATTGTTGGGTTTTTTCTGCAGGGTTGGGGATTTCCTCATTCTTCTCTTGGTAGTTATGTCAGCATTGGACCAAGTTTGTTGCTGTACCCTGAGCTCATAGTTTTATTGGGTGCTACCAGCAGGCATGGGACAAAGGGTTATAACATGAGGCTTTTGTGCCTGTTTTCCGTCCCCCCGTCCACTTATATCCTACAGCATGCAGATTGGCTGTGGAACTTTTGCTGCATTGGGAGATATTGGTCACTCCCCTCTTCTGCCTTGGAACTCTGCTCGATCTGGGGAGAACATACGTTTTTTCAGTTGAAAGTTTTAGTTTGGGTGGGTGCTGGTTAACCATCTAGGGAGTTTGCATGGTTTGAAAGGCAGGTCTATTGATACACAACACATGGTGCTGATGGTGTGGGTTTGAGGTGGTGTTGGGGTGGGGCCACATATATTCGGCCTGAAAAAGGGCTAAGCTGTTGTTCTATGTGCAAATATTAGATTCTCCTATCTTTAATGGCTCATATAACAATTATAACCTGGAATGTGCAAGCATGAATTCCACGAAGACACAACATTTAATTCTTTCTGAAATATCGGGGTACAAAGATAGTATTTATTGGGAATCCCACTTAACATGTACTGAAGGTACCAGACTGCAGAAAAGATACAGGTATAGTGCTTTGACATTGGTTATTCTGCCTTTGAACTGGGGGCAGGGGTGCTGTGTTGGGTCAGACTGGACGTTCCCTTTACGTCCTTATAAACTACACTAGGTAACGAAGGCAGATACCTAGTGGTTGTGGGCAGGCTTCATGGCACAAAGGTCCTGTGTGGGTAATATTTACTTCCTCATCACAGGCCCGACGTTATTTCTGTAGAAACTGTCTATGCTCTTGGTGAAATGGGCACGTCTCTCATGAATAATTGAGGGTGACTTTAATAACTGGATGTCCCGTTAGACAGATTATACACCCCAATACCATGTATGACCACAATCAATACCATGTATGACCACAACTCGTCACGTTGAAGTATTGCCTCACTAGCTCTTGCACTGGCTCCTGGCTGGTGTCTGGAGAATAAAGAATCTGAGGAGAAATGAATACTCATTCCATTCACCTGGGCACACTCTCTACGTTAGATTTGACTGGATCCTCTGCACCACCTCGCTGCAGTTGCTAGAGTGACAGAGAGTGGCGAGGGATGCCATCAACAGGCTCCCGCCAGGCTGCAGGTTGGGAGAAATATGCCGCCTCGGTAGAGCACCTGAGATGTAGGGGTTACAAGGCATACATGGCCAAGACGCTTGCTGATATTGACCAATCTGGAAGGCTGTTCACCTGGTTCACTGAAAAGGACCAGGCTTGGGTTCCATCTTCTTAATTTGTCTTTGCCCTGACACCATATTGTATTCTCAGGGATGGATTCACAGTTCTTTCCACAACTATTACTGCAAGCTCCATGGCCCCTCCTTCGAGACCACTGACGACACTCCTATGGGATTTCTGTATGGTCTGAATCTTTCTGTGGCCCCTATAACACAGGGAAGCCATGGACAAGCAAATGTCATACCAAGAGATCTGTGCTACTATCCGGGAATCCCCCAGATTACACAGGAACCCTAAGGAATTTTATAAAACATATGCAGAGCTTCTGGTACCTCGTTCAGTGTAACTGTACAGGACAGCAGTGGAGGCACATTAACATTACTTCCTACCATGAATAAGGCCTTCCTTGTTTCCTATCTTAAACAAGGGAGAGATCCCACATCTCAAATCCCAGAGGCATCGCTTTCCTGAATAACAAATTATAAAATACTGAGTAAAATACTGGCAAGTAGACTCCTGATGGTCCTCCCCGCCCTCATACATCCAGACCAAAATGGGTTCATATCCGGAAGAAGCACCTCCCTTAACATCAGTACACTCGCGTCTGCCCCAGAGGCCTGGCCTTACTAGCTGTATCATGTCTTCGTCCTGGAAAAGGCTTTCAACACCCTGGAATGGCATTATTTGTTCAATGTCCTTGGGAAATTCGGGCTAATAGAGAGGATGCTTCTTTGGATCAAGCTATCATCTGCTGAGCTCACTACTATGCTCAAGATCAACAGAGGCATAAAACAGGGGAGCCCCCTCTCTCGCCTGCTATTTGCCCTGGCTATGGAGCCGATGGCGGCGACACTTATTCTTCTAGGGCATGATTGGGGTATCTCCTTGAGGAGGAGACTAATGACATGATAATATACATCTGGGATGTCCCCTCTGACACGGCAGTGATATCCTGGGTACTGTTCAAATTCAAAACGTTTTCTGGCTATAGGGTAAAAGTGATGAGATTAGATGGACAAATACAATTGCTCTGTTTTTCGGGATATACATTTATTGTTCAGATCAAGACCTTCTGGATGGCAACTTGACAAAGGCTGTGGTTGCCTTAAGACCGCAGGTCACATTTTGGAAGTATTTGCCCATTTTCACATTGGATAAGATTGTCTAAGCCAAAATGATCATGTTGCCCGACTTATTTTATTATTTTTCAAACTTCCCTGTCCGAATCTCCAGAATCTTTTTTCGTGTGCTGCTTGGTACGCTAGGCTGATTTGAAGCATCGTGTCTCCTTGTCTAAAATGAGGCGTCCTATACATCGGGGAGGGTTGGGACCTCCACCTTTTAAACACTATTACCTGGTGATGCAGTTGATTCCGACTGGACATTTACTATTTGAGGTTGGCCCTCTTGGCATTGCTAATGCTAGGGACATAATTTTGGCGCTATTCCTCCCTCGGCATGGATTGAATGAGGGCTCTCGTTGCCTGCTCTGTATTAAACTGGGCTGTTAAAGAAATATATTGAGCATCATGTCACAAGTGCCCTTGCAGTCTCATTAAGGAGCATCCCCACCTTCAGACAGGGTCTGTCTAAGGGAGCTCTAAAAGCTTGGGCGAATTCTGAGATTCAGTTTACTGGAGATCCGTCTCAGAAAAACACCTCCATCCCATTTGACGCACTTGTCCAACAATATGAACTCCACCCAGGGCAATTTCTGACCCATAGAAAACTCAATGTTGTAAGCATGTACCCTCTACCACTTCCTCACGTATGTTCTTCTTTTCTCTGCTTTATGTTCTGAAATGTAGCAATATGTACTCTGTATGTCTCTGGTATATAACAATAGTGGATCCCACCTGCTCTTGCATCCTCTGGCGGTATATACTTAATATGCACTAAATCCTAGGTTGTACCTATCTATGTTTATGTTTAATTTGTTTATGTAAGCTTTGTTATCTTTGTTCAGTATGATCTATATTAAGAAATTGATATTGGCTATGATATTGGAACCACGCCTGCCTGCGACCAGCACAGTGTGTTACTGAAGAGCATGTTTAATGCAGTTGTGAATGCTTAAGATGATGGTAAATTAATGATATACTTTATTACTATGCTGACTATACTACAGCATGTATTTACTACTGCATCAAAATCAAAAAAGATCATTTAAAAAAAAAAAAATCATATGTCAATGAATGCCATTCAGTTGCCCTACAATCTCCAATCACACATCGGGAATTCCATTATGTGCCCAGGTACCTCATCATATGCAAGTGAATGCCAGCAAATTCACAAGTATCCCCATCATAAGCCGGAGAATACCATCATGTTCCCAGGTGTCATTATGCACCGAGGTATACTGAATCATAGGCGGCCATTGACATTATGTTGCTTGGTATACCCTATAATATACCAATGAATGGCATCATTTGCCCCGGTATCCAAAAAAACATTCAGTTAATGACCAGGTACCCTATTTTATGCCAATCAATGCCATCATGGGTTCAGTTATTTTCCACTCCACCATATGTCACGTTTTGTTATCTTGAACCAAGTATCCCAATCATATAGGTGTTAAGGTCATAATTTTTCCAGCAACTCAATCAAATGCATGTGAATGCTATCATATCCCCATCATAATTCAGTCATTGGTATCTCGTGCATCGTGAGTGTCACCTATCAAATATGCTACAACAAAGGTTTGCCCCGGGTATCTATGTGTGATTGGACTGTATCTGCTGTATTTCTCCATATACATTCCCACGTCTTACGTCAGCCCGACGAGGAGTCTTTTCTGTGAATTCATGATTCTTTAACAACCTTTGAAAAGATTATATCATTTCGACTGTTTTTTCCCTAACCTTGCGGGACGTTATATCATGTTCGTCCACAATAACCATCAGTATGCTCTTTTGACTGCTACTCTTTTTTTTTTTTTTTTACATCATCACCTTTTCTTTTCGCATAGTCTGCCATCATTGGCTGAATTACATAGCTGAATCTTCCCCTGCAATTCTGATTATCAACTTCAAGGATCCACCAAAGATGTTACATCAAGTTGGGGCAAAAATCATTTATACATACCCTTTTTGGTTAACCTCTCTTTACGGTTGTTTTATTTTAAGATTCTTCACTCATTAATGCATAATTTAGTTCTATCCATCTCCCCTCTTTTTATAGAATTTCTGAGATATTTATCATATCAAATTCTGTTCTACGATTGCTATCATTTATGCAACTCATCCATGTGTACATCTAAACATGAGTGAAGAAAGAATAATTTAAGGCACGCGGAATTTACATTTTTATTCTAGTATATTATCTATTCTGACTTTAGACCTGCTTCAATGTTGTTACCAACACCTATTTCCCAATGTGGTTACACCATCATTTATTCACTGCTCTGTTTTGACAGTGGTCCCAAGACCCCGTTATTATCAATTCTTATCCACCTGGGAGATCGCTCCTTTGAGTACAGTTTATGTAAGCATCTGATGTCATCAAATGCAACTTGTAAGTTACTTTTTCCACAAAAGTAAGTATTATTACTCATCAGCCTTCCCCTAGCCAAGAGGTGCAAACTCCGTGTGGGTTATTCACATTTAAGAGTATTGAAAACATGGATCCTAGTCTAGTCTCATTTTGGTAATGGTTTCACTTGTAGTCACGTTACAAAGTGGCCTGTAATTGAAACGAGAGAACGTAGCAATTTTTTATTCTGTGTTTGGTGAAGGTTTCATTCCTATCTTCTTTTCACAGGTCTGTACTTAGCCAGCTGCGGATTCTACCTCATACTATTAATTTTGGTGATCGATACTCTTCTTTCCAACCTCTTTTAATTAACAATAAATAAACTTTTCTATTAGAAGTATTGTTTTGTATGGCCAAGCTTATTTGTTATATATCAACAGGTATCACCTGGTTCCATCTGTGGCTTTCCATATGAAGGCGAATGGGTCACCAAAAACGCACGTAGACTCGATCCTACCAAGAATCAACTATGATCTAAGCCACTAATATGTTTTGTAATGAAGTGAAACAACCTCTTTTTGACATTGGTCATGTATTTATGACTAGAGTATGACTTGATAAATGGATATATTGTCTTAGAATACTCATAGGATAGTACCGTGTTTATATATTTATCATATTCATCTTTTGTATTTAATTCTATATTTGATAATTAAAATGTTTCTCTTTTTCTATAATTTTGTGTTGCTTAGGTTTTATATTTATGTACACATAACATCAGTTGTGTAGTGAAACATAGGCTGCCTATGGGTGTTTTTCATACAGTATATTTTCCCTGCCCTTGGAGTCCTCATTATTAGCAGGGAGTCCTGATTTTTTACATTGGTAATGAGATCCAAATCACTTGACTGGAACTTAAGGTCCTGAATTGTCAATTGTTTAGCAGCCCTACGAACCCCATAAACATTCCTTTTTCTATCTCACGCTTCCCCACCCTTAGTTTTTGGTCTCTTTTCTGGTCCTCCAGAAGAAGGCAGATATCCATGTTTCTCTCCATTCAATTCTACCTTGGCCTTGGTGGCTTTAGTAGATGTAGTTGCTCTAGAGGATCACAGAACCCAAGGGTATCCCATGACAAAGGCTTCATACGTCCTGTGATCCCCTGCAGGGATCATAGGTCTTTATTATTCCCCACATGGTTCCAAATCCTATCATTCTGATCTCTAGCCATGCCGCTTCCAAGCCTGCTCCCACAAGCCCTTACAGTACAGGACGATGAGATTGTCACCCGAAGGTTGTAATACCTGAATCCCAGCCAATTTACTAAGGCTGGACTCTCAGAGACATCCAGCTCATGTGTACTTGCAAAGTACAAAGCAAGCTTCCACAACTTCCACAGCGAAATGAAGGCAGAAGCCACCTGCATGAAGGACAGCTGCCTCAAGCTCAAAGCTCAACTGAGACAAGACCGAAGTCCTCATCCTGGGCCCCAACCCCTCCTCCTCGGACGACTCCTGGTGGCCCGCAGAGCTCGGAACCCCCCCCCCACACTCACAGAACACACACGAAACCTAGGCATCATCTTTGACTCCTCGCTCTCAATAAACCTCCAGATCAAGGTCATCTCGTCCTCCTGCTTCCACATGCTCTGCCTGCCCCCGAACGATCTTCAAGTGGATCCCCACTGAGACAAGGAAAACAGTCACCCACGCACTCGTCAGCAGCAGACTCGACTACGGCAACGCACTCTACGCCGGCACCACAAAACAAATTCTAAAAGAAACTGCAAACATCCAAAACGCCTCCTCCAGACTCATCCTGACCATCCCTCGCTGCAGCCATATCACCGGCCACCTGAGAGACCTCCACTGGCTCCCAGTCAACAAAAGTATCACCTACAAGCTCCTCACGCATGCCTACAAAGCCCTCTACAACGCCGGACCTGCCTACCTCAACCACCACCTCTCCTTCCACACCCCCACCAGACATCTCCGCTCTGCCCATCTGGCCCTGGCCACCCTCCCACGGATCCGCAGGACCACCACTGGAGGAAGATACTTCTCCTACCTCGCTGCAAGGACCTGGAACTCCCTTCCTCTGCATCTCAGGCAATCACCATCTCTGTCTCAATTCAGGAAGGACCTCAAGACCTGGCTCTTCAACTGAACAGCAGAATCCCCTCACCCCACAGTGCCTTGAGACCCTTATGGGTGAGTAGTCACGCTCTCCAGAACCCTGATTGATTGATTGAGCTGTGGTCCACTAACCTTAGTGATCTTGGTTTATCACTCTTAAGACCTTACTTCTAGCCACCCTACCTTGCCTCTCATACTGCAACTCCATAGTCACCCTTGAAGTCTGGTAGTCCTCCAACCAAAAGAGAATACACCAGAGGATTAAATAATGGGATGACAGGAATCTTGGCAAAAAAATGTAGGTGCAAATCGTTGGGTGTTCTACATTACATTGGAGAATGCTATATACAACACACCAACCAACACCTGCAACTGCTACAGCAGACGCATCTATACTCATTTGAAGGACACACTCCAATATTAAGGTATAGAAACTGTTGCATATATTGGAAGGAACAGGAGGTAAAAGGGTAACATGGACTCCAAGTGATAGTGAGGAGTCACACGCAAAGGAGACACAGACGGTCACTCAAGGAAGCCCTGGAGACTCAGCCATGGGCACGTCTCGAGAGTCTTAGACACCCACAGGAAGTTTCAGATTCACACACACGCACATACCTACATATATGGGTGTTTGAACTAAATATCAGGTTTTTAATATCCTGGACCATAAATATTGTTAAAAAATATTGTTACTACCAAAATGTCAAGGGACAGAATATCATTGTTTATCAAAAAGGGGGGGGACAGAGGGCTTAATCAAGAGGTCCAGCGTACTTGCCCTATCAGAGTGAACGCAAAAAAGAGGTACGCAGTTCCTCAGTATGCAGGTAGTGTCCCAGGCACCCAAAAAAGGAGGGGAATTCCTCCTTTCGGAACTGAGGCCCTCACACACCCAGCAAGCTAGGTGTCATGCTTCATCATATGGGTCTGCTCCTCGTAGGGTCGGCGCTGCAATACCCGACGGGCACCCATAGAGGGGCTCTTTGCCGGAGATCTTTTGTTCCTGCCGTAAGGGTGCCGTGGGTGTAAGGGACCTAGTGTGAGTGTAGATGTGCTGGAAGTGAATATAAAACAAGAGGGGATTCCTATGAGAGCAAATTTTATTCTAAATGGATCCCTACTTGATTAAAAATAGTGAGGAGAGGCGACTAACAAGCTACCAGGGTTCAAGAGGCGCTCTACTCCTTGATGGTCGACATGTTTCACGCCTGTGGCGTTTCTTCAGGACCGTGAGAAATGACTATCTACAGTGAAATGGGGTGTGCAACATGCCCCATAGCTAAAAATAAAACTTGTAATAGTGTGAGGATATTGCCTACTACTATAAGGATAAACAGGGTACTACCTGTTAGTACTGGGACAAACCTGCATTTAAGGATAATGGAAAACAACACTTGGTTATAAATCTAAAGGTAGATTGCCCAACAAGGTGCAAACCGCATTGTGAAACAAGGAAAACAGGGGGGAGGGAGGTGCCCCTGTAATTGTTCAGTAAAAGGCACAATGTGAGCGGTAACAAGAATGATAATTCATAAACCGCGAGTTAAAATGACAAATTACTTGAGTAGCAACATACAGATGAAAATAAATTAAGACAGCAATGAACAAGTATCCAGGTAATGAAGTGATATCTGGTGTATATCGTAATTGGTGCTTAAGTGGGGAGTGGTGAAGTAAACAATCTCCAACTCACCTAATAAGTATCAGAATGACGCCCCATCTGTTACAGCACTAAATACAGACATCTGTAGTAGGATGTCTAGTCATGGTGTAAAAAACACAACAAAAACAGAAACAGAAGGAGGGGGTTAAACCTCAAGGAAGGTTTATATATATCTAAAAATGTATTGACCAAACACACTTAGTCAGCCCATCTCGTTGCAACAGTAGCGGGTAAGGCTAGCGAGCTGGCAGTACGTAGGGATGGTCACAGAACATGCCACTGGCCAGTTTCCCAAGATCCGACACAAGGTGCGGGGAATGATGCGGGCAAAAGTCCCACCGAGAAAACCGAAGTAAGTGCTGCGGTGCTGTCCCTGATCTCGTGTGTGACAGACAACCGCACACATCCACGCCCCCATGCGGGGCCCACAAAGATAAGAGTCCATAACGGGTCCAAGAGGGGCAGGCACAGTAACCATGCATCCACAAACCCCACTGTCAACAATCCAGTTGCTTACCTGTACTCAGTCGCTGTAGAGTGCAGGCAACTTGTAGAGTTTAGATAATACTCACCCGCTTCCACTAGAAGCCGCGCTAAACACCTACCCCTTCGTGCTGCAACCGGGATGGTGCTGAACGGTCAGAAGAGCTCCCTTCTTATGCTCCAAATGGAGCCTCATTAAGGACTGGCGGGAAATAATCGGCCCCAGCTGCTGCCATGGCATGTCATGTGACTTACTCAAAAGTGAGTTGAGCATCCTGTTAGAGTGTCAGCCATCTTGGAACGGTTACATGTAAAGGTGTGGGAGGAATCTCCCAAGTTAACTACTGGGATCTAAACATGTAAAAATAGCCTAGTGGAACAGGAAACCACGCGAAGGATAACCAGTGAGCTTATTCATGCACAGACCCCTGCGTGTGGTTATAATTATATCATAACGTGTACCCTTCCAGAATAGTGAAGGCAGTAAATGCATGTCGGCCATCTTAGAGTGGCTAATGGTACATAGTAAACTAATAGATCCAATCTATTCCAATATCGACTTGGAGAGCAGGTATGCTTGGTATATCATTTCCATTGACATATTGCTGAATGAGCTGATGTTATAATTATAATGATGTGGCTAATTCAGTTTATTGTTGAATATTACGTTATAACAAGGAACTCCAAGGTATGTCATCGTTTAACCCCAGATGGTCTAGCCCTAGTCGATGCACCCATCGTTGCTCTATCTTGAATAGAGCTGCCTGCGTGATGCGCGGGTGTGCCTCCAGAATTAGCCAGTGTAAACTCTCCAGGGTATGATTTTGTTCCTTGAAATGTGTGTAGAGTTTTGTAGTGGTTTTCAGGCAACGAATGTTGCTTTTATGTTCAGAAATCCTGTTTTTTACAGGCCGCATGGTCATACCCACATATTTTTTATCGCAAGGGCAAGTCAGTAAATAAATGCATTGAGATGTGTTGCAGTTAGTGTGGGTGTATATCTTCCAAGTGAAGGTATCTGTTAACGTTATCACTTTGGTATGTTTAGTTTGAGGACACGCTGCACAAGAGCCACAGGGATAGTGGCCCTGAACCGGTGGGAGGTTCCATAAGGTTCTTTGCTTGCTTCTGTTGGATGACTTGGGTCGTGTATGTACCAGCATATCTTTTAAGTTGCTTGTGCGTTTAAAGCGAACCTTGGTTTAGAGATCTCAAGAGATCCTGTGTTCAGGATATTCCAGTGTTTGTTTATGATTTTCTTTAGTCGGTTAGAACCTGGTGTGGTATTTTTGAGTCGCTATTACCATCATTCCCATTATATGTGTAGGAACACAGTAGTATGGTAAACAATATCTTTCACACAATATTCTTGTCAACAATATTTTTTACCACGGTATTATGTTAGAGAACACATATAGGAAAACATAGGCATGTTCATTTACCAGAGACTCACAGACTGAAAGAAACAGGAAGAACCAATCTTTAAACGTATGCTAGGTTAAATAGTAGCCCAAGTTAAGGCACGCACCACACCATATTACATCATACCAGATCATTTCACATCACACCAGAACACACCAGAACATATAACATCACACCACTTCAGTCCATACTACAGCACACTAAACCACTCCACACATCAACACAACAATGTATCACATTATTGCATTTTGCTAAAGATGACATCATACAGATACATAAAACACCACAACATGACATCTTACAATAAAACACCATACCATATATTCCAACTACATCAAACTACACCACAAATTAGAACAACATACATCAGCTCATTAAACCAATTCCCAATATGGTGTTGTATATTTCCTAGGGTGTCCATAAACGGCCTTTCCAGACTCATGTCCTTATATAGGCACAATTCGCCTTGCCCTTATATAGGCATAAAATCCCAGACCTTATTTAGGCATAAACCACGCACTCCAAATACAGGCATGGATTCCGACATCCGTCCACCCTAGCCTCACAACGAGGTCATGAAAAAACAGACTCTTAGGCTGCGGGAGTTTCCCTTGCCCAGGACTATTGATTTCTTCAAGGACTCATATATTATGCATGAACCATTATTCCTTAGGGGTTCATTCATGACGTCTTTCGCTGCCCAACTCACGTCAATGCTAACATTTTCAGGTATAAATATACCTTCCCAAACCCCTGTAAATCAGAGGAGACCTCGACTTCAGAGGAGCCCGATTCCCGGCCGGACGCACTGAGAAGACGCTGTCATTCCTGCACGCAGAGAGTCCAGCTTCCAGTGATCTAACTTCCCTTGCGGGGTGTTGGAGTTCGAGTCTAGGAAAGAGATTCCTACCTCTCTCATTCTTCAGGTATGGAGCAGACTAGAACCTAGAGGGACTCTTGGCATACTAGACTCTTGGCATACTAGACTCTTGGCATGCTAGGCGCAACATACTCTTAGTATACTCTAGTCAGGACTACATCACCTACTTCTACTTCTCCCTACACCTAGGACAGGTTAGGTACACTGGGGTAGAACTAGGCTAGAAACGCATCGTATGAGTACTCACATTTTTAGGCTGTGTCATTTTATGTAAATGCATATATGCTGAAAAGATAATGCTAACGCAGTATTATTTATTTCTACTGCTCACTCTGTACATTATTTATCTCGCATACTGTCTTGTGATCGTAACAGCACATTTAACTTACAACAGAAACAAGACAGTTCAATAAACCTTTTTATTGAAAACGCCCGTCTGTTATTTCTGTGTAACTTTGAGAGTAACCAAGATATGCACGACTGAGCTGAGTGAAATAGTTATCTATTGTTTCTACGACTCTGGGACACGTCCTGATTCTGTAAGGGAAACACAGTGGTCATGTTTTGCGGCTGCCAGAAACTACTCCCTTCTTGTCGTCAAGAAGTTTCTAGTAGCCTCTGAGCTAGCTGGCACAAGTAATTAAGTTTAATATACTCGATAGGGACATACCGACCTTAGTCCTATGTCAAACTTATAGGATATATTATTCCAATGCGCAGAGCCTATAAGGGAAATAGGAGCTACACTACATGGCGCCCAACGTTTGGTAAGGCAGTAATTCAACGTTAGATACTGAGTAACTCAGCCGTGCATCTTTTTCTATTTCTCTCTCAGAGACCCCTACCCATATACTCCAAAAGACGTCTGGAGTGGGCAGGGTTAGTATCCGCCACGGCTACATAGGGCAGTACCCTATATATTAGCTGTTTGGTTTGCTCAACGTTGAAGGATACAGTGTTCCACAATATTGTGCACCTTATCTTTGTTTCCTTGAAACTTGTTCTACATTTTTCAAAAACAAAATGCCTGGCTCCGACACTGACACCGGAAACGGTGGAGCTGCGGCTGATCCAGCCCAGCCAGCACTTTTTAACAACACAGGTTTAAATGAAACCGAGGAGGGTGTCATAAACATCCCTCCAAACTTAAGAAGAGCCATTACTCTAAAACTTATAAAACATGGCCTATCACCGAGAGGAGGTAGAGCAGTTTTCGTGATTGAGGCACATGAATCATTTCAGACAGAGGTATTCTATTCATGGGTAATATTTCCTGAATCCAATTCAGTAACTCACACATTTCACTTCTACAAAGAAGATGAACCACCAGAGGAATACATTCCTTTCGAGGATATAGAAATTCCATTAACATACCAAGAGCATCAGCTCTGGTTTAAAGCGCCCTAAAACATCACAAAAAAATAACCAGGCTCGGTCCACTAGGTAGACCAGGAGCAACATGGCTGATTCTAGCCGGCTATACACCTCATCCCGACATCGAAATAATGTCAGATGAGGAACTACTTACTCAACTCACAGAGTTAATAAAAATCTACAGACAATTGGTTCAATATGTCATGCAGACTTTTACAGTCCAACCACCATTAACAATTCCAAATCAAACCCCTCACCAGGGGAATACTCTAAAAATTACACCACAGACTCTATACGCAGTCATGGGTAAAATGCCCACTAAGCGGGAGCAAATTCCATTTTGGATAGCTCAAAAAATTACTCAAATCGAAGCAGTATTTCCAAATACTAGCCCACATGAGAAACACAGAATCCTAACCATTAGTTTACCAATGGGGATCACACCACAACTGGAAGACTGCACCACTTGGGGCTCAGTCTTTGCTGCCATCTACACTAAAACACACGGCATTCCGTCAATTGCGGTAATACCTGATGTCCTAAAACAAATTCAAAACGAATACGGGGCAGAGCCTGCTTTAAATTTAGGTATGAAATTACTGAAAAATTTTGACCAGGTCTCAACAATAATATTATCTAATATTAAAGGAGAGGCAGCAGCAGTGGCGATCCGACAAAAATTAAGGAATTTGATGTTACAGAACATCAAACAGAGCTACCCAGAATTATAGAACAATCTTATGCAGAATTAGGCAGAGATAGTTTGGGTGGGAGACCAGTTAAACCGAAACTATCTGAAAGTCCTGAGAAGGACTCAATTAAACAAACTCCTACATCCTCTAAAAAGAAGTGGGAGTCTAATAAACAAAATTCAAATGAGAAAGGTACTCAATCCCGAGGTAGGTCTCCTCAAAAGGAGCCCTCTGAAAGGAGGTATAACCTCAGGAATAGGGATAATTTGAGAAAACCTGATAGGTATCAAGATACTGATACACGTTCCTCTCGTCCCTTTCAGGTCTCATCACAGACTTCGGAAAGAAGAGGACAAACAGAAGTCTATTGCAGAGAAGTCTGGGCTGACCCTCTTCTCCTATGCGGATGATTCGCAAATTATTTTTTCTCTATCCATGAAGAGTACGACAGTGATTTCTCCCCTTCAGCTAGGTTTGAGGAATATCGCATCATGGATGCAATCTAATTACCTCAAACTGAACGGAGGAAAAACCGAGGTTCTTATATTCGGGAAAAATAGGGAACTTTGGGGTCCTCAACATTGGCCCTGCGAGATGGGTGCTCTTCCTATACCGGTCCGCCAAGCTCGAAATTTGGGTATAATTATTGATGATACACTAAGTATACACAACCAAGTCGTTAAAGTAGCCGCTACCTGCTTCACTATCCTGAAGTGGCTAAAAAAAGTTATCTGGATGCTACCAGAACCCACTCAGAAGACTGTTGTTCATGCCTTGATTACTTCAAGACTTGATTACGGCAATGTTCTGTACTTGGGATCTAACAAAGAGGTGACACGCAGGCTGCAACTGGTTCAAAACTCTGCAGCTAGGCTTTTATGCCGGATCCCCAGAACTTCTTCTGTTGCCGGCCATCTTCGTGACTTGCACTGGCTCAGGGTGGAGAACCGAGTTAAGTTCAAAGCCCTGAGCTACATGTTTAAAATCAAAAGTGGAGCGGCCCCCAAATACCTTCAATCACTGGTTCATCCCTATGTCCCTCTTCGTGACCTTCGCTCATCTACGCAGGGGAGGTTTTCTGTCCCAAAAATCAAACTAGCGAGGATGGGCGGTAGGTCTTTCTCACATCTTGGCCCCTCACTCTGGAATGCCATGCCCTTAGCTCTTCGTACCGAAACTAATTACATCCAATTCCGTAAATCCTTGAAGACATGGCTTTTTAATCATTAGCCTGCTGCCTTTGCATTGACATCAGCCTCTGATTCTGCGTTTGCGCCGGGAAACCCTTTTTGGGTAGCTGTTGCGCATTATAAGTTTAATTAATAATAATAATAATAACATAGAGAAGAACGCGTGAAATCGAAAGACGACAAACACGCTCCAAAAACTAAGGCAAAACCTCAATTCTCCAAAAAGAAAGTAGCAGGTCTGAAGATCAGAAATGCCGAGAATACTGAGAACACAACTCAAGAACGGAGAATGGGCTCAGACAATGCTGGACAGTGCAGCAGAAGTCACAATAGCTCGCCAGAACCTGAAGGAACTTCTGGAGATAGTGGACTTGAATGAGTACATTACGGTAGAGACTGTAGACACCAGGGTTAGTACTCCACAAAAGTTATTTGACATAACACTCCGGATGGAGGGAGACAAACCTAGACAGGTTAAAGCACTCTTTTGGGAAAAACTATCAAAGGGTTATGACATACTTCTAGCAGAAAAGGACTGGCCACCACAATTTGTCAGGGAGTGCCCACATGGCGAGGACATTATTATGCCTGCCTTCTCCAATCACATACCAATTCACCTAAAATATACATATGCCAGAAAATGGGCAGTGGCCCAGGCTCCAGCATTATATAAAAATCATGTAGGATGGGATGAGGACTCACCTCACCATAAAATAAATCTGAAACATGAACCAACTGCACAGAGGCAGTATCCTATTAAGCAAGAATCTAAAAAACAGGTCAGGGAGATCAATAGATCAACTTGAATATCAAGGGGTGATTGAAACATGCACCTCCGCAATGAACAATCCTTTGTTTCCTATCTCCAAACCAGACAATACATATCGTCTAGTTTTGGGCTACAGACATTTAAACACTTGTTCTAAAACTTTTGCAGTGCAAAATGCACATAGCACAGCATTAATGAATAACATTGTGCGTAAAAAATACAAAACAACATTAGACATCTCAAATGGTTTCTTTTGTCAAAATATAGCACCTGAAAGTAGGTACTTAACGGCATTCTCCATAATGGGGACCCAGCGTCACTTTTGTCGACTCCCACAAGGGTTCAAGAACAGCCCAGGTTTATTCTCAGCGAGAGTAACGGAGTTATTACAAATTTATGACAACGAGGCATTGTCCTATGTCGATGACATTTATCTGACAGACTATGACTTGGAAAAACACTTGAACAGGGTGAGCACCATTATACTGGGATTCGCCTCTGAGGGCTACAAGTTCAACTTTAAAAGTCCCGAATTGCCCATCTCAATGTCCTATTTTTGGGATATGAGCTTTCAAGTGAAGGCAAGAGCTTGGCAGCTAACTTTTTAGAGAAATGTGCGCTGCTCCAACCTCCAAAGACGCTAAAAAACTTACAATCCATCCTGGGTTTCCTAAATTTTGGAAGAACGTACATACTAAACTATGCAGAAAGGGTTAAACCTCTCTATGCATTAATCAAACCTGATTTTTCAATCAAAAACTGGACACAGGAACACACAGAAATTTTGCGTTCACTCCAGGCTAACATGTTAGCAACCAAACACTTACAAACACGCGTAAATTTGGTGATCCGAATAATTTCGGGTCAATGTGGATTCACCTACTTAACCTTCAATGAGGGTGAAAAAGTACCAATTGCGTACTAATCACATTTGTACACACAAGCGGAAATGCGATTCAGTTCTACTGAAAAAATTCTAACAGCAGTTCAAACAGCTGTAGCAAAAGAAAGAGCCTTAGCCCAAGGGAAACGCATAATTGTCGTAACCCCGGTACCAGCTTTAGAAGCGGTCACAAAAGCAAGCATTCCAAATGCTAAAGCACTACATCCGAGATGGATACAATGGGTTAATTCTCTTGCTGCACCTGATGTTGAATACGTTTTTGATCCAGATTTAAAAACACAAGCATTTCTCCAATATGAACAAGAATGTCCTCTGCCCACTGAGATTCTGCCTCTCGATCAGTATGAATTCAAATTTACACTGACGGATCCGCACAGCCCGCAACAGGGAGTAAGCAAGCTTACAGTGCAGCATGTGCTATCGTTAAAGGTCGCATGTGAAATGGCATCTTCAGACCTATGGTCACAAAAACTCAATCACTAGGTGATTGTACAGCTCAGCGAGCTGAACTACAAGCATTCAAACTGGCACTTGAGAGTACGGATCGAGAATTCCTCACACTAATCGTGTGCGATTCCTTTTACTGTGTTCAGTCGTATAATAACTATATACAAAACTGGCTTGAAAATGGTTTCAAAGATGCGAAAGGTGGCACAATAAAGCACAAACTGCTTTGGGAACAAGTAGTTCAGTTGAAAAACGAACTACCAAAGGCTCACGTGATTCACACACTGAGTCATCAGCGTGATGGCGTTCAAGTTGCAGGGAATTCATTGGCTGACGAAGCCGCAAAGGGGGCTGTTCAGACGGCTTCCGTAGCTGCGATCACTCGTACAAAAACAAAAATAGACGGTGAGATAATGTTAGCTGTCAATGCTTCGAGCAAAGGCAGCAGTGCAGCGTTACCAAAAAGTTTCCACTCAAGTACTCTTATGTAATTGATGCGAATAACGTTCCTTTTGCTCGAATCCCTGGAGTGGGGGATAGAGTAATTCCAAACATGGAACGAAGAGCAGCTTTGATTTATGAAACTCATTTGGGGGAAGGTCTGTCACATCAAGGGATCTCACACACAATTTTTAAATTAAAAGAGATGTACTGGTGGCCTGGAATGAATACACACATTCAAATATTCATCAACAACTGCTTAGACTGTAAATTACAGCGAGAGAGCCACCAGACACCATGCTGCGAATGCGGCAGCCCAGTACAGACACCACTGTTAGACAGCATTAGGCTATCTACTCGCCGGCGTCCCACTGGACAAAGGCATTCCCGCAAATACTAAATCTAGGTTCCTATGGTTATGGCCTCAGCGCTCGGCTGACGCTCGAACTGTTATAAAAGATTTGCGATTCTTTATCGGCACATACGCAATAGGCACGCTACATTCTGACCAGGGTCCTGCGTTTAGCTCTAGGGCTTACAAGGAGGCCATGGCCAGTCTGGGCGTTGCATTGCGGTACTCCTCTCCATTCCATCCTGAGGGAAATTCTGTTGTGGAAAGGAAAAACCGGGACATAAAGCAGTCTATAACAGCTAGGGTATTAGGTTCGGGTGATGGGTGGGTCAAACACCTCAATAGCGTACAGCGCGCTCTCAACAATCTGCCAAGAAGTTCTCTAGGGGGGGTCACTCCATATGAGGTCCTATTTGGGACAAGAATGTGGGTTCCAGACTTAGAACACGTAGGCACAGTGTTGGAAAATAAACCATTTGATATCAAAGATCGTTTGGCTGTTTTACAGGATCTTAACAAATTAAGAACGAAACAAAGCAACATATCCCTACAGCCAACCACCACTGGGGAAATATCGGCGGTCCCAGCAAGGCCTGTCTGGATTCCAAAAGTTGGGGATCTAGTCAGAGAAAAAATCGCGGACAAGAAGCAATTTGGACCTTCTTACAGACAACCGGTACCTGTTCTAGCTGTTCAAGGAACAAGGACAGTACTTCTGCCGCCCCTTGCTGGAAGAAAGGAGAAAAGATTTGTGTCCATCGACCTGATCAAACCACAGTATGTGGCCAATACTAAGCAGTAGGCCTCGTGGACTCTGACCTAGTAGCAGACGCACTCCTCTCGCTACTATTCAAGAGGTTCAGACTGAAAGACTGATCACGATCGAGAATTCAGCTGTAACAAATGAAGGACTAAGCAACCAAGCTATGGAACTCATCCCTCTTGACAACCAAATAACAGTTCGTCCAAATACACCTGTCTACACCAACGTGACACGTGATGAACTGTCTCCTGTGATTTCTACAAATCCTGATGCAATTCCAACAATTGACAGAACTGCTTCTGGCTATTTCATTGACTTTGATACGTTCTCAGAAGATCCAAGCGAACCTGAAACGACGCCAGCAACTTTCAAACTAAAGCAGCAAGTACAAGACTTTATTCACTTTCTGAAAAAGACTTATCTGGTTTCTCCATGGATTGAACTCTGGATTACATCTGGACTTTTTGTTTTCCTGCTCTGGTTAGCTTTGGTAACAACTGTAAGCGTGCTTATAAGTGGCAGATACATCCATGTGAATAGTGAAGGAAAAGGCGTTAACGTACTTTTGAAACCACATAAATCTTCCCATCGTGAAGCAAGAGACTTGTCATCAGTAAACATCACAGCTGTTCCTATACAGGATGGTATAGTGTGGGACAAAACAGATTATGAAATTTTCGGACCAACGGAACAATTGAACATTCCACATTTGTTTAAAATTTCACTAAGTGATTTAATTACGTCCAGTACCTATTCAGATGATTGGGACTTTGAGACTGTGACTGACATAATGTTTGATCTAGAAAAATCTGCTGCATTTTCTAAAAATGAATATTTAGAGGGTTCATCAGACTATGAAGAACTGTATTGTTATAACCACTATGGTCATCATTATTTGCATAAAACTGCATATCCAAGAAATGTGTTTATGTTTAACCAATGGGAACATTGTCCTACACCACCACAAGGTAGTTCAAAAACTTTTGCTAGTAAGTTTCCATATTTTTTAGGTTACAATACATCTGACCCTGAAACGTTTTACTACAGAAATGTAAACAAAACAGGACTGAAAATTATGTTAACAAATACGAAACAGATTTACTCTGCAGCATTTATTGCCCAACTGTCAACACAGGGTTTCGACTTATGGAAAGACACAATAGAGACAAAAACTGTCTGGGGTAGTAAAGATTGGCAAGTACAGGGTATAGAAGCTTTATTTAGAGCCTGTATCATCCCTGAACAAGTACTGTTTTTGAATGAAACCGTCCAACAAACATCTTGTCTTGGATTGGCCAAGATCAAAGAGATGAAATCACCTTCTGTGCCAACACCTGCCAGTGATAATAATACAAAGGCAGTGGTGACAGTTGACAATATACTACAATTCAACAGATCTGATCCAAATTGGAAGAAATGGTTGATCTGGCCCTTAGACACAAACAACTGTCAGGAAAGGTTCTTGAACAAAACTCAGGGCTTTACTATTCATAGGCCAGACCCAAGATATGTCCAAAGACAACATCCGGGGGTAGTAACAACATACAGTGTAGAAAAAGTATGCCTCGAATGGCTGCATAGATCTACACTACAGGATGTGAAACAACACTTATCCTTACTTACAGGAGACGCAGATCTTAGGGAATTCTTGCTTGGACCAAGAAAACCGCGTCAAAAACGTTTCATATATGCCGCTTATAATGAAGCATGGAAAGTGTCACAGATAGAGGCCGCAGAACGAATACGTGAACTTTGCGAGCGGGCTATGTGCCTTGGCGTTTCATCAACACGTCGTCTCTGTTTGCAGAATACAATCTCACTGATAAACAGATCGAATTGGCACAAGGGGAGCAAGGTATACAGTGCTAAGGATTGAAAAACTGGAGAAATTACCATTCACAGTGGCAGAAAAACCAGCTACAGAATGGGTTATTCATGGCAAAATAACATTACCTGTGACAACTTTTCAGTTTCAGTATTGCCTCAGACAAATGCAAGCAGGCAAATATGAAAGGTTGGGTAAGGAATACATTAAGACATCTTGGGATTTACCGTATACACATATATGTTGGAGTGGGGATCGTGAAGTGTTTCTTAGCGGTACAAACTGTAAACATGGACTGACCGGTTCACTTATGTGTCAGGACATTTCTTTACACGGGGCTTGTAATGGTTCAGTGGCAAATTTGTCTTGCCATCAGCATGGTACACCAGCTGCTGTGATTAATCCAACGTTTGGACAACTTTCTAACGGGAGTTACCTCATGCTGAATGATCAGAGTTGCTGTGGAATGTTGCCAGGCATCCCATATCTAGTAACAGTCAACTCCAGGGTCACTTGCTGTATGCAAGTATTGTTTGCCCCAATAGACACAGTCAGGGAGTCGCCGCTATGGCCTTCGCTGAACGTCTCTTTTATAAGATTTGATACTTTAAGCAGAATGAAAGCCATGCTTTTACAGCAAACAGTGCCTTTGACCTCGGCCAAAGAAACCTATGATCTACAAGTAGCAAGGACTTCGGCTGAGATACAGACTTTAATACGTACAAACTGCCCTATACATTTCGTAGAAATGGTATCACGTATCTTTAACATGTCAGATACGACCGGAATTGTACATGTATTTAAGAGCATTTGCTCCGGTCTGTTAGCACCTTTCCAGGCTATACTCGGAATCATCCCCAACTTTGCACATTCGGTGTTTGGTGGCATACCATTAATTCTCGCACTTGTTGCCGGAATTTTATTAATCTTTCTGCTATTGCGCTATGGCCAGCCTATTCGCAGACATCACTCTGAGCGAAATGGAGAAAGCTCTCCTTGAAAGAAAGTGCCGTGAGCGAATAGTACAGCTATTGGGCATGACTCGTCTAAGGGACCTTAATACAACTTGGTTCCTGTCATTCAGACCAATCTGGCAAGATTGCATCTTACCTGTTCTACGATGCCTGCTATGCGGTGAAGAATGCGTGTTGGACGCTTGTCTAACATATCCATCAGCCACGCCAAAGGACGTCGATACTTTGCTGGTCCCGATAACGGCCCATGCTTTGTGTTGTCCCCAGAGGCTACCAATCCTGATGTCAGCATTCATTGAGATCTCACAGACGCTTCCGGCTGCTGCTGAGGTACGAGAGACAACTCCAGGCACACAGGTAACAACGGACGCGAACATTGCTGCGGCGACCTATGCTGAGAGCGATGCTTCACATCTTTGTGCGGTCAATCTCTTACACGAAGTGTTCCAACTTACACCAACGACTGTGGATGATGTTTTGTCTATTGAAATAGATGATCTCATGTTTACACCAGACCCATAAACTGACTCTGAATCAGCATACTGTGTTCCAGAGATGCAGTAACAATTTGGCCTTCATTTTTCAAACACTTGGAACTCTACCAAATTTGAACTTTTGTCCCATTTTTTCGAACGAAAATGGCACTTCGATCTGCTTAAAGTAGAACTAGCTTTATAATACGGACTTGGCAGTACTTCCAGGGACACTTAGTCATCTTGTGTGTCTAGAACAGTTCATTTAATTTTTATGACAGGAAATAACTTCGATTTTGTACTAAGTTATCGATCATTTTCGTCATATGTAATTATTGCTTTTATATTTCATTCCGATTGCATTTATTTCGAACTTTATGCTGGAAATGAAAAACATTGCTTAATGATGTACGGAAACCTTTGCATTTTCAATATGTTTTTTAATGCTTTTAGAAAATATTTTTAATATGCAGTACTCCATTTTAATGTTTTAGCATTTTATATGTTTAGCATTTTAGCATTATCGTACACACGAAAGAAGAGTGGGTGTTGTATATTTCCTAGGGAGTCCATAAACGGCCTTTCCAGACTCATGTCCTTATATAGGCACAATTCGCCTTGCCCTTATATAGGCATAAAATCCCAGACCTTATTTAGGCATAAACCACGCACTCCAAATACAGGCATGGATTCCGACATCCGTCCACCCTAGCCTCACAACGAGTTCATGAAAAAACAGACTCTTAGGCTGCGGGAGTTTCCCTTGCCCAGGACTATTGATTTCTTCAAGGACTCATATATTATGCATGAACCATTATTCCTTAGGGGTTCATTCATGACGTCTTTCGCTGCCCAACTCACGGCAATGCTAACATTTTCAGGTATAAATATACCTTCCCAAACCCCTGTAAATCAGAGGAGACCTCGACTTCAGAGGAGCCCGATTCCCGGCCGGACGCACTGAGAAGACGCTGTCATTCCTGCATGCAGAGAGTCCAGCTTCCAGTGATCTAACTTCCCTTGCGGGGTGTTGGAGTTCGAGTCTAGGAAAGAGATTCCTACCTCTCTCATTCTTCAGGTATGGAGCAGACTAGAACCTAGAGGGACTCTTGGCATACTAGACTCTTGGCATACTAGACTCTTGGCATGCTAGGCGCAACATACTCTTAGTATACTCTAGTCAGGACTACATCACCTACTTCTACTTCTCCCTACACCTAGGACAGGTTAGGTACACTGGGGTAGAACTAGGCTAGAAACGCATCGTATGAGTACTCGCATTTTTAGGCTGTGTCATTTTATGTAAATGCATATATGCTGAAAAGATAATGCTAACGCAGTATTATTTATTTCTACTGCTCACTCTGTACATTATTTATCTCGCATACTGTCTTGTGATCGTAACAGCACATTTAACTTACAACAGAAACAAGACAGTTCAATAAACCTTTTTATTGAAAACGCCCGTCTGTTATTTCTGTGTAACTTTGAGAGTAACCAAGATATGCACGACTGAGCTGAGTGAAATAGTTATCTATTGTTTCTACGACTCTGGGACACGTCCTGATTCTATAAGGGAAACACAGTGGTCATGTTTTGCGGCTGCCAGAAACTACTCCCTTCTTGTCGTCAAGAAGTTTCTAGTGGCCTCTGAGCTAGCTGGCACAAGTAATTAAGTTTAATATACTCGATAGGGACATACCGACCTTAGTCCTATGTCAAACCTATAGGATATATTATTCCAATGCGCAGAGCCTATAAGGGAAATAGGAGCTACACTACAATGGCACACCCTATAACACACCATACAAAACCAGTTTAGTACCACACAGCACCAAGCCACATCACATTCCAAAACCATACCATTTCACATCATACACGAGCACATCATACTTTATCATTAATTTCATCATTCTACACCACTCCATACAACACTACCACTACATCACTCCATTCGAAACCCAATCACACCTTACCAACCAGCCGCACCAACTATATCATATTATCGTCATCTTCTTATCTCACGACAGGTAGAAAAGCATTTCCCATCAAATCATGCCATAACGCACCCTGCCACAACACACCATTCCATATCAAAGTATGCAATACAATGCATTATATTGTACAACATCACTCTATACCAAACCACACCTCACCAGCCTACATCACATCATACCATTTAACACATTACACTGCATCAACCAATGCAACATCACACCTCACCATACCCTAACATATCAGGCATATTAGTAGTGATAATGTTCAACCTCCTCCCCAAGGGCCTCTTGGCACTATTGGTAATTGTTAACCAACTCAATGGTACTGAATTTATCGAACTCAAAAGGATGAAAGGCTGAGTGGAACCGTTGGCATTCAGCTTTGTTACCTTGGGATCAAACACAGATCCTGTATTAGTCCACTGAGCCACCAGACCACATAAATCAAACACAACTCCACATTATACATCCTGCTATAAAATTCAACAAGCCACACCAAACAACACCACAATCCGTAACACACTTCACCATGACATATTATACCTTACCACACAACCTCTCATCATTCCTCATCATACCACTCTTCTCACGTCATCATTCACTACATCACATCATGCAACACTAGCCATCAGTCTATAACATTGCGCACCATATCAAGCAACATTACAATATCACCTCATCACATCTTACTGCAACGCCATTATATGAAATCATACGCAAATATTTTCAAAACATAAAAGAGCTATACACACCACTCAACTTCACCATGCCATCTAGGATCATATCACTTCTTTACAACATTACATCACGTGCCACATACCTCTCAATATAAGCCACACTACACAGCACAACAAAAATGTATACAAAGGCACACACCACTACTCCTCTCAAAACCACACCATACTCCACCAGAAGTTCAAGTTACACAGGCTTTGAGAGGTAGAAAGTATATTAATGCACCAAGCACTGACAAAGCCAATAGGTCTTGTTGAATTTGGTTTTGCTGATATTTTTAGTCAAGCTGTATAGCATTGCAACAGATGTGATGATGCAACAGCTGCAGCGTCATTTTGTAGGCATGCCCATGCGTTTAATATGCACACATCAGCCTACAAACAGAGCCTTTTATTTATCGATCCAACATAAGTCCGTAAAAACAAAAAAGTACTACTGCTTTAAAACAAAGCACGAAAGCAGTTTTAAAAAAATTGAGTAATGAATGAGCGGGAGCTGGTTGGGGAGAGGAAGAGAAGGAACGCAGTAAGCAGAGGAGAAGCAGCACAGTGGGTGGGAAAAGCAACAAGAGGACACGGTCAAGAGGAAGCAACACAAGTTGGGTGAGGGGAGAGAAGCACATGGGCAGAGAGAGAGCATAGGGGACAAAAGTACACCATGGAGACAGTTGAAAAACACATGCACTTTCATGGAGTGCTTAAACAACAAGAAAAAAGTAGTCCCTAAAAGCGAGCACAGAAAGCATAGAAGCAAGCCAGTCAAAGAGATGGTTTAAGAGGCTATGCTCCATTGGAGGGACAAACACAACATTAACAAAAACGCCATTAAATGATAAGCAGCCAAATGAGAATAACAGGAAAGCCAATCAAAAGTAAGCAATGGGAGGGCTCCAAGCACCTGTATGTTCTTGGTAAGCCCACAATATGTCTGAGCAAGGGACCCACGTCTGGGCATACCCTGCCAACTTAGGGCGAACAAAGCAAACACAAGGAGATGATGGACGGAGCGCTGAAACTTTTCAGACACTCACTCCCAGTCACAGATCTGGGTTGAATCCATCATCGTTCTTTAGCTCACTTTGCCACCCCAGTTCAGACCGAGTGGGACGGGTATGCCCAGACGCGGGTCCCGTGCTCTCCATGCCACTGGAGTCAAGCTATCCTGGCTGATGAAGGCTGAAAGCCCGAAACCGGTCCTAGGATGTTTGTTTCCAGTCCAGGGAGGACCTGGCCTGGCAGTTCGGGCTGGACTGTTCCCATTGGGTGCAGGGACAAGACTGATTTGCATATGGCTGGGTTCAAACTGGAATGGCATGGTGAGCAAAAAAACGATGGATTTAGGCCCAGATCTCTGTACTGGGGTGAATGTATGACATTGTACTGCATTCTGTCCATCAATTGTTCTTTTTGCATTATTTATTTAAGCATTTACTTAATCTTGAATTCCCTGCAAGTTTTATATTTAAAAGTTCTTGTATTTCTGTATTTTTTTTTGTGATCAATGTATATTTTACTCTCTCATAATGCACACTTTCAGCTGAGTCACCTCCATTGTTTATGAGGGTGCCACCCATAAATGAGAATGGCATGTTTTGTGCGTCACAATATCCCTCTTTTATAGTCCATTCTGAGAAATGTATATCCTGCAGGTGTTCAGAACGGGCCAGGAATCAGCTCTGGAGCTGAAGCTGAAGGCCTCACAGTGCCTGCCAGTGGGTCAAAAAGGTGTTCAGAATACACGCCATCCAATCCTCGTCCTCTCTGGTCATGTATTCCAGTTGCAACTGTGATTCAGGGCAAATGTGTGTGAAAGAAGTTGTCAAAATATTGACACGTCTAAAGTAAAAGAAACGGCAGTGTTTACAGGTGAGAGGGTGCGTTTGGTGTTTGGGGTGAAGTGAAGGAAGGAAGTGCATTAAGGAGAGAGTGAAAAGGGGGTGCTAAAGTGGAGAGAGATAAGTTGTAAGATATGAGGAAGGACGAGATGAAAAGGGACTACATGTCTAACATAGAGTGAACATAACAGGTGTGACTAAGACACTCTGAAGACAAGTACTTCTTCCACGGGCCTCAGTACTATTTAATTCACGGTCTCATAATTTCAGAATTGTAACATTTTCAATATTAATTAATTTCAACAAAATCATTATTGTTATTCATTTACAGTCAACAGCTAACAACCACTGACAAAGCCAATAGTCCAGGCTGGTTTTAGGTGTATGTCAGTTGTTTTGTTATATATCTTGATGCAATAACACAAAGAGCAACGAGAAAGCAACTATGCATATTATGGGAATCTTTAGTTTATATGTTTAAGCCACACCACTTTTTGAGCCCACACTCCCCCCTCTTTTCTTCCCACCTAAAGCCCTGCCTGCACATATTTCCACAGATGTGGGTGCTTCTCCAAGCCTGATTGGAGCATTTTCTTCTGAAGTCGATTCTCACGCAGTGCAAGACACTGGGCAAGCACACACTTTAAAGGGCCTGAAGTTGTCACACTGTACAATCTGCACACTATAGTAGCTGTTGAACATATTTAATGCAATAAGATATGGGGCAGTATTCAATTTGTTTAAATATTTCAAGACTACATGTCCACAATTGCTTTATAAACCACCTTGCTAAGACACTAAATTCTATATTAAAAATTGCTTTAAAATGCACTATTTGGTACTCTTTTTTTCAAACTTTTCTCAGGGGGAGAGCCCCTCAAACCCAGCTTTTGTCACTCAGGCTCACTCTCTTCGCTCGCTTGCTACTTTAAACTCCTACACAACTTTTACACACCACCATTTTCAAATCTTACCAGCCGCAACTGCCACACATATCATACTACACCGAGTGATATATTGTTATATGTTGGGTGCTACTGGCAGAACTAATACAGAGTCCTTCTTTAAGAGCCTTTGTGTTTCCTAGCGTCTCAGTGCCTCTTTGATGTTTATATGTAAGTGTTTTACAGGGTCTTCTTAGCTTGATAACTGCTCCACATATACTCCCACCCTTACTGAGACTTTTCATGCTGTCCATACCTTTGATCACACCCCACACTTTCTCACTGCACCCCACTCACCCATATCACACCCCCTACCTTGCACCACCCTTAACTTGCACCACCCTTACTACCTGAACTACAGTGCATTGGTTTCTGTTTTACCCCCATTTCCTTTTGATTGTTTTGTGCTGTAAAAGTGACTATTTACTCTACTGTTTTTCTTCTGGTTTAAGCACCATCCCTGCAGCAAAGACTAGCCCGGCCGAGTGATTAGTGTTAATGAATGCCTCCCCAGTTACCAGACTAAGAGCCTGATTATGACTATGGCGGTCTGATGGACCGCCGTAGCCACGGTGTCGGTGTGGGCATCCTATTACGAGTTGGGCAGTCAGACTGCCATGGGAACGCTGCTACCGCCAGGGATCCGTGATCCCTGGCAATCTTGCAGTGGTCTGAAGCCCGCAATATGCTGGCGGTGCTGCTGCGGTACCGCCAAGCATATTACGAGTTTCCTCACCACCACAGTTTTCATGAAAACTGTGGTGGTGAGGAAACTAAGGGGGCCAATGGGCTGCATGCAGGGGGGCACATTAATAGTTTAATAGCACTTTAATAGTCCATGCTGTGCAAGAACTTGCTTTGGCATTCCCATTGCGGTGCCTTTCTAAGGCTCACCGCCTGGGACCGCCAAAGCACTGCCTGCCAGACTAAGAGAAAACTCCTAATCTGGCGGGCGGTGTCAGTACGGCTTTGGCGGTGTTGCAGCGGGGTATTGGTGTGGCGGCCCGCTGACACACCACCAAAGTCGTAATCAGGCCCTAAGACTCTTGCCCACCTCTACCATCTCTCCTTTAAACAGTTCTGCTCTACTTCACCTCTCCTCGCAGGGGCTCCCGTGAAGGTGTCCTGCACACTCTCTGGGAGCATTACTCCACCCCACTTCCATCTGTTGTAAGCTTGGCATCACTTCCAGCCTCACACAAGAGCAGCACCATTATCGACGCACACACTCACAGGCCAGTTAGCGAGATACGGATTGGTGGCACTTTTTCTGTCTGATCAGCAGGGCCTGATTTGGAAAACAAGCTGTGGCATAAATCACCTTCATCTCCCCTCCACTCAGCAGGAGTGGAATAAATCACCCGCGTCTCCTGTCCACTCAGCAGGAGAAACGCAGCTGGGAAAAAATATCTAATTTGTTTCTGAAAAAAGAGAGGGGTTCCAGGTGATGTCTCTACAGGTTACCGTACATTATACCGAATACCTGGAATTGATGTTCACTTGCGATTAAACGTTGATTGCATGTGCTCGCCTGCTCCTCCCAGACCAGCCTGCCATGTTATTTGTTCCAAACTCAGTGATAAATGGAAAGGGAGGAGCAATTCAGTGAGCACTGCCTGCGCCTTTTTAGTTAAGGGATAGGCAATCGTCAGAATTCAGTGCATAGTGCCGTGGGCATGAGTACTTTTTACCAGTAGGCATGGGTACTTTTTTACCCGTAGGCATGATTACTTTTTTACCCGTAGGCATGAGTACTTTTTTATTGCCTACCAAATTTCATCCATAACTAGACTCTCAGAATACAGCCTCCTCGCCAGATAGCTCACACTGCCTTAAAGGTCCACAAAGCCAGGTGAGTTCTAGAACTTTTGCTTATTTTGATATAGCGGGGTTAACAAGCAGTGGCATGAAAATGAAAGCTGCAGAGCAAAACTAAACTTTAAAAAGGCTTGCTTTTTGTATGCAATGTATGATTCACATAGGGAATTAAATGATGACAGTGTATTTTTAGATAGAAATTAGTCCCATGTGCATTACAGTGGAGGCAGAAGGATACATCAACATAGCCAATGGAAAGAAAGTGATACGAAAATATTCCTTACTGTGGGTTGATCCAAGATGTGACTGACAATGTCTAAAGCCGATGGCTGAAGGTTCCGCAGCCAAAAAAGCAATTGCTGAAGGAAGCTGAACCAAGTCTCTAAATAATGTACTAAATACAGTATGGTCAAAGAGAAAAAACCCACTGTGATGCACAGAAAAGCCCTGAGGAATGGGTGCCTCTGCCAGAGGGAAAGCAGGAAGCACCTTGAAATCTGCTTGATATGTCCACAGTGAAACCTGTCAGGGCACGCCACACGTTTTTTGTTGTTGCAGGATTTATTTCGTTATTAGTTCCATGGTGGCCATGTCTATGCGTTTCGACTTAAAGATTCTGCCTTGCTCACGACATGCGTCACGGTCTCAATATATAGTAATTCTATTTAGAAACAGAATCATAGGGACTCTAACTCATTTCAAAATATAATTCTATCATGATTGTTACTTCTAAACATTATAGGTTATCCTGAGTAAATCCAACCCTTATAGTTAACATATACATCATAGTTGGAACCTATATTTCAGCATCCTTTTATCATCAAAATCAAGCCAGAGTGGGCAAATAAATAAGTCCAATAATAGTTCCACCCAGAATAATATCAGTGTTTATGACATTACTAAAATTGTGTTGGAAAGAGGGATCCTGTACAGAGAAACTCAAGATCTCCCGTTCCCCACCTAGCATTGCCTAGTTCTGACCCTACAGTACTGTGAGACTGTGTTAAAGTCATTATAAGATGAGTGTGGACATCTCAGCTATGAAAAAAACCTTCGACTTGGTCTGAAGAAGGTACTACTGGCCTCATCTGGCAATGGAAGTAGAAAAACAATGTAAAAGCTGTCTCTGCTCCATAGCCAAAGAATGCAGCGGAAATGTGCAATGTAGACCATAGGGTCTATGGTGCTGGTTTGCATAGATTTCTTGTCACTTGTTTCTGAAAGCAAAGACATTAAGAACAGTTTCATAATCATGCTGCTTCACTAGGTTCACACAGACCTACCCCTGTCAGGATCAGAAGATGTCTGCTATCACAAGAGGACTTTGGGAAACTTCTTCAACTGCGTCTGGCCATGAAGACTGCCATCTTAGATGGGCAGAGGCTTCGAAAGTCAGCTGATCAAGGAAATGCAGAGTTTTCTACGGTTAGAGAAAAGAACACTTTTTACCATCACCAGGTTAATGTGCAGCCAGAATGCTTCGCCAGAACTCTTCTGGACTCACTGGGAACCTTGAAGCCATACCAGAAACTAACCTGTAGTCAGCCAACCTGTAGCCAGCATTGTGCACGCGTAAAATGGTCTTTGCAGGCAGGACCATCCCAAAGGGTGCACCCCATGACTGGCAGAACTCCTGCCTTCCAAGGGGTGTCCTCCCCTTCTGCTCTCTCCTCTGTTCAAGTCACTCAGTCTCCCAGAACGTTCTTCTCCAGCCGCCTAATCAGTCAGTCTCACATCAGGCTCATAGTAAGCCATGCCCTCTCCAGCAGACCACCCTCAGTCATCCAGCCCCCACTACTGTGTGTACAGGATTGCAAACCCATGGAACATACACCGTGCTGATAATGACATGAACACCGCTGTCCTAATGACTGTGTCCACCATATCAGCCTTTAGGGACAGATGCATACATATGTGTGGGATTTTATTTCTATTTTGTGTAATTGAAGGCATGGTTTTGTAGGACAGTCATGCTATTAATTGGACAATATTGTTTATGCTGTTTTAAACCACAAATAAATAACCACTATAGTGGCAAGCCCATACAAACGGATATATGTTGATCCCAAAAAGCGCTAATATGAAACAGAGCATCATGTCGCTCTTAGACAGCACAACCCATGAATGACAACACCAACATCACTCTCACACACCAGCCCACTATCAAAGACCCTGGAGATGGCAATGTGACACTCTCTAACAGCACTACCACTTTTACTGCAAATTAAACCTATGTAGTGCCTAAAACCAAGCCAGGACACTAAACGCAAACAGAATAGACAACTTAGCCAATATCTTCTACACTTCAATAAATCCATGACATCCACCTTTAACCTGCTCATTACATAATGTGTCACACTGCAGCAACAGCATTTCAGCCACTATGCAGAATTTGAACTACCCTGTGCAGAAGAGGAAACCAAACTGATACACCCAATAGTTTCTTCGAGCAGACCTCTACCCAACAGACATCACAGATGATAGACCACGTCTGACCCACACTGTCCAACATGTCAGTCCTCAAAAACATACTCACACCACATAAGCCGCCGGAATCCTCTTCATTCCAGATCCAGAACTGTTGAAAACTCCCAGAGCCATGCAGAAACACACTTTCCAGACAATCCATTGTTCTGCACGGCTATACCAGTGTCAGAATGTGACATACACATCTTGATAACATAAACATAACATAACACAACATAACAAATGGGAAAAGGAGTCAGATAGAGAAAATGATCGTTTGCCTTATGTGAATATTGGGGTTCTTACAGAAGCAGGGAGGAAGGAAGAGGAGAAGAATAGGCAGGAGTGAGATTTGTTAAGACAGACGTGGGATGCCCTGACGCTTTAGATTTTTGCATCGTAAAAATACTAAAAATCATGAATTTTATGTAGCACTTCTTCCGTTTCTAAACAGTGTACATACCAGGTGCTAATATTACCCAATTTAATGGTACCCAAATGACACATCATGAAGTAGACTTAGCAGGATTTGGACTCATGACCTGCAGCCCACTGTTCCCAGCAGAAAACGTTCATCTCACTAAGCCATCCTGATGGCTGTGATATCATTGACCATAACATGGACTTGTGTGATTGATACGTGCAATGATGATTTGTGAGCTAGAAGGTTCCCGTATAGTTAGAATGCATTGGAGCGTGGGTCAATGTGTTGAAGTAGAAAGACTAGGCTTTGTTGTGCCTCTGCTTACGTGGCAGCTGCAGAAGGCTTGGGTGGTGGGCACACATGTTGACATTTTTGGAGATTAGCAAGCACAGAGGTCCTTGCTTTCCAAATAGTGGTGGTGAGTCGGGTTTGAGGATGGCTCACTGAATACATACATGTTTACATATGAATTCATGAAGAAGGCATGAAGTGTAAGGCAAATGTGGTGTTAATTAAGTTGAGAGACTAGGACAGGAGAGGATAGGAGACCAGAGAGTACCGAATGATCTAAGTCTGTATGGTGGGATGAATTTAGGGGACATTTACCCTGGATATTAGACGGTGTTGGTTGGCGTGGCTCTGGGACCATGGACGAGGGAGCAGTTAGAGAGATTGAGGAAGGGGGTGCACTATTTGGAGCCAGAGAGGAGGAAAGAGATGCAGCATTTACCACTGGAATGTATGAACAGGGAGTGGGTGTTTCATGAGAAGGCACCAGGTGACGGGTTAGAGGACGTAAGTCTTTCGGAATGCTGAGGAGTCTCTTAAAGCCGCTGGTCAAGAAAGACAAGTTGTAGGAGGTGGAAGTTTAAGACAAATTGTGATGCATCAACGGAGGGGCTCTTTAAAGGGCAGGTTTGTAGACAGGGCTTTGATTAGCCTGAGACGACTAATCAAAGGGTGGGTGAAGGCCATGTAGCAAGTATGAGGGGTGGCGAGCTCTTTCTTTAGCGGCTTTACATGGTGCTACCATGCCTCGGCAGGGCTGCTTCGGAGCACGCTGAGGCAATATAAGTACCGTAAGCTTTCGGAAGTACCAAAACTAACATGCACTAGCAAACCCAATACGATTGCCCTTTGCAAGGCGGTGCAATGATTATTTTATTTTTTATTGCACGCATATGTTGCAAAAATAAAAGGAAAAACTAACAGAAAACATGTCATTGCCTAAACAGGGCAACCATATGCTTGCAACAAAATAATGAATATAACAAAATGAATTAACCTTATCACATAATTTTAAAAGAAGAACGCAGGTGCTTCCTAGAAGCAGGTATTGTAAGGACAGGTATAAAATGCCTTTTTAGTCTTAATGCACATCGCAGATATTACGATTTTGATTGGCGCAAAGATAAGGGACTATTGAGTTTGAATTACTGTAACCTGAAGAAATAGTTTAAATACACATGGACGACTAAAATGTTTTTAAAGGATGAAGAATGGAAATTAAAAAAGCACGTCAAAGTAAAGTATTGACCCACGAGCCCTGGTACTGAAGTGCACTTCTTTTGAATTGGATGAGCACATGTAATCAGGAAAAATACCGTCACTCGCAGTGCAAGAGAACCTCAATCAAGCTGAAAAACTGCCTTCCAAAACCTCCCTGACACTCTTATGCAGCTTGTGTGAGCAGAGAAGGCACTGCTTATGGGAGAGGAGGTGAATTCACATTTAGTATAACACAACACTCTCTCTCTCTCTCTCTCTCTCTCTTTCTCTATCAGTGTCCTATCATGATCACTACCTTATAAGGAGTAATACTTTGTTAGCACATACAGTTGAACGTTGGGCGCTGGCCAGCGAAACAGAATGCTTTCTCTGTAGTCTATGACTACCATTATAGGCCCACTAAGGAAGCATTCTGTGTCTGACCACTCCCCATCTCTCAGTGTGCCGCACCTACAAGTCACTCACAGCATAAAGTAAAGCGTTGGCAAAAACTGCTCTAGCTTCCTAACCACAGAAGTTGTTGTTGGCCGCAGACACGCCTGTCCCAGCTCCATACTTAATTTGCTGAAGGGGAATGTAGGCCATATTGCCACAGAAAGGTTTGCAAAAATAACCAAACGTGGAACTCTCTTTGTTTATTTTTTCAAACTTTTTGTGGTTCATTTGGCTTTCTCCTCAGTGAAGAAAGTACACCTGTGTCTGCAACAACAGCTCCTGTGGAGAGGCAACGAGCTGGGCTGCAGAGCAGGGAAGTACATTTTCCTTATGCCACCTCTGTGCCGGTGCAGTATTCCAAGTGAGCGGCAGCTCGCTCCTGCCCTCTGTCCCTCTGAGCTCTCTATTTTCAGGTCAGGTAAGTGTAGCCCTTCATTTTGCTATTCCTCTGAGCTCTCTATTTTGTGTGTGGTGGTACTAATAACCTTATTTCTCTTACATGCAAGGCAATAACAGCAGGTAGTTTTCCCCTAATTATGGGACCTCCCCTGCGATTCAGGCCAAAAATTGCGGCAACAGGTCCATCCTCAGTTGGTGGAATGTTCTAATAGCAGGACTGTTCCCATGAGGCACAGGGTCAAGACTGATTTGCATATGGCCAGGTCTAAACTGGGGTGGCATGGTGAGCAAAAGAATGATGGATTTAACCCAGATCTCTTGACTGGGGGTGAATGTTTTGATTTGTTCTGCATTCCGTCCATCAATTGTGTGTCTTTTGCTTACTCGCCCGCAGTGCGCCGGGTATGCCCAGACGTGGGTCCCGGGCTCACTGTGCCACTGGATTCAAGCTATCTTGGCTGATGAGGGGTGAAACCCCGAAACCGGTCCTAGGATGCTTGTTTCTGGTCCGGGGGGACCTGGCATGGCAGTTCGGGCTGGACTGTTCCCATGAGGCACAGAATCAAGACTGATTTGCATATGGCCAGGTCTAAACTGGGGTGGCATGGTGAGCAAAAGAATGATGGATTTAACCCCTTCGCTGCTAGGCCTTTTTTTGGCTATTTGGGGTAGTTCGCGCTTAGGCCCCTGTAACTTTTTGACCACATAAGGTATCCACGCCAAATTTGCGTCCTTTTCTTCCAACATCATGGGGATTCTAAAGGTACCCAGGGTTTGTGGATTCCCCTGGAGGCGACCCAGAAATTAGCCAAAATACAGCTAAATTTTGTTTTTTGGGGGAAAAATCTGAAAAAAGTGCTGCAAATGAAAGCGTCTGGGTTTTTCCCTGCAAATGGTATCAAAAAGGGTTTGTGGGGCTGAAATCACCATTTTCCCAGCTTTTAGGGAATGACAGACTTTTGTCAGAAAACCAAACATTTTTACACAGTTTTGGCATTTTTCTGGGACATAGCCTATTTTTGCTATTTTTTGTGCTTTCAACCTCCTTCCAGTTAATGGTAGAAATGGGTATGAAAGCAATAATGGATCCTGGAAGCTATACATTTTAGTAAAGTAGACAAAATTCTGAATTCAGCAAGGGGTCATTTGTGTAGATCCTTCAAGGTTTCTTTATAGAAACTAACAATTAAATATAGGAAAAATTGAAAATTAGTTGAAAAAAACAGCCTTTTGTGTCAACGTTTTCACCTGTAACTTCTTCTAATTATGACAGCTCTTTGAAAGCAATATACCGTTACATCTGCGGGACCTTACTGGTTGTGGGGATATATAGGAATTGTAGGTTCACAAAGAACCCGACGAACCCAGAGCCAAAAACTGAGCAGCGACTTGCAATGGTTTTTTATTATGTACCGGGTATATAGCAATTATTCTGGGAAAATGTATACATGGAAAAATCGGTATGAAAGACACCTATGTATTTCTGAAATGGGAACAAAATATAGAGTTTAGAAACAGTAGATATTTGCACATTTCCGAAATTGGGAATACTCATGAGAATTATCGGTCATTTTTCAAAATGACTTATTTTTTACACTTTGGGGCCGATTCCGATTCGGGCCGGAAAACATACCGACCGACTCGGTACGGGAATGTTGTCCGACCGACACGTACCGGCGCTGCCCGATCCGCGTAGTACGATGCAATGCATGTGAATTACGACCGACTCGTACGGAACACAAGCCGAACGACCGAACCGCACGGAAACCAGCTATCCGGCCGGGAAACTACGCGAATAGAACCGACCGACACGCACCAGGAATGAACCCGACAGAAACTTACCCGCGAACTCCGACCCGCGCAGTACGATGTAATGCGTGTAAAACCAGACCGAGTCGCACGGAGCCCAAGCCGTACGACCGACACGCATACAAAACCGAGCCGAAGCAACCCAATACTCCGCGACCGACGCGTACGCCGCACATGAAACCCATCAGGAACACAGCTTGAAAGACTCGGAGAAGCCCGCACGAGCCAACTGCAGCGTCCTACTCGGTCAGAAGAACGTCTCCTACATGCCCAAAACCCACTAAGGAAAAATACAAAAAAAAGGGCCAAACAAGCAATGACAAAATCAATAAATACAGGGGTGAAAAAACATGGAACAAAGACACACCCACAACTCCACCCATATAAAGGCCACAAATCCCTACCATGATCCTTTGCAAATTCAACTGACCTGCCAGCACAGAACACCATCAGACAGCAACCACAGACACACCCACAACTCATCCATCACACCAGCCACACACCATTAGCACCTCCCAAATAGCACCCTCACATACACCCAGCAAAACCTACACTCACCCACCCTCACTTGCACACTCACACACACATCAATCCCCACCACCACCCATCACCATGCCCCCAAAGAAGAATCCAAAGTTCCTAGACAGTGAATTGGAAGTCCTGGTAGATGAAATCCTCAGGGTAGAGACACAGTTGTTTGGTACATTGGTCCAACAGACCCCCATGTTGCAGAAAACCAAGATGTGGGAGAGGATCGTCGACAGGGTGAACGCACAATCACCATGTTTGCGCACAAAGGAAGATATCCAGAACAGGTGGTATGATGTGCGCAGGAGGGTCAAGGACCTACTCAAGAAGGATTACGCCTTGAGTAATCGCACCGGCAGTGGCCCTCCTGCCAAACCAGTATACCTCAGGCCCTGGGAGGAGAAGGTGCGGGCCATCCTACCACCAGTGAGCGTATATGGACTATCAAACATCCCAGAGCCTGGTGAGTACACAACCAATATACCCAATATTGTGTGACAATACACACACATCACTGTCAAGGGGATAGTCAAACCATGCACCCTTAGCAAATCCACAGCAACCAAAAGATAATCATCCCAAGATGTGTATGTTAGTTAGATAAACACAATACATGCCATCTCATAGTGATATGTAACTGTGTCATGACATGTACAAACCTAACAACAAATAGAGCAAGCCAGTGGCACAAATCTAACCAACAAACACAGTCAGATATTTTGCCACCACTAGAACACCACCTCACAGGGAAGCTCACTGAAAGGAAGGAATTCTGTGTATGCTGGTGAAGTGAGTGTAGCCAATAGCATGATGGGAGTTGTAGTCACAGATATTGGTCACCCTCACAATTGGCCCATCAACACCACTCTGAACCATGCTCACATCGCAGGGAGTGGAAAAGAACTGACAAGATGGCTGACACTGGGTACTGCTGTGGGGAGCACAAGGCCCTGCTGGGAACTGTGCACCAACCAACAGCAGGACACCACTGACTGACATCCTGAAAGCCAACTTGCACTCCCTGCAATGGCAGCACGTTCCATGGTGGGATATCTGGCTGGGTGGGAAGGAGGACTGACAGCTCTGACCATAGTTACAAGCAGCTTTTCTCACTCCCCCCCTTAACACAAACTCCACACAACTCACCTGGGAGAATGCAATGCCTCACACTCTAATTAAATATCCCACAAAGAACAACCACACTGGGTTATGCTGTGTGAAGCACAGGGACACTCTTGGGACTTGTAGCCAAACAAACGCCAGGACAACACTGTCAGCCATCCTGTCAGCACAGGCACACTACCCCACAGGGAAGCAGAGTCAAAAGGAAGGAAGTATGGGCATGCTGGGAAGGGGGGGAGTAGGCAATAGCATGATGGGAGTGGTAGTCACAGCTCAACATCCCCCACCCACATGGCCCAGCAAGCTCACACTGAAGCATGCACACCTCACAGGCAGTGAAAAGCCACTTCAAAGATGTCTGACACTGGCCTCAGCTGTGGGGAGCACAAGGCCCTGCTGGGAACTGTGCACCAACCTACAGCAGGACACCACTGTCAGCCATCTTGCCATTGTTGTCACACTCACACACAGTGAAGTCGACTCAAAAGGAAGGAAGTATGGGCATGCTGGGAAGGGGGGTGTATGCAATAGCATGATGGGAGTTGTAGTCACAGATATTGGTCACCCTCACAATTGGCCCATCAACACCACTCTGAACCATGCTCACATCACAGGGAGTGGAAAAGAACTGACAAGATGGCTGACACTGGGTACTGCTGTGGGGAGCACAAGGCCCTGCTGGGAACTGTGCACCAACCAACAGCAGGACACCACTGTCAGCCATCTTGCCATTGCTGTCACACTCACACACAGTGAAGTTGACTCAAAAGGAAGGAAGTATGGGCATGCTGGGAAGGGGGGTGTAGGCAATAGCATGATGGGAGTTGTAGTCACAGATATTGGTCACCCTCACAATTGGCCCATCAACACCACTCTAAACCATGCTCACAGCACAGGGAGTGGAAAAGAACTGACAAGATGTCTGACACTGGGTACTGCTGTGGGGAGCACAAGGCCCTGCTGGGAACTGTGCACCAACCAACAGCAGGACACCACTGACTGACATCCTGAAAGCCAACTTGCACTCCCTGCAATGGAAGCACGTTCCATGGTGGGATATCTGGCTGGGTGGGAAGGAGGACTGACAGCTCTGACCATAGTCACAAGCAGCTTTTCTCACACCCCCTTAACACAAACTCCACACAACTCACCTGGAAGAATGCAATGCCTCACACTCTAATTAAATATCCCACAAAGAACAACCACACTGGGTTATGCTGTGTGAAGCACAGGGACACTTTTGGGACTTGTAGCCAAACAAACGCCAGGACAACACTGTCAGCCATCCTGTCAGCACAGGCACACTACCCCACAGGGAAGCAGAGTCAAAAGGAAGGAAGTATGGGCATGCTGGGAAGGGGGTGTAGGCATTAGCATGATGGGAGTGGTAGTCACAGCTCAACATCCCCCACCCACATGGCCCAGCAAGCTCACACTGAAGCATGCACACCTCACAGGGAGTGAAAAGCCACTTCTAAGATGTCTGACAATGGTGCTCTGTTGTGGGGAGTACCAGGCCCTGCTGGGAACTGGGCACCAACCAACAGCAGGACACCACTGACTGACATCCTGAGAGTTAACCTGCACCCACTGCAAGGGTGGCATGCTTCATGGTGGGATAACTGGGCTGGGGGAGAAGGAGGTCCGGATGTCAACCAAATACCACCAATGCTGGTCATGCACACACCTCAACATCCACATTGAAATGCATCAGGTTGGCAGGACAATGAGCCACACCAATATCAACCTCTGACTGTGACAACTTAGGACAATGCAATGTACAGGGCCGCATCCAGAGGTACAGTCACAACTGTCATGTGTTTGAACCATTGATGCCTGCAGAAACATAACATACATTGTGTGTCTCTTCCAAAAACAGGTGATGATGGGGACACAGCAGCAGATGAGGAGGAGTCCCTGTCCCAGGCTCCGGTGGCCCCTGAGCTCTCTGGTGTGGAACAGCCTCTGCCCTCATCGGATGGCGAAGACCAACCTGGCACCTCCGGTGTGAGTCATCATGCAGCACCAGCAGGACCACCATCTGCACCCCCTGCACCCATTCCTCCAACATCTGGCAACACACAGACCACCCCCGCCGACACGGACAGACCAAGGACACTGAATGACAACAGCACAGGGACCCCAACCCACCGTGAAGCAACGGACAACAACCCCATTACCAACCCCCAAGGGGGCCTAGGGTCACCTGTGCGTGCCACCGCAGGTCCCGCACGTGTGGCCAGGGGTGGTGGGAGGGGTGGTAGGCAGAGGTCGCTGTTTGCAGAGGGGTCTGGACTGCATGATGACCCACAACTGGTACGCATTGCTGATGCGTACCAGAATAGCACCGGAGAGGTCAGCCAGGTAGTGGGGATCCTCAAGGACATTCAACAGCAGCAGGCTGCCCATCATGCCCGCTTGGACTCCCACATGTCCCGTGTGGAGACACACATGTCTGGCATGGAGTCCAAGTGGGACACATTGGAAGAACTGACAGCGGTGCAGAGGGACATATTGACATGCCTCCGCCAGATTAGCACCAACATGTCCACACCTCCCTGTGTGCCCACAACATCTGGTGCCGCAACAACTGCAACTGCCACAGGGAGGGAGGATGACTCTGGTGGAGAGTCCTCTGCACCGCAGCGGCCTGCACGTGAGGGTCCCCCCAGAAAGAAGAGGGGTCGTCCGAGGAAGGACAACTGAGAGCCATGTACATCCCCCAGGAACCCAACACCTGTTCTGGAAATTCTCCTTTGTGTGCAAACTGTTCACCCTGTCGAATGCAACCCAACTCTCCCACATGACATGGGGAGTTTAAGTTGGACTAATGTATCAGATGACTGTGGACTTTACTCAGGACATTTCTGCTACCAACACTTCCAACTCATCTGGGAACTTTGGATTCCAATCCCAATGTACAGCACCCACCATCCTGTGCACTATCCTCACACATGTATGTAAATAAACTCACTAATACACCATACTTGCCTCTGTTGTGATTCCAACGTTGTTTTTGTCATGGAGATGATGATCTGCTAAATGACACTGTGCATGCTAACTGCTACAGCAAGTTCAACACCGTCATGTGAGTCATGGCGACGTGACACATATGAGGGAGACACACCACTAGGGCTACACAACACATACACACCAGGGCCATCTGACTCATCGCCTACACTGATGTTGCCAGGAAATACAGTGGAATGCACAGACACCACACCTATTCAGAGTCTGTGTTAACTAGCCCACAGGTGCAGTAAGCAAATGTCAGTCAGATGTGTGACCACAGACAACGCACATCCCAAAGTGAAGCACAGGTTTATTACACATTTGCAACATGTTGTTTCCACTACAGATGCAAGGTAATCCCACGTGGCAGTGGCCACACAGTCAACAAGTGTAGAAGAAATAAAGTCCAGTGGTGTGTGGCACATCACCTGTAGGGAAACGACTGCTTCCACCCTGAAAGCTGAATCATGGTGTCGGGGGATCCGAGTTGACCAAACAACTCTGAAAGTACCCTGTGAAGGACAGACATGACACACAGTCAAAAGCACTGAAGAACAGGACAGAACTGCAATACTCATGCCCAATACATGTCACAAGATACCTACACAAAACCAAGTTAGCATGTCAACACTGTTGGGGAGTACAGACTACCTGTAAGGACAAATCGCTGCACGCATCCAGTCAAGTAGCACATGGCCACACTCAAACAGCAACAGAGCTCCACCAACACATATCATGCAAACTCAAATCATTGACATGACATCTCTGGATACTCACATTCAGCTGAAGAAGTTGGTGATGAGCTGTGTGCGGACATCACCCTCATCATCACTGGCATCGTGGCCCAGGCCAGGATCCTCCACAGGTGGCGGATGTTGGTCATCGTCATCCAGGATGAGAGGCAACTCCTTCCGCACTGCCAGGTTGTGTAGCATGCAGCAGACGATGAAAATCTTGCACACCTTTGCTGGGGCATATGGGAGGGCCCCTCCTGTCTTGTCCAGGCAGCGAAAGCGGCTCTTCAGGAGACCAAATGTCCACTGGATCACTCTCCTGGTCCGACCATGTGCCTCATTGTAGCGCATCTGGGCTGGTGTCACAGGGTTCCTGAGGGGTGTCAGCCACCACGGCATGTTGGGGTATCCGGAGTCACCTACATACAGACAATTGCACATTAGCTGAGTTGGAAAAGAGGGTGGAATACAACATTGCAGAACACACACAATGGTACAAAGTCAGTACACACCGACAAGCCAGGCACGCTGGTTCTGCATCTGTGACATCATCCTCGGGATGCGACTACTCCTCATCACGTAGGCATCGTGTGCAGAACCGGGGAAACGTGCACACACATGTGAGATGCTCATATCTGCAAGACATACCACCAGAGCATTGATAGAATGGTAATGTTTCCTGTTCCTGTATGCCTGCTCATGTGCCTGTGGTGGTACCAAAGCCACATGTGTCCCATCAATGGAGCCAATGACATGTGGCATCCTCCCCAGGGCATAGAAGTCACTCTTGACGTCAGTGAGTTGTTGACGTTTAGGGAAATAGATGTACTGGTTCAGGTATCTCAACATTGCCTCCAAAACATTGCGTAGCACACGGCTGAACATGGTCTGTGACATCCCACCAGCAGACGCCACAGTGTGTTGAAAGGTACCGGTGACAAAGAAGTGTAGGGCTGCCATCACCTTCACCTTGGGGGTCAGCGCTGTAGGGTATGGCCGGCCAGGTTGCAAATGTGGGGCCAACCGCACCGCCAATTCCTCAATCAGCGGCCTGTTGAAGCGGTACCGTCGGATGCAGTCACGTTCAACCATGGTTGCAAGGTCAGGGAATGGTCTATGGACAGCTGGTGCCCTGCAGTGCATAGGTGAAAAAAGAAAGATTGTCAGTCACCCCACATATGTGGCATTGACCATACTCAATATCACATGATACATCATTACGAGACACAAGTACTTGATGTGTGTGCCGTTCTGTATGGACATATATGGCACCTACATGGCCAACATCTAACATCACAGTTCAACATGTGTTGACAACAAGTTCCAGGTTGTGCTATGGGAAATCATTAGGCTGTGTCACAGTACCCATGTACTGCTGTCACGTTCCAAACACACACCACAGTGACAAGTGAGGACAGATGTGCCACAGGCATCACAGCTCATTGACAGGTAGATTCCCAGGGACCCTGTATTGCCACATGGACACTGGCATGACATGGCGTATCATGTACACGTCAGCAAAACAACCATGACTCCCACAGGTAGTGGCCCCTGTTGCCTCTGCAGGACAGACATGGACGTCTGTGACACACACACGCACAACATCAAAGTCGATGCACAAACAACGTGGATGTGGAGACTGTCTCCCATTGTGCACATGGAATCAGAGACATCTGAAACACAACATGCACACAGACTGTGGAGGGCCATCACTATTGTGGCAATGGGTCACCCTGTGACGTACATACCTTCCCACATGGGGCTCAGGGTGTATGTGACATGACATACACATACACAACCTGGAAATGTGACCATGCCATATGCTCTGAACTGAACAGTTGCACATCACAGTGGTCATGTGCACAACACACAAAGGATTCTGTCCCCATGAACACGTGCACAGCCTGGGAGTGGCTGCCCCCAAGTGCCACCAAAAAAACCACATGTTGACCCCCATACACACACAGGTAATGCAGCCTTACATGCCTTAGGATACAGTGTGGACAGGCTGTGCTGTTGTAGGTGTGCCCCTGAGTCCCTGGCAAGTAATTGTGGCTGGCATACGTTCACCAGTGACAACCATGGTGACATATGCGAGTGACTTGTACAGGGACGCGTCGTACAGCAATGGACCGATCCGTGCGCACGCATTGGCCATTGCATATGATGTGGACGGATGCGTGTTGTCATCCGAAATACGCGTTGTACAGCAATGGACCGATCGGTGCGCACGCATTGGCCATTGCATATGATGTGGATGGATGCGTGTTGTTTTTTAAAATACGCGTTGTACAGCAATGGACCGATCGGTGCGCACGCATTGGCCATTGCATATGATGTTGTCGGATGCGTGTTGTCATCCGAAATACGCGTTGTACAGCAATGGACCGATCGGTGCGCACGCATTGGCCATTGCATATGATGTGGACGGATGCGTGTTGTTTTTCGAAATACGCGTTGTACATCAATGGACCGATCGGTGCGCACGCATTGGCCATTGCATATGATGTGGACGGATGCGTGTTGTTTTCGAAATACGCGTTGTACAGCAATGGACCGATCGGTGCGCACGCATTGGCCATTGCATATGATGTGGACGGATGCGTGTTGTCATCCGAAATACGCGTTGTACAGCAATGGACCGATCGGTGCGCACGCATTGGCCATTGCATATGATGTGGACGGATGCGTGTTGTTTTTCGAAATACGCGTTGTACAGCAATGGACCGATTGGTGCGGACGCATTGGCCATTGCATATGATGTGGACGGATGCATGTTGTTTTCTAAATACGCGTCGTACAGCAATGGTCCGATCGGTGCGCACGCATTGGCCATTGCATATGATGTGGACGGATGCTTTAACGAGTCGGATGCAGTGAATTCAGTTGGCCAGCCATAACAATGTTGCAAATTCATGGGTGTCATGAAGTTTGAACTTTTGAAGGATGCTGTGGGGGTGTATAAGTGGTGCAATTCCATGGATTGGCCAGATTCAGAAGATGCAAACGACTTGGACCTATCACTTTGGACACATGGGACAGTATCTGCCTCTGCAGCACACATATAATGCTGGCTGTTCTCCTGAGAGCTCACTTGCCTGCACTACATGCTCCAGGACGACATCTGCCACCACCACTGCTGCTGTCTCTGCATCCTCTGGCTACTGCAATGGCACGTACTGTGGATAGATCCCCAGCCTTCAGCACTGAGGAGAACCAGGCCCTGCTGGACAGCCTCCTTCCACAGTACAGCAAGCTGTATGGGAAACCAGGGGAGCAGGTGAGTGTGCTGTCCACTGCCTTACCAATTGTGCATGTTGTCTGACTAGCAAGACTTACAGTGTGTACACCAGTGGCTAGCATGCTTACTGAGTAGTTGTCACCCCCCAAAGTGTGTAGTCACATGCACTTAACAGGTATAGTGCAGTAACAGTGCATTCCAACAAGGTTTGACTTCCCAGGCAATGATACCATTTAGTAACTGCTGGCAAACTGTTCATAGCCATAGTTGCACTACCTGTGTACATCATATGCCCCTGTGATTGAGACATGTATATCCAACTTTGTGATGCACGGAAATGTTGCATGTGTAGTAATGGCCTTTTCACTTTGTCATCCTCACAGGTTGATGCCCACCAGAAGCAGGAGATCTGGCTGACCATCGTCCGGGCAGTACGATCTGTGGGGGTCTACAGGCGCAGGATCCGCAACTGCCAGAAGAGGTGGCAGGACCTTCGGTGCTGGACCCGGAGGATCGCAAGGGTCCAGCTGAAGCTGTCGCCTCCTCGCAGGAGGGGCGGACACCGGACCCTGACCCCCCACATGCTCCGGATCCTGGCGGTGGTCTTCCCTGACCTGGATGGGCAGCTGAAGGCCAGACAGCAGCAAGGAGGGGGTAAGTGCTAGCCTTAACTGTGTACTATGACTAACATGCTCTATGCACTCCTTTAGCCTGGTTCCACTTCCACAGTACAACTGTCATGTCGTCCTGGACTCATGTCCCTCACTTGTGTCATGCCCCCTCCTCATCTGATACACAGGTGTGGCCCTTACAGTCTGTGACTTAGGTCACTTGGGTACTGTGTACTTGCAGTTACCTGTGGTTCAAGTTGGGGACAGCATCAGTTACAGGAACTTTGTGGTGGGCTGCATGGGTGGTACAATTGCTCACAATGCCTGTGATCTGACATGTACTCTGGGTATGGCTTCAATATGTGTTCCAATTGCTGCTCTGACTCACCACATGTCTGGGGTATGTGCCACACACCCATGCTGCTGCAGAGACCAAGGTAGGAGCCTCAGAAGTATGTACATCATGTGTGTGACACATGCATAGCCACCTGCCTAGTGTTCAGGGTAATACCATGTTGCACATGGACCAGGACTGTAATGCCTACTCCGTACATCGAAGGCACTCTGTTCTCCCACTCCCGTGTGTCAGCATACATATTGGGCATTGTGAAGAGTGCACTCAGGTGTATGCCTCTGTGTCACTGTGGTGTGGCCTTGCTATTTGGACTCCTGGAGTGTTTAACAATTTGGGGTGGCCAGCCATCTGAGTTGTGACTATGGGATCTGAACATAGGTTAATGCATAGGTCTCTGATCCCTTGACTGTGCACAATGTTGTATGAAACATTGAGGTGCAGGCAGCTTTGGTTCATTCTCATCAGACGGTGAAGTGCTTATGTGTATGGATTTGTGTTTGCAGTCACTCAAATGTCTCATTTGATTGACGTGGGATCATCTCAGTCCTCATGATGTGGGTGGCCAGGGGTGCACATGTGCACCTGTCAGTTACAGGGCTTACATTCCAAAAACTTCCATGATTGTGACACAGTGCAGACTGGTGTTGTGTGTATGCACTGCCCCTGTGACAGGAGACAGTCATGACTGACTTGCCAGACAGGCCTGTGCCATGACATTCCAATTGCAAAGGGTGATCCAGCAGTGGTGTGATATGTCCTGCATGCACACCATTGTCGCATTGTCTATCAGGACATGAGGACATCATTGTGTCTGGTGATGGAAGCAAAACCCGCATATCAACAGAGACTTTGCCCATCACTTTTCCTGACACATGTACTGAGTCAGTGGCAGGAGATGGCATGTGTTTGGAGTGACACATTTCCATATGTTCTCTTGGATGTCCAACAACTGTGTATGTGGTGCATGTGTGCACATATGATTAGTCGCATACAACAGGCAGCAGACAGATGGGTGCATGGACAGGTAGAATATGTGTGGCATGACTGACTGTCAGGCAGACAATGGGCTTCTTCAAATCAGTGTCAGCACTTATTGCAATGTCTAGCAAATGATGGCAGGGCTTGCTCTGTGATGTGCTGTACTTACTGTGGTGTGTGTGGTCAGTACAGGTGACTAATGTTGCTCTGTTTATCCTGATTGTTTGCAGATACATCCACGGCCACAGGAGGAGACAGCTCCACGGACCAAGAGGAGCGGCAGAGCCAGACTGGGTCCACTGCAGGGGAGAGCGAGGGACCCAGTGGCACGGAGGGTGAGGGGAGCCACACTGAGGAGACCTCAGCTACAACCACCTCGGCTGGGGAAAACAGCACTTCCAGTGAGGACTCCCTTGTGGAGGCGGGTGTCAGCAGACAAGAGGCAACGTCAAGCAAGTCTGTCCCCGCCACCACCACCATCTCCACCCTCCCATCTGCTCCCATCCCACATGTCCGTGGAGGCTCCCGTGTAGGGGAGCGTGTCTCCTTCATGCCAGGCACCGCACCCCCTGCCTCTGTCCCCCCTGCTGACCTGAGTGTGGAGTCTGTGGACTTGCTGAAACAGATCCATGTAGGGCAGACATCAATGCTGAGTGTCCTCCATGGACACACGGGTCTGTTGACACAACTGGTGTCATTCATGGAGGGCATGTCATCTGGCATGTCTGCCCTACATCGGACCAATCAGTCCATGGCCTCCTCACTGACGGCAGCAGTGTCCCTCCTGCAACAGTCCCTCACCCCTCCTACCTCTGCCCCATCCACAATCCCCAGCACCCTACCTGTCCCAAGCACACACACACCGGCACCGGCACGCACCAGCACAGACACAAGCAGCACACAGACACACAAGCCAAAATCCAGACGCACACGCACGCACAGTCAGGGGACTGATACCTCACTCACAGGGATGGGGCCCAGACACACACACACGCATCCACGAGCACTCCGCAGTCCTCAGATACCTCTCTCTCCAAAACCCCTTCCCTTGCCTCACCTGCAACCCCCCCCTCCCAGAAGCTCTTCCTCTGTGAGCTTGAGCTTGGCCTCTTCCCCAGATACATCTGACACGAAGTCAGCGGAAGAGGCGACCACCACACACAGAGGGGAGTGCCCCTCACACCCGGACACCCTCCCCCAGGCACAGGCAGACTGAGGACCCCATTCGAAAGTCCCCCCGGACCAGGAAGGGCAAGACCCTACCACCACCACCACGCAGCTCCACCACACAGTCTCTCTCCTCCATCCCCCAGGCCACCATTCCACAGGTTCCACCGCCACACCCTGCCCCAGGTTCCCCCACACACTGATACCGCATCCCCAAACTGCTTAGGCCCTCCCCCCCTACCACTTGCTCTTCCACCCCCAAACCAGACGCTCTGCCTGTTTGTGCCACTGGTGTGGAGACCGGGTCCCCCCCTCTGTCCTGCCCACCTCATCTGCCCCCCCTTCCACTCCCTTGGAGTTATGCACTGCAGTGGAGTCCACAACCACCCCGTCTGACTCGGGCACTGCAGTGGGGACCCAGTCCACTCCATCTGACCGGCCCACTGCAGTGGTTGCAGCACCCACACCATCTGACTTGTGCCCTACAGTGGTGCCGGCCCCCACTGAGTCAGACACCTCCACTGCAGTTGCCGGTGACACTCCAGCACCCACCACCCCTTCACTGCCTCCTTCTGGCATCCCCTGATCCTGTCCCTGTGGTGCCTGGCCTGCCCCTTGTATGCCCCTCCGAGGGGGATGTCCCCTGTTCGTACCAGTGCAGGCAAGCAATGGGTGACAAGTTGTCACATATCACCCTGTTGGGACTGTGTATTTGGACTGGCCATTGGCCTTAGTTTCTTTTGGACTTAACATTTTAGTTTAACATTTGCTGAATAAAGCCTCTTTTTGTTTACTTGTGGTTTTTCTTTGGATGTACATGATGTAGATGAGTATCATCATGCATTTGCAGTTGTAATAGTGTTCAGATCAGGAAAATGAAGTGTTGCTGTGATGGACTCCATGTGGTCCATGGGATATGTGTCCTAATGTAGTCTGGATCTATAGCATCCTTTGCTGCAGTCTGAGGGTGTAATGTTCAGCATTTGACACAGGGATGTACGTTTTGCATTTGTAAATTAACATCTTTGGCTTACACAGATGCACATCTGGTGGGCTTACCACTGTTCAATGTTTCTATTTCCCTGACTGTGTGCCCATCTCCACTGGACATGCAGTTTAGCACATCAATGTTGAAGGACTCATCTGTGTATACAGTGCAACTTGCTTGACACGTGTTTTGGGTGTATGCAGATGACAGACGTGACACTCCCGTACCCAGGCTGATGTGAGCAGAGCCTTCAGTGTGTTGTAGTTGTTGACTCACTGACCGAGTGTTCTGCTGACATGTTTGAGTCGTGCACAGACAAGGTTTGGCACAGCGGACCTTCCACAGGAGTGGAGTGCCCTCATGGCAGTGTGTAATCCCGTGACATTGCCTGGGCCCGTGTTGTGTGTTGTGTGAGCATGTCTGTGTGTGTTCCCTTCCCTTTTCCTACACAGGCTGTGTCCATAGGGATGTTCCTGTTTGTGATGCTTGCTGAGTTGTCCTGTGTTCATCCAGCATCTTGGACCTGGTTTCTCCGGGATGTGGGTGCATGGCAAACTAATGTTCATCAGGTTGTCATCCCTAGTTGTCTTTGTTGTCAGGGCTGGGGATGTGGGCAAACGCAGATGGGACACAGTCAGGATTCCCCTTGGCACTTACTTGTTGGTTACACAAGTCATGTAATTTACAGTTTGTGGTAGCTTTCAGTGATTGTGACACGTTGTGTGTGTGACTTCTGCCACTCCTCAGGGTCAGAGCTGCAATGTTGGAAGTTGTCTATGTGTGTTCTTTGTGGGTCACCTTGGCTTCTTCATTGGTGTGTGACTGTGGCCGGGATCCCATTGATTGGGGTGGATTTCATGTCATGCCCATGTACGGCGTACTGTGCAGTGTGTCAGACATTCACGAGTCTTGTTGACTGGCCATGTGTGATGGGTTTCTGCACCTTAGTTCCCACCACCACCCCTGGGATTGTCATGGGTGCTTGTGCAATGTCACCAGTCCATGTGAGCTTCACTGCTGCACATTGGTGGAGATCAAGGTGTGTGGAAATGTGAGTTGTTGCACGGCTAGACCCCTACCTCCATATTGGCCTTGGCTGACAGGCCGTGCTGATTGATTTGTGCTTGTGTAGGTGTGATGGTAGTTAGTTGCTCAGGACACATGGCTGTGGTTCACAGTGTGAACGACATCTACCTTTGTCATCACAGTGGGATTATCATGCAGGCTAGTGTCAGCACAATGTGGGGTCCCTGGGGGTAGTGCTGTGGTGGGTCTGTCTCTTGCTGTGTTAGTTCCTGTTCCTACAAGCTTGTGTGACATGTGTAATTTGGGCTCCCTCTCATCTAACAATGCCTGATTGCCACATAGGGGAATCCGATCCATGAGTTACTTTTGTGTGGCACTTTATACACATCTGTGTAATTGGGATTCAGGCCTCCTCATGTGTTGTGTGGTTGCCTGGGGACACTGGCACACCCCCCCATCACCTGTTGTGCTTGATATGCAGTGTGAGGCTGCCTGTTTGTGTTTGTGCATCTGCACCACTGCATTGGCATATCTTTAGTGTGCCATTGGCTGTATGTAGTTTGGTGGATTTCCCCTGCTGTCCCTGGGACTCCTAGGTCATCAGTCAGCACAATAATTATGGTTTGTATGTCCCATTGCTGCCATGGTATGGTATTTGTTCACCTCACATCTACAGTCTCCACAGGATATCTACATTTGTGTGTCCATTGGTGCAGATATGTGGGTCTGCATTATGATGGTCACTTCTGTCATTGTGTAATTGATAAATGTTGACAATGTCAGCCCCCATGGGTGATGTTTGTCTGCACATGGCCAAAGGTATGTTTTATTTGCACTGCACTGTTTGCCTCACCCAATCTATGTTGCTTTGGGACACAACCACTACTTTGCCACTGATGTGTTTGTTGTTGTGTGACCAGGAATCTTCCATGCTCTTTGGCAGTTGCAGCTTTTTCCATGACAACACTTACCTTTTGGTCACTGTGATGATGGGGGTTTGGACCCCATTGCCACAATGTTCAATTAGGCTTCAGCTATGGACCCCACACTTACTTTTTGGTCACTGTGATGATGGGGGTTTAGACCCCATTGCCACAATGTTCAAAATGTGCTTCAGCTATGGACCCCACACTTACATTTTGGTCACTGTGATGATGGGGGTTTAGACCCCATTGCCACAATGTTCAAAATGTGCTTCAGCTATGGACCCCACACTTACATTTTGGTCACTGTGATGATGGGGGTTTAGACCCCATTGCCACAATGTTCAAAATGTGCTTCAGCTATGGACCCCACACTTACCTTTTGGTCACTGTGATGATGGGGGTTTAGACCCCATTGCCACAATGTTCAATTGGGCTTCAGCTATGGACCCCACACTTACCTTTTGGTCACTGTGATGATGGGGGTTTAGACCCCATTGCCACAATGTTCAAAATGTGCTTCAGTTATGGACCCCACACTTACATTTTGGTCACTGTGATGATGGGGGTTTAGACCCCATTCCCACAGTGGTCATGGTCTGCTTGCATTGTGGAGGCCACACACATTTATGTGTGACACATGTGATAGGGGGTCACATTGTATGTTCAATGTCATGTTCAGTGTTGTAGGCATTTGACACAGACTACACACTCTTGTCATGATGTTGGGGGGATGTCTTTTTCTGACATTCCTTATGTTGGAGTATGCTGGTTGTGTCATGCATTACCCGTCCTATGAGTGGGGATGGTAGTAGTGGTAGGCATCCAGGCCCCCATGAGTAGGGGTGGTGGTAGTGGTAGGCATCCATGCCCCCATGAGTAGGGGTGGTGGTAGTGGTAGGCATCGATCCCCCTATGAGTGGGGATGGTAGTAGTGACAGGCATCCAGGCCCCCATGAGTAGGGGTGGTGGTAGTGGTAGGCATCCATCCCCCTATGAGTGGGGATGGTAGTAGTGACAGGCATCCAGGCCCACATTAGTAGGGGTGGTGGTAGTGGTAGGCATCCATCCCCCTATGAGTGGGGATGGTAGTAGTGACAGGCATCCAGGCCCACATGAGTAGGGGTGGTGGTAGTGGTAGGCATCCAGGCCCCCATGAGTAGGGGTGGTGTTAGTGGTAGGCATCCATCCCCCTATGAGTGGGGATGTTAGTAGTGACAGGCATCCAGGCCCCCATGAATAGGGTGGTGGTAGTGGTAGGCATCGATCCCCCTATGAGTGGGGATGGTAGTAGTGACAGGCATCCAGGCCCCTATGAGTAGGGGTGGTGGTAGTGGTAGGCATCCATCTCCCTATGAGTGGGGATGGAAGTAGTGACAGGCATCCAGGCCCACATGAGTAGGGGTGGTGGTAGTGGTAGGCATCCATCCCCTATGAGTGGGGATGGTAGTAGTGACAGGCATCCAGGCCCACATGAGTAGGGGTGGTGGTAGTGGGAGGCATCCATCCCCCTATGAGTGGGGATGGTAGTAGTGACAGGCATCCAGGCCCACATGAGTAGGGGTGGTGGTAGTGGTAGGCATCCAGACCCCTATGAGTGGGGATGGTAGTAGTGACAGGCATCCAGGACCACATGAGTAGGGGTGGTGGTAGTGGTAGGCATCCAGGCCCCCATGAGTAGGGTGGTGGTAGGCATCCATCCCCCTATGAGTGGGGATGGTAGTAGTGACAGGCATCCAGGCCCACATGAGTAGGGGTGGTGGTAGTGGTAGCCATCAGGCCCCTATGGGTGTGTATGGCATTGGTGATAGCCATCCCGCCCCTATGGTTCGGCTGTTGCTAGTGTACGTCATTTCTGCATCCCTATGTGTGTGTGACATATGTCGGGTACGTGTCGTTTGTTTGTGTAGTGGGTGTTTGACTTACCGTCTGCGCCGTACGCGTCCATACCGGTTCCGGTAATAGATGTAGAGTATTGGTAGGACCTGCGCGATGGGATTCATGGTTGGGTCGTCTCGTTCGGGTTTCTCGTGGCTTCGACTCGTACTCGTCGCTGGCTTGTTCGTCTCGTAGCCGTGGATCGTCTTGTGGCGCGAATCGGAGCTTATGTGCAGCTCTCCCGGATGCTCTGACGTGCCGGACAAAGCGAGGGGTTCGTCGCGCACAGAAGGCGCATCGTACTAGTCCGGCCGGAAGGTGCTGTATATTTACTTCCGGGCGACTCGATTCGGCGTTTACGGATCCGGCTCGGGCGGGGAACAGGAGCTGGAATGGGTACGTACGGCTGGGTCGGAATCTGAGCAGTTATGCGCATCGTACTTGCTCGTTCGGACGACTGTTCGAATCGGTCGGGAAACACGCGTTCGGCTTGGTTTTTTTCCGGACAAATAGTGTTAGGTGCGCTTCCGGCCGAGATCGGAATCGACCCCATTGTCTTTCATTTGGAAGGCAGAAATGCATTGAAAGTCAATAGGTAATAACATTTGCTTTACAAATCTGAATTATCCTAAGTCTCCCGATAAAAATGGTACCTCACTTGTGTGGGTAGGCATAGTGCCCACGACAGGAAACGGCTCAAAACGCAATGTGAACACACCACAATTTCAAAATGAAAAATTACCCTTTTTTTGCAAAGTGCCTAGCTGTAGTTTTTGAACCCTAGCTCTGCCGGCACCTAGGGAAACCTAGCAAACCTATACATTTCTGAAAACTAGACACCCAGGGAAATCCAGGATGGGGTGACTTGACTGGCTCTCACCAGGTTCCGTTACCCAGAATCCCTTGCAAACCTAAACAATTGTCAAAAAAACAAATTTTCCTCACATTTCTGTGGTGGAAAGTTCTGGAATCTGCGTGGATCCACAAATTTCCACCCACCCCGAGTCCCCCAAAGTCTTTCGAGAAAAATGGTACCTTACTTGCATGGGTGGGTCAAGTACCCGAGACAGGCAAGGGCCCAAAACCTATTGAGGCGACATCAAAATTACCTATCACAAACCAACCTGGTTTTGCAAGGGGGTTCCCATTGCTTTTTGGCCCGGGGCTCGGCGGCCACCTAGGGAAACCTACCAAACCCACACATTTCTGAAAACTAGACACCCGGGGGATTCCAGGGAGGTATGGCTTGCGTGGATCCCCCAACGTTTTCTTACCCAGAATCCCCTGCAAACCTGAAATTTAGCTGAAAAAATCACTTTTTTCACACATTTTTGTGTGGGAAAGTTGTGGCATCACCAGGCTGACACAAATTTCCTACCACCCAGCGTTCCCCCAGGTCTCCCGATACAAATGGTGCCTCACTCGTCAGGGAGGCCCAAGTACCCGCGGCAGGCAAGGGCCCAAAACGTATTGAGACGACATCAAAATTGCCTATCACAAAACAACCTGGTTTTGCAAGGGGGGGTCCCATGACTTTTTGGCCCGAGGCTCGGCGGCCACCTAGGGAAACCTACCAAACCCACACATTTCTAAAAACTAGACACCCGGGGGATTCCAGGGAGGTATAGCTTGTGTGGATCCCCCAACGTTTTCTTACCAAGAATCCCCTGCAAACCTGAAATTTAGCTGAAAAAATCACTTTTTTCACACATTTTTGTGTGGGAAAGTTGTGGCATCACCGGGCTGACACAAATTTCCTACCACCCAGTGTTCCCCCAGGTCTCCCGATAAAAATGGTGCCTCATTTGTGTGGGAGGCCCAAGTACCAACGACAGGCAAGGGCCCAAAACATATTGAGGCGACATCAAAATTGCCTATCACAAAACGACCTGGTTTTGCAAGGGGGTCACCTGGGTTTTTGGCCCCGTGCTCGGCGGCCACCTAGGGAAACCTACCAAACCCACACATTTCTGAAAACTAGACACCCGGGGGATTCCAGGGAGGTATGGCTTGCGTGGATCCCCCCGACATTTTCTTACCCAGAATCCCCTGCAAACCTGACATTTAGCTGGAAAAATCACTTTTTTTCACACATTTTTGTGTGGGAAAGTTGTGGCATCACCGGGCTGACACAAATTTCATACCACCCAGCGTTCCCCCAGGTCTCCCGATAAAAATGGTGCCTCACTCGTGTGGGAGGCCCAAGTACCCGCAACAGGCAAGGGCCCAAAACGTATTGAGGCGAAATCAAAATTGCCTATCACAAAACGACCTGGTTTTGCAAGGGGGTCCCTTGACCTTTTGGCCCGGGGCTCGGCAGCCACCTAGGGTAACCTACCAAACCCACACATTCCTGAAAACTAGACACCCGGGGGATTCCAGGGAGGTATGGCTTGCGTGGATCCCCCAACGTGTTCTTACCCAGAATCCCCTGCAAACCTGAAATTTAGCTGAAAAAATCACTTTTTTCACACATTTTTGTGTGGGAAACTTGTGGCATCACTGGGCTGACACAAATTTCCTACCACCCAGCGTTCCCCCAGGTCTCCCGATAAAAATGGTGCCTCACTCGTTTGGGAGGCCCAAGTACCCGCGACAGGCAAAGGCCCAAAACATTTTTGATAAGCAATTTTGATGTTGCCTCAATACGTTTTTGGGCCCTTGCCTGTCGTGGGTACTTGGGCCTCCCACACGAGTGAGGCACCATTTTTATCGGGAGACCTGGAGAACGCTGGGTGGTAGGAAATTTGTGTCAGCCCGGTGATGCCACAACTTTCCCACACAAAATGTGTGAAAAAGTGCTTTTCAGCTAAATTTCAGGTTTGCAGAGATTCTGGGTAAGAACGTTGGGGGATCCACGCAGCCAAACCTCCCTGGAATCCCGAGTGTCTAGTTTTCAGAAATGTGTGGGTTTGTGGGATTTCCTAGGTGGCCGCCTAGCACGAGGCCAAAACCCAGGTGACCTCCCTTGCAAAACCAGGTCGTTTTGTTATAGTCAATTTTGATGTTGTTTCAATACGTTTTGGGCCCTTGCCTGTCGCGGATACTTGGGCCTCCCACACAAGTGAGGCACCATTTCTATCAGGACACCTGGGGGAACACTGGGTGGTAGGAAACTTGTGTCAGCCCGGGATGCCACAACTTTCCCACACAAAAATGTGTGAAAAAATTGATTTTTTTCAGCTAAATTTCAGGTTTGCAGGGGATTCTGGGTAAGAAAACGTTGAGGGATCCACGTAAGCCATACCTCCCTGGAATCCCCCGGGTGTCTAGTTTTCAGAGATGTGTGGGTTTGGTAGGTTTCCCTAGGTGGCCACCAAGCCCCGGTCCAAAAAGTCATGGGACCCCCCTTGCAAAACCAGGTCGTTTTGTGATAGGCAATTTTGATGTCGCCTCAATACGTTTTTGGGCCCTTGCCTGTCGCGAGTACTTGGGCCTCCCACACGAGTGAGGCACCATTTTTATCGGGAGACCTGGGGGAATGCTGGGTGGTAGGAAATTTGTGTCAGCCCGGTGATGCCACAACTTTCCCACACAAAAATGTGTGAAAAAAGTGCTTTTTTCAGCTAAATTTCAGGTTTGCAGGGGATTCTGGGTAAGAAAACGTTGGGGGATCCACGCAAGCCATACCTCCCTGGAATCCCCCGGGTGTCTAGTTTTCAGAAATGTGTGGGTTTGGTAGGTTTCCCTAGGTGGCCGCCGAGCACGGGGCCAAAAACCCAGGTGACCTCCCTTGCAAAACCAGGTCGTTTTGTGATAGTCAATTTTGATGTCATTTCAATACGTTTTGGGCCCTTGCCTGTCGCATATACTTGGGCCTCCCACACAAGTGAGGCACCATTTCTATCGGGACACCTGGGGGAACACTGGGTGGTAGGAAACTTGTGTCAGCCCGGGATGCCACAACTTTCCCACACAAAAATGTGTGAAAAAATTGATTTTTTTCAGCAAAATTTCAGGTTTGCAGGGGATTCTGGGTAAGAAAACGTTGAGGGATCCACGTAAGCCATACCTCCCTGGAATCCCCCGGGTGTCTAGTTTTCAGAGATGTGTGGGTTTGGTAGGTTTCCCTAGGTGGCCGCCAAGCCCCGGTCCAAAAAGTCATGGGACCCCCCTTGTAAAACCAGGTCGTTTTGTGATAGGCAATTTTGATGTCGCCTCAATACGTTTTTGGGCCCTTGCCTGTCGCGAGTACTTGGGCCTCCACACGAGTGAGGCACCATTTTTATCGGGAGACCTGGGGGAATGCTGGGTGGTAGGAAATTTGTGTCAGCCCGGTGATGCCACAACTTTCCCACACAAAAATGTGTGAAAAAGGTGCTTTTTTCAGCTAAATTTCAGGTTTGCATGGGATTCTGGGTAGGAAAACGTTGGGGGATCCACGCAAGCCATACCTCCCTGGAATCCCCCGGGTGTCTACTTTTCAGAAATGTGTGGGTTTGGTAGGTTTCCCTAGGTGGCCGCCGAGCACGGGGCCAAAAACCCAGGTGATCCCCCTTGCAAAACCAGGTCGTTTTGTGATAGTCAATTTTGATGTCGCCTCAATACGTTTTGGGCCCTTGCCTGTCGCGGATACTTGGGCCTCCCACACAAGTGAGGCACCATTTTTATCGGGAGACCTGGGGGAACACTGGGTGGTAGGAAATTTGTGTCAGCCCGGTGATGCCACAACTTTCCCACACAAAAATGTGTGAAAAAATTGATTTTTAAGCTAAATTTCAGGTTTGCAGGGGATTCTGGGTAAGAAAACGTTGAGGGATCCATGCAAGCCATACCTCCCTGGAATCCCCCGGGTGTCTAGTTTTCAGAGATGTGTGGGTTTGGTAGGTTTCCCTAGGTGGCCGCCGAGCCCCGGGACAAAAAGTCATGGGACCCCCCTTGCAAAACCAGGTCGTTTTGTGATAGGCAATTTTGATGTCGCCTCAATACATTTTGGGCCCTTGCCTGTCGCGGGTACTTGGGCCTCCCACACGAGTGAAGCACCATTTTTATCGGGAGACCCGGGGAAACGCTGGGTAGTAGGAAATTTGTGTCAGCCCGGTGATGCCACAACTTTCCCACACAAAAATGTGTGAAAAAATTGATTTTTTAAGCTAAATTTCAGGTTTGCATGGGATTCTGGGTAAGAAAACGTTGGGGGATCCACGCAAGCCATACCTCCCTGGAATCCCCCGGGTGTCTACTTTTCAGAAATGTGTGGGTTTGGTAGGTTTCCCTAGGTGGCCGCCGAGCACGGGGCCAAAAACCCAGGTGACCCCCCTTGCAAAACCAGGTCGTTTTGTGATAGTCAATTTTGATGTCGCCTCAATACGTTTTGGGCCCTTGCCTGTCGCGGATACTTGGGCCTCCCACACAAGTGAGGCACCATTTTTATCGGGAGACCTGGGGGAACACTGGGTGGTAGGAAATTTGTGTCAGCCCGGTGATGCCACAACTTTCCCACACAAAAATGTGTGAAAAAATTGATTTTTTAAGCTAAATTTCAGGTTTGCAGGGGATTCTGGGTAAGAATACGTTGAGGGATCCACGCAAGCCATACCTCCCTGGAATCCCCCGGGTGTCTAGTTTTCAGAGATGTGTGGGTTTGGGAGGTTTCCCTAGGTGGCCGCCGAGCCCTGGGCCAAAAAGTCATGGGACCCCCCTTGCAAAACCAGGTCGTTTTGTGATAGGCAATTTTGATGTCGCCTCAATAAGTTTTGGGCCCTTGCCTGTCGCGGGTACTTGGGCCTCCCACACGAGTGAAGCACCATTTTTATCGGGAGACCTGGGGGAACGCTAGGTGGTAGGAAATTTGTGTCAGCCCGGTGATGCCACAACTTTCCCACACAAAAATGTGTGGAAAAAGTGATTTTTTTCAGCTAAATTTGAGGTTTGCAGGGGATTCTGGGTAAGAAAACGTCGGGGGATCCATGCAAGCCATACCTCCCTGGAATCCCCCGGGTGTCTAATTTTCAGAAATGTGTGGGTTTGGTAGGTTTCCCTAGCTGGCTGCTGAGCACGGGGCCAGAAATCCAGGTGACCCCCCTTGCAAAACAAGGTCGTTTTGTGATAGGCAATTTTGATGTCGCCTCAATACGTTTTGGGCCCTTGCCTGTTGCGGGTACTTGTGCCTTCCACACGAGTGAGGCACCATTTTTATCGGGAGACCTGGGGGTGCGCTGGGTGGTAGGAAATTTGTGCCAGCCCAGTGATGCCACAACTTTCCCACACAAAAATGTGTGGAAAAAGTGATTCTTTCAGCTAAATTTGAGGTTTGCAGGGGATTCTGGGTAAGAGAATGTTGGGGGATCCACACACGCCATACCTCCCTAGAATGCCCTGGGTGTCTACTTTTCAGAAATGTGTGGGTTTGGTAGGTTTCCCTGGATGGCTGCCGAGCCCGGGGCCAAAAACCCAGGTGACACCCCGTACAAAACCAGGTTGGTTTGTGATAGGTCATTTTGATGTCGCCTCACTAGGTTTTGGGCCCCTGCCTGTCGCGGGTACTTGACCCACCCACACAAGTGAGGTACCATGTTTCTCGGAAGACTTTGGGGAACGCGGAGAGGGTGGAATTTTGTGGATCCACGCAGATTCCAGAACTTTCCACCAAAGAAATGTGAGGAAAATGTGGGTTTTTTGGACAAATTTTTAGGTTTGCAAGGGATTCTGGGTAACAGAACCTGGTGAGAGCCAGTCAAGTCACCCCATCCTGGATTCCCCTGGGTGTCTAGTTTTCAAAAATGTACAGGTTTGCTAGGTTTCCCTATGTGCCGGCTGCGCTAGGGCCCAAAATCCACAGCTAGGCATATTGCTAAAAACAAATCGGTGCCTAGTCGGCTTTCTGCCGCCCTGGGGGGGATATCGGGGGTGGTGTTGCCCCGATATGCCCCCAAGGGGGGCAGAAACACTGTGGCTATTTTTTTAGGTGGGGTGGGGGCATTGATATGCCCATTCTGGGCAGCCCCCACCCCAACGCATAAAAAAAGCAAGCGTAATCGTTGGCGTCTAGTGGGCTTTTTGCCCCCCGGGGTGGGCAGATTGGGGGCTACTGCCCCCATCTTCCCCCCAGGGGGGGCAGAAAGGCTGTCATTTTTGTGGGTGGGGGTGGGGGCATTGGCATGCCCGTTTTGGGCAGCCCCCACCCTAATTAAAATGTGCCCAAAAAAATCCCTGGCGTCTACTGGGCTTTTTGCTCCCCCGGGGGGGCAGATTGGGGGCCACTACCCCATCTGCCCCCCAGGGGGGGCAGGAAAGCTGTAATTTTTGTGGGGGAGGGGGTAGGGGCATGGGCATGCCCGTTTTGGGCAGCCCCCACCCTAATTCAAATTTGCCCCAAAAAAATCCCTGGCGACTAGTGGGCTTTTTGCCCCCCAGGGGGGGCAGAAAGCCTACTAGACGCCAGGAATTATTTTTTGTCAAACTCATTTTTATTGGTATTTGCACAAAAAACAATACATCGTACAGTTTTACATCGGGGATGCCGCTTCCCAGCCCCTCCCCAAGCAGCACTGCCGAAAATGCATAACTCTTTATTAGTGAGCAACAACCGCCTCCCACCTTCCCTAGATGGAAGCAAATGAAGTATACAGTGTCATATTACACAGGTGGTCAACAGTGCCCCCCATCCGAGCCGCATGGTGGAACAACCGAAAGGAGCTGACTGCCTCTCTTTCGCCTAAGAGGCATCCTCCTTAACCTTCGTTTACGAAGTCCTAAAATCCGATGTCCACTATAAATAATGAGGCGCCTCCAACTGCGGGGCAGCCAAAGCAAAATAAAGAGAAACAAAAACATAAAAATAACACATCCTCCCCCCACACCCCCATCTCCCCCCCTCCCCCCCATGGCGGCGGCAACTAGTAGAAGCTATCCAAGGTCAGTAAACTCGTCAGTGAGTTACCTCTAGATCTGGAATAGGTGTAGCTCTTTAACGGAGGTCGGACACACAGCCGACGGCAGGCCCTTGGAGAGAAATGAGACCAATGGGCCCCAGCGGAACTCAAAATTTTTGAATGTGTCCCCAGACACCTCCGCCATCCGCTCCATACTGAGCAGGTGCCACAACCTAGAGTGCCAAAGAGATAGCGCCGGCGCCTCCTTTTGTTTCCACGCTGCGGCTAGAGTGGTCTTCGCGGCACCTATGCATAACCACAGAATTGCCTTGTCTGCCCTAGTCTGAAGCTCCAGGGAGGGGTCGCGCAGGCCCAACAGTATACCCCCTATCGTTGTCGGAATAGGGTATCCCAGCATCAGCTTGATTTGAGCAAGTATTTCTTCCTAATATGGACGAATAGTCGGGCAGTCCCACCAGATATGACGGAAATCCCCGAGCATCCCACAACCCCTCCAGCACCTATCAGATGTATTCGGGTACATCTGTTTAAGTCGCGATGGATGGAGGTACCAGTCCATCATGGTCTTGAGGTGTGCCTCCCTAAGCGTTATGGAGTGATTGAATTTCCTAACATCTGACCATAGGTGGGTCCACTCCTCGTCCGAAATGGGTCTCCCCAGAAGCCCCTCCCACATTGCCATATAACGTGGGCGCACCGAGTGTAGGGTCGATAGCAAGTGTCGGTAGAGAAAGGAGATCGTGCCTCTCATCGTCGTGGTTTTTGTAAGAAAGGTTTCAAACTTCGTGAGGGGTCTGGTAGCGGCCTCCCGTATGTGTGGTGTCTGGGCCCAGTGCATCAGTTGCGTATAATGGTAGTGTTCATTGCTTTGTAGTCCAAAATCCCTCCTGCAGTTTTCAAAAGAGCGGGGGTCATAATTGTGGAAGAGGTGTGTCAAGGCTAAACATCCCCCCTCCCTCCACCCATCAAACGGGCCAGGCTGCATGCCCGGCGGGAAGGCTGAGTTAAAATGCAGGGGCGTAAAGGGAGACGGAAAAGAGGTCCATCTTCCATCCTTAGACACCGAATCCCAAACCTGAAGTGTAGTACGCGTGGGAGTGCTAAGGTAAACGTTTGGCGGTCGCTCCTGTCTGGAGCGCCAGATAAGGTCCCATATGGTCCGTCCGGCCACACTATGATCCATATGGAGCCAATGTTTATCGGAGTCGCGTTGAACCCATTCCACTAGAACCCTACGCTGTGCAGCTTTGTAGTATAGTTGTGCATCTGGGAGCCCTACACCCCCCTCCTCCCTGGAACGCCGCAGGATGGAGAAGGAAAAGCGAGCCCTACGTCCCTGCCAGACAAAATCGAGAAGTAAAGATTTAACGCGCTTAAAGAACGCCCCCTCAATTGGTATGGGAAGAGCTTGGAAGAGGTAGAGCAGTTTGGGCATCATTGTCATCTTTATCGCATGTATGCGGCCCAACCAAGACAAGAAAAGGGGCTTCCATTTGTTAAGTTCACTTTGTATTTGCGTTAAAATAGGGGGAAAATTAGCTACATATAACCCATTTACCCTCGCAGTGAGGCGCACCCCCAAATACGTCAGAGAAGATGTAGCCCATTGGAGAGATGTCAGCGGCCTCAGGTTATCCACTTCCACGCTGGACAGGGTGAGGTTGAGTATCTGCGATTTGTCCATATTGATTTTAAAGCCTGCTACAGCCTCGAACCTTGCCAACTCGTCCTGTAGGGGAGGCAGAGAGGCATCCAGGTCGGTGAGTGACAGCAACACGTCATCTGCGAATAGTGAGATTTTGTGTTGCTCGCCGGTAAATGGAATCCCGTGTATCTCCGGGTGGGCCCGAATCGCGATAGCAAGTGGTTCAATACTTAGAGCGAACAGCAATGGCGAGAGAGGGCAGCCCTGCCTGGCGCCCCGCGAGTGCTCAAATGGTGTTGATGCCTGCCCATTAACCATCACCCGTGATCGAGGATGTTGAGAGTTAGCCCGCAACATGGTGATGAAAGCGGGAGAGAAACCAAAGGCCTCCAGAGTGCCAAAAAGGAAGGCCCAATCTACCCTGTCGAATGCCTTCTCGGCGTCCAAACCCACCAAGATCGCCGGGATCTGACGCTTATGTGCTTTTTCAATTAAGTGGATAATTCGACGTGTATTATCATGCGTCTGCCGTCCCTTTATAAACCCAGACTGATCTGGATGTATGAGGTCGGGTAGGATGTCATTCAGTCTGCGGGCTAAGATAGAGGAATAAAGTTTTGCGTCGAGATTAAGAAGGGCTATGGGCCGATAAGAAGCGCATGAGCTATGGTCTTTCCCAGGTTTGGGGATCACGGTGATCACCGCCTCTGAAAGCGATCCTGTGGACCTCCCCTCCGTCGCCATTGAGTTAAAGAGGCTCGTGAGGGGTGGGGCGATTTCCGTCGCAAAGGTCTTATAAAAAAGAGCGGTGAAGCCATCTGGGCCCGGTGCCTTGTGTAGTTTGAGTGCTTTAATGGCCGCCATCACTTCCTCTACAGTGATAGGTGCGGACAGGTTCTCATTATTCTCCGCAGATACCTGTGGGAACGTTAGTTTGCTAAGGTAGTCTCGCTGAGCCTCTGGATCTAGCTGCTCCCCCGTGTATAGTTTTTCATAGAAACCCCCAAATATAGCCGCCTTTTCGTCATCAGCATGTGTGGTAGTGCCCTGCCCTCCCCGTATCCCCCCTATGTATTCCTTAACCCTCTTATCTTTGAGTTGCCGAGCGAGCTGCTTGCCAATTTTATTCCCTTGGGAGTATGAAAGTTGGCGCAGTTTTAGCAATGTAAATTCTGCCCGATTAGAATAGATAGAGCGGAGCTTCCCCCTCAGAGCCGTCAGTGCTCGTAATGTTTGTCGGGTAGGGCGTGCTTTGTGATCTTGTTCACTTGCCTGCAGTTCTGCCTCTAATTTCACCCTCTCTGCTGCTCGTCGTTTATTCAGGGCCGCATTCAGCGAAATACACTGCCCACGGATTACCGCCTTGAAGGCATCCCAATTAACATATTCTGAGGTGTCCTCCGGTTGATTCAGGACAAAAAAATCTTTGATGTTTTCCCTAAGTTTTAAGCACGTCTCTTTGTCCCTTGGCACGGCAGGAGGAAAATACCATCTGGATAGAGTCCCGTGCCCTATTCCCCATTCTAAAGATACCGCTAAAAGACTATAGTCAGAGATCGAAAGGGGGAAAATTTTTGCATCCTCTAGCCCGCCTTGTAATGATTGGCTAAGAAATACATAATCTAATCGGGAGTATGTCCTATGTACGTGTGAATAAAACGTATAATCTCGGGTGGTGGGGTGGACCGTGCGCCAAGCATCTATTAATCCCCTATCTATAATCTTCTGACGTATGTCGGGGGGGAATGAGCTCGTCCCTACTCTGTGGGTGTGGGTGCTATCTATGTCTCCTTGCCAAGTCAGATTAAAATCGCCCATAAGGACTAAAGACCCTTCTGCAAAATCCAACAACTTATCGAGGGTGTGGTGCAGGAAAGCAGCCTGGCCCGTGTTTGGGGCATAGACCGCGACGAACGTGCAAAGGCGTCCCTGGAGGCGCCCCTTCACCATGACCCAGCGGCCGTCCCTGTCGTGTTGTACATCTAAAGGCTGGAACCTCGTTGACGCGTGAAAGAGAAGTGCCACCCCCCTGTGTTTAGTTGACGCTGATGATCTGTATATCATTGGGTAGAGTTTGTGTCGCAGCCGCATCTCATCTGCTCTAGTCAAATGGGTTTCTTGCAGGGCTATGATGTCAAGCGTATGGTCTAAGATATATTTCCATATCTGTTGGCGCTTCTGCGGGGAGTTGAGGCCCTTTACATTCCATGTGCCTATAGTTATCTTCATTTCATCCGAGGTGCAACCCTGATCTCAGCATCCCAGGCATCTCCTGCACTCCCATACCTCTCATTCCCCCCCTCTGTCTCTGCCCCTCCCCCTTTTGTGAGCATGCATTTTGACCCAAATGAATGAAACCTACCTCCCTGGACATTAAAAAGCCGCCACCATGGACCCCCCCCTCCCCAACATCCCAAAGTAATCCCCAAAACTACAACAACAACCAAAAACCTACCAAAAACTTTAACATTTATAGGCATTACTCCCATCTGGGGGTTTCTTGCCCCCCTGTATACGTGAGGGCGGTAGGGCCATGGTCCCCTCCCACCGTCGCCCGGATCATCATAGATATCATCTATTTATAGAGTATTACCAGGGTAGAGTCTTTACGTTTCGATTATCACCCACCCCTATTGGCACGCCTCCCTCCGCGGGGCTCCCCCCGTTTCCCCATGGTGCAGGTGATCACCCAGCGCCCTCAAGGGCCCCTCGCATCAGTCTCAAGTCCGCCTGGCTGGCCCCTGGAGTCCGCCCTGATATCCGTGGTCCCATTCCTGCGTCCCTCCTGTGTAGGTCCTCTGAGTAAGGCAGCCACCCCATCATCGCCCCTCGCCACCACCGGGGCCTGTGTCAAAACCCTCCTTTGCTAAACCGGGCACTCGTCCCTCAGATTGTAGACACTCCTCAACGGCGGCCTCTGCGAGTGCCCATAACCCAAGTGGATGGTCTTCGCTCCCCTCCCTGAGAGCCCGAGGTTCTGTTCTCCGGTGACTCCAGATTTTCCAAAGGCAAGCCCAAGAGTTCAAGTCCCCTCTGAAGCTCTGTGACATACTGTCGTTTGTTGCTGTACTCAAAGCTGAGGCCGAAGGGGTAGGTCCACCTGTACCTGATGTTATCCATACGCAGCTTGGTAGTGATGGGTCGGAAAGCTTGTCGTCGGGCAAGGGTTGCAGGCGCAAGATCCTGGAATAAGGCACAGGTAAAGTTCTGAAAAGACACTTTATCGGAAGCTCTGGCTGCAGCAAGCACTGCCTCTTTCGTTTTGAAAGAATGAAATTTGACCAGCACGTCCCGGGGTCGCCTCTTGTCTCCCTGTGGTGCGGGCCCCACCCGGTGCGCTCGCTCCAACTTGATTTTAAGGGGTTGTGAGCCCAATATTTCTGCAAATAGTCCCTCTAGGAACGCAGGCAGGTCCGGACCTTCCGCTCCTTCTTCCAGGTCTCTAATACGAACGTTATCCCGTCGAGACCTGTTTTCCAAGTCCTCAGTTTTTAGGTGTGATTGCTGTAGTTGCTCCTTAAGCGCCTGTATTTCTTCCTGGATCTCCGCTGTTTGCTTCTCCTGGGTCTGTTGATGTGCTTCCAAATCCAATACACGTGTGCCCACCGAGTCCACGTCGTTTTGTAGGGAGGTTAATTTTTCGGTGAGGTCGGACCGGAGCTGTTCCATGCTTGCTTTAATGTCCTGGCCCAAATCCTTCCTCAGGTCAGCTTTAAAGTCCTGAAACATCGCCATCATCTCTGCCTTCGTGATCGCCATGGCAACAGTGGTGTCTACGGGACCTTCGGGATTGCGTTTATCCGCGCCTGTGAAAAAGTCAGTGACTTTCGTGGAAGCTCTGGACGGCACCTTCTTGGGAGGCATACGGCTCTCCCTCCGGCTCTCCCCCGAAGCCTCTTGTCTGCGAGCTTCGGTGCGCCCCCACTTAGGCTTTCCTCTTCCCCGCCACAGTTGGCCCAGGCCTTGGGATTCGTAGGGGCCCACTGCACTCTTCAAGTGCCCCCGGTCGGGGAGGATCCTCCAGCTTGCACTCTCACACCGGTGTGGCCTCTGAGCCCTCTTCTGTAGTTCTTACATGGAGCTCCTGTACGCCGGCTTCCTCGAGGGGTCCCCCGTGCTCCGCGCAGCCCACCTTGATGCGCAGCAGCTCTCCACTTGGCCTCTCACTTCCTCGTCCACGTTAAAGCAGGGCCGCCAAATTAAACTCCCCCGCCGGATGCTGCCACTTCTGCCCTCATGCCTCTGGGCAGCGCCCCCTTCTCTCTTTCCACATAGTGGGGAATCACAGTTCTCTAGTCTGTGCCTTCATAGGTGTGGTCTCAGAGCCCCCTTTCACACCTCCGTCTCATTCCCAGTCGACCATTGCTCCAGGAGTCCCGAGGATCACCCACTCTTAGGACAGCACTGCTCCTCTCCTTGTCAGGCGCCCAGTCCCCTCCGAGGATCCCCTCTCCCGGGGCCGCCGAGTGCCGGCAATCACTGGGTACTCTTGTGCGCCCCGTTGGCCGTGACAGCCGTACCTGACTTGATCGCCGCCGCCTGCAGTCGCGGGTCTGTCCCTCTCAACCGCTCAGCGCTCGATTCCGTCCGCCATGTCAGGGTCAGGAAGATCCCAGCCGGGAGGCGTGCCACCTCACGCTTGTCACCAGGAGGGCCAAACAGGACCCCCCCAGTCAGCCACAGCACCTCTCAGGTCCGAGGCGGATCGTCAGGGGCCTCCGATGGAGCCGCAGCGTCCCCCGAGTCGTTCCAGGGGTCTCCTTCACTTCGCGGCCGCCATCTTGTGGAGCCCACCGCAGCTCCGGAGCGAGTCTCGCCGCGCCGTCATCTGGATCTCTCGGGCTCTGCACGAGGCGTCGCAGCGGTCCCGGTGTCTTCCGCCACCGTCAGGAGTCTTTTAAGGGTCCTCTAACCCCTGTAACCTCCCTGGATCTCTCTGGGATCGCCGGCGGTCCGGGAGCCGAGACGGATTACGTCCGCTCGGCCATCTTGCCCGGCCACGCCCCCGCCAGGGATTATTTTGAGCAACTTTTAATTAGGGTGGGGCTGCCTAAAACGGACATGCCAATGCCCACCCTAATTAAAATTTGCCCAAAAAAATCCCTGGCGTCTAGTGGGCTTTTTGCCCCCCCGGGGGGGCAGATTGGGGGCTACTGCCCCATCTGTTCCCCAGGGGGGGCAAGAAGGCTGTAATTTTTGCAGGGGAAGGGGTGGGGGCATGGGCATGCCCGTTTTGGCAGCCCCCACCCTAATTCAGGTTTGCCCCAAAAAATCCCTGGCGTCTAGTGGGCTTTTTGCCCCCTCGGGGGGGCAGATTGGGGGCTACTGCCCCCATCTGCCCCCCAGGGGGGGCAGAAAGGCTGTCATTTTTGCGGGGGGTGGGGGCATGGGCATGCCCATATTGGCCAGCCCCCACCACTAATTATAATTTTTTTAAAAATCCCTGGTATCTAGTGGGCTTTCTGCCCCCCCGGGGGGGCAGAAAGACTGTAATTTTTGCGGACGGGGGTGGGGGCATCGGCATGCCCGTTTTGGGCAGCCCCCACCCTAATGCAATTTAGCTGTAAAAAATACCTGGCGTATAGTGGGCTTTTTGCCTCCCGGAGGGGCAGATTGGGGGCTACTGCCCCCAACTGCCCCCAGGGGGGGCAGAAAGGCTGTAAATTTTGCGGGGGTGGGGGCATGGACATGCCCTTTATGGGCAGCCCCCACCCTAATAACTTATGCGCCCAAAAAAAAGTCCCTGGCGTCTAGTGGGCTTTTTGCCCCCCGGGGGGCAGATTGGTGGCTACTGCCCCCATCTGCCCCCAAGGGGGCAAAAAGACTAAATAACACCAAATTTATTTGGGGGAGCAAAAGCCCTTGCCCAAGGGGCCGCACCCCCTCCCTGGTGTCTAGTGGGTGGATCCCTGCTTGGGGATCGCCCTCCTGGGGCGATCCCCAAGCAGAGATCCACTGAGAGAGTACCATTGGAAAGGGAGATTCTCCCCTTTCCAATGATACCTCTCCCGTCTTTCTACGTGCCCGGGGGCTGAGATAGCCCCCTGAGCACATAGAAAGTGAAACTGAAATGAGCCTGAAGGCTCATTTCAGTTTCGATTTCTGTGCAATGAGGACAGCGCGACGTGCGCGCTAATCCTCATTGCACAGAAACCAGGGAGGAGCCTCTGGAGCTGGGAAGCTCTTCCCCAGCTCCCGAGGCTTTGGGGAGAGAAGGAAATCCCTCTGCTGTCTGCAGCAGAGATTTCGTGCCCTGGCCTCATGACGGAATGGTTCCGTCATGAGCACAGGGGCACCGATGCTCATGACGGAACCATTCCATCATGAGCATCGAAGGGGTTAACCCAGATCTCTTGACTGGGGGTGAATGTTTTGACTTGTTCTGCATTCCGTCCATCAATTGTGTGTCTTTTGCTTCCTCGGCGTAAGTGCGCCGGGTATGCCCAGACGTGGGTCCCGGGCTCGCTGTGCCACTGGATTCAAGCTATCTTGGCTGATGAGGGGTGAAACCCCGAAACCGGTCCTAGGATGCTTGTTTCCGGTCCAGGGAGGACCTGGCTTGGCAGTTCGGGCTGGACTGTTCCCATGAGGCACAGGGTCCAGACTGATTTGCATATGGCCAGATCTAAACTGGGGTGGCATGGTGAGCAAAAGAATGATGAATTTAACCAAGATCTCCTGACTGGGGGTGGATGTTTTGATTTGTTCTGCATTCCGTCCATCAATTGTGTGTCTTTTGTTTCCTCGCCCTAAGTGCGCTGGGTATGCCCAGACATGGGTCCCGGGCTCACTGTGCCACTGGATTCAAGCTATCTTGGCTGATGAGGGGTGAAACCCCGAAACCGGTCCTAGGATGCTTGTTTCCAGTCTAGGGAGGACCTGGCTTGGCAGTTTGGGCTGGACTGTTTCCATGAGGCACAGGGTCAAGACTGATTTGCATATGGCAGAAGGTCCCCTGCATGCCGTGGCCGGCGCCGTAAGGAAGAGAGGGCGAGGACCAGGGCGAGTTGCCCTAAATAGGCCCACGCCCACTCCTCCCTCTCGCTGTTGCCTGCTCCAGCCAGAAGTGACGTCACGACGCTGCCCCGGAAGAGATTCATGTAGTAGTCACGCCCGAACCACGAGGGCGTGGCCGGGTTCCCGGGGGGCCGCATCCTAATGGCGCGCCTCCTGATAGTCCACGCTTTCAATAGGACACGGACCCCCCAGGTTGGCTCCCGGCCCCGCCCCCATACAAACCCACAAATCAATACTTGACGACCAGAGCTGTGGGTAAAGGAGAAGTGAAGTGTGGCTCAATGGTTAGAGCGGCAGACCCTGATGCAGAGATCTGGCCCGGGACCAGGGTTCAATTCCCGCCTCGGCGGGTCTTGGGCTCAATTTCCTCGGACCTGATAATTCTCGCCTCGGTGCCTATTCTAATCATGGGTCCCACTCGGCAATAGCTTGCTTAATCTCCACAACGGCCCCAACAGCGCTGGGATGCCTGGCTTCACCCTGGGGGTGCCCAGGAGTGGACATTTCACAGGGAAAAGCCAGGAAGGGTTCCACAGCGGTATGCGTACAGCGCCTGGACACCCCTTTGGGGGTATGGGTGCGCTTTACAAGTACAAATTTCATTTCATTCATTTCATTATGGCCAGGTCTAAACTGGGGTGGCATGGTGAGCAAAAGAATGATGGATTTAACCCAGATCTCTTGACTGGGGGTGAATGTTTTGATTTGTTCTGCATTCCGTCCATCAATTGTGTGTCTTTTGCTTCCTCGCCCTAATAGCAGTATAGCCATATTGCCCCGAGCTATATCAGTTGTTAAAGAACCTCACCATCATTATAGGCCCGAGCCAAAGGTTCAGGCCTATAACTCGGGTTCAGGGCCTTTAACAACCATTGTAGCCCTTGGCAGCGAGCTACCATGCTGTATTAGAACGGTAGAATGTTGAGAACTCCATTGAAGACAATGGAGTGACATAAGACGGATTATATTTGTTATTGGTCCCTTGCTGTTACAATACAAAGTGACTTTTTGCTTCTCTCTAGTTTATTTACAGAATTAAATCTTTAATGAGTGGAATGTTGTAAGAGCATTTTCACTGTTCCTCCAAGGCGAATAGCAGTCGATAAATGTAATGTCTTGTAAAATTGCTATCCTTTAGTAAGAGCGTTCTTAACTAACAGTTTCCCCTCTGCAATATAAGCTAAGTTTCTAGGTTTAACAATTCAAAGAGTATTGAAAATAATCGCTTTAGAATTAGGATCCTGTTCTGGTGTTCTGCTGTTCGCTTCATTGAAACACCTCTTATAGTATTGTCCCACGCCATCTTTCTCAGAATGTGCCCCTATTTCTGAGAAATCTCCCTAAATGAACTAAAAAAGTGTAAGTCTGGCTCCCCTGATGATGCCTGCCCTCCGCACATTTTCAGACTAATGGGCCAGCACTTTAACCTTTTCTTTAATAAAATCTGGAATGCCTCGCTGATGTCTTGTGTTTTTCCCATGCGTTGGAAACAGGCTTCGCTTCTGCCACTCCTTAAAAGCTGAATCAAGACCCTGCTGTTTTGAGTAATTACAGTTCCATATCTATTCTCACAGCCCCACCAAAATTCGGGAGAAATTGGTTAATCAAGAATTGTCCACTTTTGTGGAAGTCAATTCCATACTTCCCAACTCTTAGTCAGGCTTCCGTGCAGGATATAGTACGGAGACGACTCTCCTTGAGGTGGCGGAGTCCGTTAGAGAGAATCTTGATAAGAGCACACCTAGCATGGTGCTGCTTCTTGATCTGTTGGCTGCCTTCGACACGGTGTCCCATTCCATCTCGTTGAACAGACTCAGTCACCTAGGCATTCAGGGTAAGGCTTTTTCATGGGTAAAGTTTTTCCTGTAGGGCAGATCCCAACAGGTGTATTTACACCCTTTTTCTTCATCACCAAAACCCCTACTGTGTGGAGTCCCGCAGGGATCAGCCCTGAGTCCACTCTTGTTCAACCTCTACCTTTCCCCCTTGGCAGATTTGATTGAAATCTGGGCTGTAAAGGTAGTGTTGAATGCGGACGACACTCGACTGCTCTTTTCCTTCCAAGACAATTCAGAGGTCGCCTTTTACAACTTTAAAGAGTGTCTCCGAGGAATGACGACCTGGATGGAGGCAAATTGCCTGAAACTAAATTCCGATAAAACAGAAGTTTTGGTTTTTAGTCAAAAGGGGCCTCTGCCGTCCACCCTCTGGTGGCCTGCTGAACTTAATCCTCCCCCAACACCAACTCCTTCTGCTAGAAACTTCGGCATAATATTTGACTCCACACTCTCCTTCATCACTCAAATCAAACAAATCTCATTGGTCTGCTTCACAAAAATTAAAATCTTAAAGAAGTCCCTTCATTTGGTCCCTGAGGAGACTCGAAAAATGGTAGTCCTTTCGTTGGTAACCTCTCGTCTGGACTACTCGAATAGTCTCTACCTTGACATTCCTGCAAATCTAATACATAGACTACAGATAATTCAGAACACAGCAGCCAGACTTATCAGGAGAGTCCCTCATCGCCAACATATCTCTCCCTATCTAAGACATCTGCACTGGCTTCCGGTGGCACAGCGCTTAAATTTAAAGCTTTGACGCTGGCGTTCAGAGCTTTCTGCAGAGATGCCCCTCGCTACCTGATGAATAGATTGACCCCATATACTCAAGAGAGAGTATTTAAGTCTAACAACAGCCGCTTGCCAATGATACCAAATTACTTGAAGATAAGCCATGGAGGAAGTTCCTTTACTGCTTTTACAGCTAAATTATGGAACAGCTTGCCATCCAATTTGCGAGAGTCTGAGTCACTGGCCGCATTCAAAAGGAAACTCAAAACCTGGCTGTCTGATGCTGTCTAGGTTTTTTAAGATATCACGGCTAGTTTCCGTTGTCCACTCTGAGCGCCGTGATGCTTCTGTTTGAAGCAGCTGTACGCTTTATCAAATGTTGATTGATTGATTGATTGATTATAGTATATAATCAGGCTGTGTTATCATGATACTATTGAACGTTCCAGAGTGGTGAAAGTTTCTTCATGGGAATCTATGGATTCTTTCAGGGTATTTTGACTTATTTTCTATTTCTTTTTACCAACTAAATCAAAGTCAAATAATTTAATATCAGCGTTTAATAAAAGCCCAATTATCTCAGTTCCTTACGCTCTTGATCAACAAAGTATAGTTTCCCTTTGGGTATAAGTGTCTCCTAAAACCACATAGTTGGGTACAGAGTATCATAGTAGACTACCGGGATAGATATTTGTGATCTTTTGGGTCAAAAAATTATATTTTCCGGGAGAACATGGTATTGGTCTACCCTCCAGTTACAATTAGGGTGACTAGAAAACTAAAAAATTGTATATATATTTTAAAATATTGGTCATGGTTGGCAAATTCTAATGTCAGTGGCCTACTACAAGGCCAGAACTGTCCATTAGTCATGCTTACGGGTTCCTAAACCTGTGGATCATTACAATTTTGGAGCCATAGGTGATAACATCATTGGCCCAATGGTACTGGGTCGCTTGCAAAGTCCTCCCAACATCTATAAATCCTGTATGGGGTTAGGTAGATACCTAATCTCATATAAAATGTATAACCCTGCCCATTAGGGATCATAGGAATGACAAGTTGTCGTCATGATCTCAATGGTGCACAGTCTAAATATCGAGTTTTAAATATCGACCTACAGTAATATCGAGTTTTAAATATCGTAGGGACAGAATATCGAAATCAAGAATATCGACGACCAGAATATCGACCTGAAGGTAAGAAATATCGTTTTTGTTAATATCGTAGTTAGTAATATCTATAGCAAAAATATCGATGTTACTAATATCGATATTTATATTAGTGTTATGTATTTTATTATGTATTTTATATGTATGTGTTATATATTTTTGTTAAGTATTGTACTGATTTTTAAATATATATATAAAATTTTTAGAAGTTAGTAATGTTTTTTTAAGTAAATTATGTGTTTTAGTACCGTAGCGGGTTGTGGGTTTATAGGTGAATAGGGTAGGAAGTAATTTAATTATAGTAAATTAATTAATAATTTTTAGGAATTATTAATTATTTTTAATTACATTTTGCGTTTTAGTTCTGTAGCGGGTTGTGGGTTTATAGGGGATAGGTTGGGAAGTAATTTAATTGTAATTAAGGGGCCCATTACGATGGCGGGCGGAAGCACAACCGCCGTGCTGGCGGATGCAAAAACCACCAGTTACCGCCGACACGCAGCAGTCCACACGCCCGCACAATTACGATGCGAAAAGTAGGCCAAACACCGCCGGCAAGCCAGCAACACCGTCCGCCATCAAAGTGCGCCCGCACATGTAGCGGCGCAGCACAACTGACACACACCGTCCGACGAAACACGTCCCGCCCGGCGCATAAATTACGATGCCGCAAACAAACGGCTCCCACGGCTAAGAGACACCGCACGTGAAAGAGAGGCGGTAACACGGACGCAGAGCACGGACAACGAAGAAGCGGCACCCCGGGCATGAATCCAGCACTGCAGGCCCTTCCCATGCTTCTGCTGATGCACCACCAAGGACGCAACGCACCGCGGAGACGCAGGTAGGCACACACACAACAAGTGCACGCAAACAGCGCACACAGTGCAAGGGCGGAAAAAGCGGACAACCCCCCACCAGCGCGTGTACACTACACATCCACCATTGCATCCACATATGACACACAGGCCAAATCCTAACATCGCGGAACACATGTGTACACACCACCTGGGACTAGGAACCAACCACCCCGTCACGGCCCCAAAGCGCCGATGACGCCGCCACACATGCGCACAACGCAGAGGCCAACCGCAGCGCCATGCATGCGTCGCACACAGACACAGGGACACAACCAAGCAGCACACACATCAGCCCCACCCCGAACGCACATGACACGTGACAGGCCTGCCACAGACATGTCCCCAACGCCCAATTCACGGACAACACCCAACGCCACACAACCGACGCACACATGTCAGTGAAGTCACGCAACAGCAGGACACACCCCAGTGTAACAAACATGGCGAAGCACACAGCGGCGGCAACACCAACTAGGAGAAGCAGGGCCCCTTCGGGAAGAGGAACGCCAGTACCACACTGAAAAACCCATACCACCCTGCACATATGAACAAGACACATGAAACGGAACACCAAAGAGCCCGGGGACCGACAACAGGTGGCCCAAGAATAACATCCACACACAAGGCCCAACGCAGAGCGGAAAGGCAGCCTGCCGCCCACACAAGGGAGAGCAGACAGCACTGAATGACCTTCCATTCCAACACCGAAACCACAGCCCTACGACAGAAGCCGGTGAATACAGCCATTGTCCAAGAATAGACCAACACAGGCATGCCGAGGAGACCGACCACAGGGCAGATAGCGCATATCACAGAAGCACACAACGGACGGGGAAGAAAGAAGAAAACACTCCCCCATGTCGGCCACATGCAAGTTAATTGGAAGGAGTCACACAGCACTGACCTTGAACTGTCTGAGAAGCACGTGGGAAGAGGGCCCGTGTCCTCCAAACAAGCCAACAGAACACAAGTCCTGTCTCCCTACGACTACACAGAGCTCACAGCAACCCCGGAGCGTGCACATTGCAGACTGCACACACAGCCGGAGCACGCCACCTCAACGAACCGCTGCGAAATGGCAACCGCAACACACCTACCCAACTACGCCGAACAGCTCAAGCTGTACAAAACCAACACGATACATACATTGGGATGCGATCTCCTGTCCCTGCTGAACGTAAGTTACCGACTGACTTACCGCATCACATTGTTCAGCTGCGTCATGCCCGTCTTCTACTGTCGGAGGTGTCCCTACCAGCATCCCGTCGAGATATGCCTCTCCAACCCGGCATGTCTGAAGGCGGACCTGCTACCACTACTCCTCCCTCTGGACGCACACGACAGGGCCTGCTCTGCCTATGGGGGCATGGCGTATGTGGCCAACATCGCACCCGCACTGAAATGGGACCACTGTGCCTCCACACGACGGATCATCGAGAACAGCTACATCGAATGTCACCCAGCATGCCCCATCATGGTCCTCCAAGGGACAACCTACGAACAACACCTTGAGAGCCACCATCCGCTTCATTGGCTGGCAAACATGTACACCACCAATGACATGGAAGCCCTGCTGGACGGCATGGCATACCTGACAACCTGTAAATACGTCGGACCACAACGCAGGTTCCCCGAGTGACCTATGAAGTCCAACCCCGCACCCATGCTCAGCTTCCGCACGGACTGGCCAGTCACCACCACAACAGCCATACCAAACGACCGGCAACTGTAACCACACCATCAACGACATCGCCATGACATCGGATATGACCGGGACATGCACACTGTTCCCCATCACATCCAGGAACACCGCATGCATCGTGGGAGGCAGTGGCATGGGCTCTGTGCATCGCACCCACATGGACGGAACTGCACGAACAACCAGGACACGACATGGATCCAGCGCACATGGACACACACACCGCTCAGTGGACATGAATAGGTCGCCTGGAGTCTGTGGGTGCTGCACCCCTCCCACCCCCGCCCCGGGAATCCCATACCAGGACCTTTGCATGGACGACAAGTGCATACAACAACAACACGACCCCAGTGACTGTGACATGTCCAGTAACCACCACAGTGCAACAACAAGTGGCACGCCGCTGCATGCACGCAAGCACATGCCCTGATGTCATCTCACATGCACGCGTGCATGAGGAACAACCGCAGCAAACCTGTCACATGGAACTGAGATGGACTGTGCCCATGATGCCGAGCGGTCTGGTAGGCTACATGTATACCGTCTGTGTCAAAGTCCGCAGCTCCGCAGCTATACGTAAATGTACATTAGCACAGCCTTGGCCAAGCAGATGTCACTCTGAAGCCCACATCCCACATGCAACAGCCAATCACATGTAACCCCACACCCTATCCCATTTGTAATCATGCTCAGTATATCCTCAACATGTATTCCGCTGCCAGTAGTGTCCACTATACTGCATCACAGAGGACAGAAGACTCAATATAATGTTTGAAACCAAAACTGTCTCCGCTGACTCATTTCACAAGTACGAATGAGAGAGGATGAGAGTATGTGAAGTACACGGCAGTCGTGACATGACCATGTAGTCCACTGGTATTGGATGTCAACGCAAATGAGTAGCACTACTGTGGAAGACACACATGTGTCGTGTGAAGTCGTATGGACGCAGTGCTCAGGTGGGTGGGTGCGACGGGTAGATGCGCACATGCCAAGTTGGAGCACGCCGTGTTGGGAGGGGTCATGAACAGTACACCACCGCTTCCCTGGGCATTGTGAGAGGACACCTGTCGGGGGGAGTGAACACGTGTGTGCACAGCAGCCGGGCACACGTACAAAGCGGTACCAGGCGCACCTCAGCCCACCCTCTGTGGACAAGCTGGATCCTGTTGTGCGCCCGCCATGCCCCTTGACAAGGCACACACAGCCCCAGTCGACCAGGTGTAACCCCAACATAGTCAATCCGCACAGGCGATACAGGGCACGGGATGGCAGTGGAGCATGGTGTGTGAGAGGTCTCCTCGCGCTCCTCCTGGTCATATCACGCAGGCAATAGAACCTCAACGTCTAGCATGGCACAAGTCAAATGGAAGTGTAGGGGACGCACCACAGCACGAGCAGCACTGACGTCACGGGAGGTGGCTCGCACCATCCCATCCATTGCCCATTATACCAACCACGCCACATGCCATTGCGACTAAGTGCAAGCGCGTGCGCCACCACCCCCGAGCCCTCCCCAGAGAGGCCAAAGAGTGAATGTGTGGGCCATCAGCCACAGACGGACGCGGCCTGGCCGCAAGGGCAGCCACAGCCACTGGGTGTCGCAGGTGGCGGATCCGGAAGGCGAAGACTGTGATGCATAGTCCATGCAGGCCGGGTCTCCATTTGGGGCACCACGCAGGTGGACGGCGTCCCGCCACACATCATACCCTGGACCCACACATACACTCCTTGCCCTCTCTGGTGCGAGCTTGGGGCTGCCTGTGCAAGCGCTAGCCTCGCAGGTGAGCATGCATATTGGGGGGCGAGGGGAGGACATGAGGGCTGGGGCGAAGATGACTGTATCACTGTCAGTTAGTACAAGGGATGACCCAGATGTGGAAAGGAAGAGACGTGTCCCGTGTGTACTGCAACTAGTCGCCAATCCAACTACCCCCATGTCCGGAATGTAAGCCGGCACCTAGGCCCGCCCATCCGCCACATCGAACATACCACCAGCACGACAACCTTCCCATTCGAAACACTGACTGGGGGTGGCGACCAGTGAACAATCATGTGTAGCCTACCCACGCGTACATGTGGGCCCTCCATGATCCATGTCACCTGCGGCAAAGACATGACATGCGCAATGAGGGAAGTGAGGAGAGCTGTCCGCCCCACGCGCAGAAGGTGCATCAGCTCCACAGACCCAGCAGCGAGTCCAGCAGGGGTCACATGTGCAGGGGCAGCTGTGCCTGGTGTGAAGGCACATGCATATAGACAGCACATCGACCAATGTGTAGTCTGCCCACATCCACAGTCCATCATCATGCGGACATAGGAATTGAACACAGGGCAACACATCTTAGTTGGTGCACCCACCGTGACCAACAATGCGCAATCATCGACGTACCCGCCCTGTGCATGGCCCCCCACCCAACGGAGGCACATCCAGTGCCACCATCCCACACACACAAGCCTTCCACGGAACATGCTGTGTCCAATGGTCAGTACAGAGTCAGCGCCCATCTGGTGGATCCTGAACAGGAGACACATGCACACACATGCCAGCTCCCACTATGTACGTCTGCCACCTGGCACGTGCAATGTAACCTCTCACCTGTGACGTGTGACTGCAAGCACACAGCCGTCTTGGCATGGGGCTGTCAATGTGGGCACCAGTCAATGTTTCGGGAGCTGTGATCCGTACAGTGCTGTACATAGGGTGCAGTGCTGACACCTACTACTGTCTCATATCCCCTCGTGCCACAGGTCCCACTTGTATTGGCCGCTCAGCCCATGCCCACATCGTCGTCGTCGTGTGCCATACTCATCCAGCCTCGGAAGCAGTTCCATGCTCAGCAGACACTCATGTTGCCGTGGCGTTGCCGCTTGACGAATATGCAGTCAGTCCCCATCAGCACGCCCCGCAAGTCATTGGGGCCTAGATCCCCATGTGCATGCACATGGCAGTGGTATGTCTCACTTGCCATTGCCATTGTTGGGAGACCTGTGTAAGTGTATTGTGGCCGTGCCGTCCCAGCTTGACAGCTGGGCTGTGGCTCATGTGCTTGCTCAGTCATGTCAGTGATGTGTATGCGAAATTGCTATGTGCCGTGTTGCTTTGACATGTGTCCTCTGCCATTTAACCCAGGCGGAGACCGAACATTGACCGCCCATACCAATTGCTGGCGGACATGGACGATACAGAGGTAATCAGGAAGTTTCGGCTGGACAGGCCAACTCTGCATCGACTGTGTGCCATGTTAGAGCCCCATCTCCGTCCCCGCAGGGTGTATCCGACTGCTGTCACCCCCACGGCTAAGGTGATGGCCGCCATGCATTTCTTCGCCACTGGGTCATTCCAGCACACAGTGGGCAGTGGAAGAGGGATGTCCCAGCCCATGTTCAGCAAGGTGCTGAGGGATGTACTGGCAGCCATGATGCTGTACCGAAACAGGTACATCAGATTCCCCAGGGCTCGTGAATTGGCGGCAGTGAAGGGTGCATTCTATGCCCTTGGCAGAATCCCACACATCGTGGGAGCCATTGACTGCACTCATGTTGGCCTTGTTCCACCACAGGCCACTGAGCACCTGTACCGCAACAGGAAGCACACGCACTCCCTGAATGTGCAAGTGGTGTGCCTTGCGGACATGGTGATCACCCACGTGTGTGCCAAGTTTCCAGGCTCGGCCCATGACGCACACATAATGCGCAACAGCATCTTGCCACGACTGATGGCCAATCTGCAACAGGATCGTGCCTGTATTGTCGGTGAGTATGTGGAGTGGTGTAGCGTGCTGGTTGTGCGATGCTGTCCCCTGTCCAGTTGGAATTGCAACGGTTCTCTGTGTCCCTCACACCCAGGTGACTCTGCGTATCCGAATGGGGCATGGCTGCTCAGTCCATTGAGGAATCCTCGCACCCCAGCAGACGATCGATACAATGAGGCACATGGGAGGACCAGACGTGTGGTCGAGCGTACCTTTGGCCTCCTCAAGTCCAGGTTCAGGTGCCTGGACCGCACCGGGGTGCACTGGCGTACTCCCCACAGAAGGTGTGCCAGATAGTGGTGGCGTGCTGCATGCTGCACAATCTGGCCATTCGGAAGCAGATCCCCCTCATTGTGGATGACGGAGATCAACCAGGGCCCCAGCCCGCAGACCAGGACAGCTCGAGTGAGGTGGACAGCGGAGAGGAGGAAGCTGGGAATGTGCGCCAGCAGCTCATCGCCCGCTACTTCACTTGACGGTGAGTGTCCATGTACGACGGATGATGTGGCTGTATCTGTGCAGGTGTGTGTGTGCTGTGTCAGGGTGGCCGTTTGTTCACTGCGTGCTGTGTGTCAACGCTCCATGGCCAGGGTAGTATGCCACTGTTGGTGGCTGTGGCATTGTGCCCTATTGCTCTGTGCGATGTGTGTACATTGCTTGTAGTTGTTCACATGTACTGTGTGATGGGTGTGTGACACACTCATTGAATGTGCTCCTGTTCTGTCTCCCACCCCTAGGTCCCTACAGGCCCTCCGGATTCCATTGCCATGCCACGCATCAGGTGCCTTTCCGCCCAAGGTGGCCGTTGTATTCCGTACAAATAAAACACAGGGCACAAACAGCAGTTAGTGAAAAAGGTGCATTTATTCCAAACTGTGACATGTGATTGTGTGTAAGGTGATGACAAAAGTGGTACGTGCAGTGACAATGAGCTGTCGGTCATGGCTGCGTGATGATCAGGGTGTACCCACTGGTTCTATGTCCATAGTCCAACACACACATGCCATCCAGCTGGATGTGTGGAGTGGGATCGTAGAGCAAGTCAATGCAGTGGCTGGTCAAGGAAGGCTGGCGGAAGGCTGGCTGGCTGCCTCACTTGCGACTGGAGCGTGCGAAGTCCTCCCGGGAGATCTGTTTCCTCTTCGGACGGCCCCTTCCACGTTTGGGAGGGGGTGTGTGGTGGCGACCTGCTGGTGGTGGGTGAGGTGTGCTCACTGGCTGTGGACGCAGGGGAAGTGGACACTGCTGCCCGACCCTGCGCCCTAGCAGGTGGTGGCGGAGGTGGTGTTGCTGGCCTTGCCTGTGACCCCACTGCCACCACCAGCTGGCCCATGAGGTCCACGAGTTGGTCCATACGGGACACGAATTGGCCCATATGGGCGTCCATGGACCTCAGCACCCCCAGCACCTCCCGCGTGTCAGTAGCAGACCTGGCCCATTGTCCTTGGGCCTCTTCATAGGCCCCAAGGACTCTGGCCATTTGAGGCAGGGCATGGCTCCCAGGGGAGGCTGGCGTTTCCCTGACCCTGCTCCTCCTACCAGTCCTGCTGCCACCGGCCTGCCCACTAGCCACATTGCACACCACGGTCCTCGCTGTGGCTCCCAGGGTGGATCCAGTCGGCCGGGCCACCACCTGCGCTGGGGCTGGTGCCAGCGAAGACGTGGTGGTGGTGGAGGCGGTGGTGGTCGGTGCGGCGATGGTGGCGGTTGCGGCAGTGGTAGTGGCCGCAATGACCGTGGGTGTGGCCGCAACGACAGTGGCAGCAGGGGACTGGGACTGTTCAGCATCCCTGGATGATGGGTTGGTGGGTAGGAGGGGTCCTGGGGAGCGGCTGGGCCCTGCCACGCCAGATGGGCCAGCTTGGTGGTCCGTGTCCGAAGAGGAGGACAGATCCTCCAGATCCGTGTGTCCTCGTTGGGGGCTTGTGGGCTGGCTGTGCTGGCTGCTGTCTCCATCCCCAGCATCCGGCAGTTCGTCACCTGTGGAGAGAATGAGATTTGTTATTGTGTTGCACCTGGCGAAGTATGTATTAGTCGTCTGACATTGGCAGTTCGTGCAATCTCGTACATGGGTTTCCCGGAGGCGAGTGTGTGGCTGTGGCATCTGTAGTTGTGTGTGCTAGGCAATGGGACTGTGTGCTGTGCACATGTGGCATGGGACGGATTGGCCATGCCGATGGGTGTGTTGCTGTGCCCCTACTCATTGTGACTCTGGTGTATGCGGGCTCCTGGCCCATCCTGGGTCTGGTTTGTACTTTGCTTTTGGGGTTCACATGGAACGCTTAGGAACGCATATGGCAACATGGGGGCCATGCCCCAGATTCGCATTTGGGAGGGGATATGCTTTTGGGGTACATGCTGTGAGCCATGGGTGCCGAACGTGACATGTGTTGTGGCAGCATGACAGTGCATGGTTTGAGGTGTGTGCATGCTTGACATGGCCTGCATATTTGCTGTCTGTTGTGATTACTGGACATGGCATTGGACGCATCGTTATGAGTGAGTGATAGTTGTGTGCCAGCCAACGTATTGCAGTTGTCCCATCTCCTTGGTGTGCGTGCTGCCCTGTGCCATGTGCATCACTGCAGTGCTCGGGGGGTGTGGCCCATGTTGTGTGTTGTTGCTCACAGTGTGTCGTGCGCTTAATTGACTTCTGGCACATGGTTGGTCATGGGCATGTGTCTTAGCGTGACTGCTGTATGTGTGGCAGCTGTGCGGATGACATGCCTTTCATGAGACTGGGGCTGACGGATGGGATGGATGGTATGTTGTATGTGCATGGTGTGTCTGTGAGTTTGATGGGTTCAGTGGTGTTCGTGTGCATTTATGTTGTTCCGCTCCTTTGCGTCTAGTGTTGTTTGTCTTACATAGGCGTAGTTGTGGGGTGTGTGGTTGACAGGCAGTAGGGGCTACATGGACAGGACTTCAATGGTGTTTCGGTTGTGTGTGATGAGTTGCACAGTGGCTGCCGTGTGGGACTATATTCAGTGTGGCTTGTGCATGCAGACGTGGCTCCTTGGGTGTTGCTATGTCTGTGATGGGTCATGTGGGGTGTGAGTCTGTTGTTCATGTCCGTGTGCACATTGTTCACTTGTTCGTGACGGTGGGCGGTGCTGCGTGTTCGTCTGCTACGTGACATGTCCCATGTGTTGGTCGTGTTATGGTCCTCATGCCTCCAGTAATCCAGCCCTGTCCAGTTTCCCACCTGCAAGTTGTTCGTGCGTGCACTGTACTGGATGCCACATGGCTCTAGGCGGGGGTGCTCCATGTTGCAGGTCTGTGGGGGTGAGGGGGTGTTGTGGGTCGTGGGGGTGGCTGGACACCCACTGACACCGATTGCTGTGGACCGTGATGTCTGCCTTTCGGCTGTCGTTGTGCACTGCGGTGGCTGACACGTGGCTGTGGGGTGTGGGGGATGCTCCTCCTTGCTGTGCTGTGGGACTGGGGCCTGGTGTGTGTTGTACTTGGGCTGTCCACCGTCCCACCCACTGCACTTTGTGTTCCTGCCACTTACCTGTTACTTGTCGGTTAGTGCAGCTGTGGCGGACACATGGGTGTGGTGGGTGCTCGTTGTGGCGCTTCTGGCATATTTGGGGACCTGTTGGTGGTTACGTGGCTGGCTTAGTGTACACATGTCCCCACGCATCTTACAGTTGTTCGGTTTGGGCTGTGTGTGGTAGTGTCTGTTGCATGTGTGTGTGATGTGTTGTGTATTGTGTGCTGGACATGGGGGTGTTTGTCCCTGGGAGCTGTGGCATGGTAGTTGCGCATGTGAGTACATAGCGGTGTGCTGGTATACATTAGTTTGTACTTACCAGCCTCCACTCCTCCTGCTAATCCGGCGAGGATCTCCGGATGGATTACGACTCGCACCTTCTCCTCCCACGCTTTGAAGGTCTTAAAGAGCGCTGGATTCCCTCCGCCAGTGACGGCTGCCAGCTCTCTGTTTTTGCCCTCCTTCTTCTTGACCAGGCTCTTTACGTCATTCCAACGTTTGTTTATCTCGACTCTGTTTCTGGGCAGGGTCCCGACTGCATTGACCTGGTCTACGATCCGGTTCCACATTCTGTTTCTGGTGGCTAGTGGTGTGTGCTGGACCATGTTCCCATAGATTTGTGGGTACACCTTGATGATCTCGTCGACCATGACCGTCAGCTCCATGGGCGTGAACTTGGGCATCCTTTGTGGTGCCATGGTGTTTGTGGTGCTGGTGCGGTGTGTGTTGTGTAATGTGCAGGGGGTTTGTGGTGCCGGTGTTTGGTGGTGGTGGTGGTGGTTGTGATGTGTGCGTTTCTGTGGTGTGCTGCTGTCCTTGCTGTGTCACTGTGTCCTCTCCTCTCCTCTCTGGTTTGCAATGTAGCAAGGGGTTGTGGTCTGTGGGAGTGCTGCTTTTGTACTCACCTATGTGGGTGTGTCCTCATGGTCTGTTGTTTTCAGGTGTGTTGTGTCTGGGGTTCTGGCCTTTGTATTATTTGTTTGTCCGGGGGTGTTTTCGGGATGTGTACTGTGCTTGTGTATTTGTGTGTGCCTTGCTGTGTGGACTTGTTGGCCATGTTGTGTGCTATTGGTTTTGTGTGCGGATGGTTTCTGTGCAGGTACGTTGGCGCCATGGCTTCTGCCGTGTCGATTCTCATCGGCGTTGTTTGCGCTGGCGGGCGGTATATTTGTTGTTTTTCCGCGCTCATGGCGGTGCGATCGTAATTTCACGTGCGGTGTGTCGGCCGTGTGGGCGGGCGGTTTTGTGTTGTCGTGCGTGTTTCCGTCCGTGGCGGGCGGTTTGACTCCGACTCGGACGATGGCGGGCGGTATTTTGTGTGATTTTTCCGCCGATGGCGGTTTTCGGTTTGTGTACTCATAATGGCGTGGTCGGTGTTCAGGCGGTGTGTGCGGGCGGATTTATGCCGCTTCCATGCCTGGCGGATTTATTTACGCCGGGTATCGTAATGGGCCCCATAGTTGTTTAAAATATTATGTACTTTAGTTTATATTTTAAATGTATGTGATGCATGTTTTTCTGTGTATTGTTTATTTTTTTAATATATGTGTTACATTTTAGTAGTTATGAATTTTATTTTAATTTATTTTAATACAATTTTGCATTTTTTTAGTTCTGTAGTGGGTTGTGGGTTCATAGGGGAAAAGGGTGGGAAGTAATTTAGTTATAATGAATTAATGATTATTTTTTTATTTATTTAATTTAGATTTTATAGTGTTAATTGTGGGAAGTAATTTATTTGTCATTAATTGGTTGTTAATTAATAATAATTAATTAATTGATAATTAATTATGGTAATTGTGTAGTTTATTTTAGGAGCGGGTTGTGGGGTTTATAGGGGTAAAGGGTGGGAAGTAATTTATTTTTGGTTAATTACTAATTCGTTGTTAATTTATATTAATTGATTGAAAATTAATTATGGAAATTGTGTAATTAATTTTACGTGCGGGTTGTGGGGTTTATAGGGGTAAAGGGTGGGAAGTAATTTATGTTTAATAATTAATAATTAGTTCTTAATTAATATTCATTAATTGATTGAAAATTAATTATTGAAATTGTGTAATTAATTTTAGGTGCGGGTTGTGAGGTTTATAGGGGTAAAGTGTGGGAAGTAATTTGTGTTTAATTAATTAATAATTAGCTGTTAATTTATATTAACTAATTAATTGATAATTAATTATGGTAATTGTGTGATTTGTTGTGTGGATTGTGGGGTTTATGAGGTAAAGGGTGGGAACTAATTTATGTTTAATTAATTAATAATTAGATATTAATTAATATTAATTAATTAAAATTTAAATATGGAACTGGTGTAATTAATTTTAGTTGCGGGTTGTGGGGTTTATAGGGGTAAAGGGTGGGAAGTAATTTATGTTTAATAATTAGTTCTTAATTAATATTAATTAATTGATTGAAAATGAATTATTGAAATTGTGTAATTAATTTTAGGTGCGGGTTGTGAGGTTTATAGGGGTAAAGTGTGGGAAGTAATTTGTGTTTAATTAATTTATAATTAGTTGTTAATTTATATTAACTAATTAATTGATAATTAATTATGGTAATTGTGTGATTTGTTATGTGTGGATTGTGGGGTTTATGAGGTAAAGGGTGGGAACTAATTCATGTTTAATTAATTAATAATTAGTTATTAATTAATATTAATTAATTAATTGAAAATTAAATATGGAACTAGTGTAATTAATTTTAGGTGTGGGTTGTGGGGTTTATAGGGCTAAAGGGTGGGAAGAAATTTATGTTTAATTAATTTAAAATTAGTTGATCATTAATATTAATTAATTAATTGATATTTAATTAGGGTATTTGTTTATTTTTGTGTGTGTGGGTTTTAGTGTTATAAATATATATATATTTGTAAAATTTTATATAATTTTAAAATTATAAAATAAATTACAATTAATAGTTTATTAATTGTTTTAAAGTAAATATATATGAATTATTATGTGTGTGTAACTTTTTTTAATTAAGTTTATTTATTATATTTTTTAACATTTATATTAAATCTACTTTATTTTTTATATTGAATTTATTATTTAACATTTAATTTTTTTATATGTATATATAAAATTTGATAATTTGTACAACTATATTTTTCACATCGATATTTTTTTCAATATTTTTGTATTTACCCGTTTAAGGATAGGGAGTCAATATTTTTGCATTCTATATTTTTTCATCAATATTTTTTACTTCTATAATTTTTACATTGATATTTTGTCAGTGAGCCCTATGGGAGACTGGCTGGGTATGTAAGTGAGTGTATGGGAAAGTGAGTGGCTCTTTTTAGTAGGTGTATGAGTAAGTGAGTGGGTGTCTGAGTGGATGGTTTGTACATTAAGGGGCATATTTACAAGCCCCTATTGCCACCACAACGTCACTTTCAGTGACGTTGTGGTTGCCATAGGGATTTCTCCTTATTTATAAGGCAACGTTAAGCCACTTTACACCGCCTTGTAAATAAGGCCCCCTTTCACGCTACACTTAGCGTGAAAGGGGTGGGCAACGGGTGTTTCGGTGGGCGTTCCACCACAACACCCATTGATTTTGAGGCTGCCCCTATTTACAAGGGTGCAAAAGACACACAATTGATGGACGGAATGCTGAACAAATCAAAATATTCACCCCCAGTCAAGAGATCTGGGTCAAATCCATCATTCTTTTGCTCACCATGACACCCCAGTTTAGACCTGGCCATATGCAAATCAGCCTTGACCCTGTGCCTCATGGGAACAGTCCAGCCCGAACTCCCAAGCCAGGTCCTCCCTGGACCGGAAACAAGCATCCTAAGACCGGTTTCGGGCTTTCAGCCCTCATCAGCCAGGATAGCTTGACTCCAGTGGCTTGTTTCCGGTCCAGGGAGGACCTGGCTTGGCAGTTCGGGCTGGACTGTTCCCATGAGGCACAGGGTCAAGACTGATTTGCATATGGCCAGGTCCAAACTGGGGTGGCGTAGTGGCCAAAAGAACGATGGATTTAACCCAGATCTTTTGACTGGGGGAGAATGTTTGCATTGTCAGCATTCCGTCCATCATTTGTTTGCTGTAACACGTTTCGCCCTAAGTGGGATGGGTATGCCCAGACGTGGGTCCCTTGCTCACTGTGCCACTGGATTCAAGCTAGCCTGGCTGAAGAAGGGTGACATACCCTGAAACCGGTCCCAGGATGCTTGTTTCCGGTCCAGGGAGGACCTGGCCTGGCAGTTCAGTCTGCACTGTTCCCCTGGGGCACAGGGTCAAGACTGATTTGCATATGGCTGGGTCTAAACTGGGTGGCGTAGTGGGCAAAAGAACAATGGATTTAACCCAGACCTTTTGACTGGGGGAGAATGTTTGCATTGTCAGCATTCCGTCCATCATGTGTTTGCTGTAACACTTTTCGCCCTAAGTGGGATGGGTATGCCCAGACGTGGGTCCCTTGCTCACTGTGCCACTGGATTCAAGCTAGCCTGGCTGAAGAAGGGTGACATACCCTGAAACCGGTCCCAGGATGCTTGTTTCTGGTCCAGGGAGGGCCTGGCAGTTCGGGCTGGACTGGTCCTATGGGGCACAGGGTCAAGACTGATTTGCATCTGGCTGGGTCCAAACTGGGTTGGCGTAGTGGGTAAAAGAACAATGGATTTAACCCAGATTTTTTGATTGGGGGAGAATGTCTGCATTGTCAGCATTCCGTCCATCATTTGTTTGCTGTAACACTAACCCTGGGCGTAGTTTGCGTAGTCGCGCTACGCGAAGTTACAAAAGCGCTACGCGATCTACGCGAGCGTGCGTAGTTGCTTGTCCCGCCCGTTCGCGATGCGTTTTTCTTGCTCGCGAACGCGTATTGCGTGTTCGGGTGTCTGTTTGCGTGCTCGGGGATAGTAGCTCGCGAACTTACCCATGCGGTCGCCTATGGGCGCGGCCATCTTGTTTTTCACTTGTCCCGCCCGTTCGCGATGCCTTATTTCCTGTTCCGGGTCACGTATAGCGTGTTCGCGATGCGCATTTCATGTTCGGGAACGCGTCTTACGTGTTCGCGACGCTTTTTGCGTGCGCGCGGGGAAATATCGCGCGAACTTACCCACGCGGTCGCGATGGGCGAGGCCATCTTGTTTTTTCACTCTATGCTATGGTTCTGGGGCCTGCTTTTCTATCCTCCCTCTATCTTTGCCATCCTTAGGTTTTTACACAGTTTTTCTGATCTTTTTTATTTATTATCTTCTATCCCTCTCTGTCCCTAAGTCTATATTTTGCATTTTATTTCTACTTTTACTGCGGTTTTTTTCACTTTTCTACTGTTTTATATTACTTCCTTCTTTAAGCTCCTACTTCTTCCCCTAACTTTATTTTTCCCTTCTAAATTTTCTTTTCCGCCTCCCGCTCACCGTGCCTAAGGGTACTGATGGGGGCTCCAAGGGCAAGGGGCCTGCGCCCAAGAGCCGCCGCCGCCTGCCTTGCGGCAGACTGTGCCCTGCAGGGGTGCAGGCCCGGGAGCTTTTTGGAGAGGTGGAGGTGGCCGCCCTTGTTTTTTTTGTGCAGTGCCACCTCCCCTTGACCTTGGCAGCAGGTGGCAGGCCTGCCTCCGGGTACCCGACCCAGGAATGTCACCGCCGGTGGGCGAAGGTGCGCCGGGCAGTGTTTCGTCAATCAGGGGTCCGGCGCACCTATAACCAGCTGGCCCACCGGTGGTCAGACATCTTGGACCGGGAGCAGGACCTGCTGGACCTGCTAGGTGTCGAGGTCGTGGGGCTTGGTGAGTAGCTAATATACTAGTAGTATAAGTATTGTGTATAATTTTTTTCCGAATAGCAAGAATACTGCTGCTTACATTGCAGGTAAATTACTTTTCAAAATCTTCTGTGATTGTGAGACACAGGTGCTCGGCGCTACTCTTACTTGTTTGCAACTTTGCGCTCGCTTGGGCTGATTATGTAAGAGTTTACTTAGAGAACTTAAGTTAGGTAATGCTATTGCTAGAGAGACTCTAGTCCTTCCTTTGTCCTCCTGTCACTAAGAAGAGATAGTGGTGGATTGATTGATAGGTTTAGTTAGTATTAGTTGGTAATTCTTTAGAGGTCTGCGTGACGCATCCTTTCTGTCACTGAGTGCTGCTTACCCCAGTCCTTAGTAGAACCTTTTGTAGTTTGTTTAGTGAGTGGTAAGGCATAGCAGTGTCACTAGCAGAACATCAGACGCAACCAACCAACAATTTGGTGTATGCACAAATTTATGCATGTGTCCTCCACCTATGCATTTTTGAGGGCTAAAATTTAAATGCAGACTTAGTGAACAATTGGCCCGTCTGGAATATGTGGGCTAGGTCAGGTGGTACATAGGCTTAGTTAGTATTCTGGAATCAGAATGGAACACTGGATTAGTGTTCATAAATAATAAGTAGACGGTCCGTGAATCCCGCAATAATACTACTAGTCGATCTGATTAGATAGGTCAATTTTATTGCAATTGTTGTTTCCTAAAATGTTTTTGAGCGTTTTTTAAAATATTTTATTTGTTTCACAGTACACCAATCATTAATGTTTGTCTCTTTCTTTATTATATCTTACATGATCAGCACTCAGGGGCAAGAAGACGGGGTCACAGCCACAGGCGGCGGGACAAGAAGAACATCAAGATGCCTCCCAGGGCCAGGACCGCTCCTCTACCGAGGGCTCTGCTGCTGGCCCCAGTAAGTCCTCCAGTGGTTAATATTAATAATTATATTTCCCTAACTTTTACTGCACCTTATTTTTTCCGAACTATTATTTCTGTTTCCTATTCCTAATTCTATTTTTTTCCAAATCTTCTTCGATCTAGACTGTTTCTAAATTCTTGTTATCCCTGCCTCTAACTGCCTCTGCTATGAGCCTATGACTCTCTGTACTACTACTATTAGTCTGTCAGTAGCTAAGCTTGCCCAGTTGGCCACTCTTTATTTAAAAGGTTTTAAATAAAACTCAGATTCACCAATAGCTCTAGCCACGGAGTCCAGTCCTTTGGATTGTCCTCTTCTGGTCTTCTTAATCTTTCTTGAGGCTTTTCGACAATTCCCACCAACAAAATGCCCAACCAGATATTTGACTATTTTTGATAGGATATACTACTACTGTTGTGGGGATTCTGAATCTGCACAGCCACATACAGAACTATGCACAAGAAAATAGGATGTTGGTGATGGGAGGTTGGACCTTCCTCATACCTCAGTCAGAACCCACAATCCCCTGAATGACTAGCTATAGTCTCTCATTAAGTCCCCGAACCCCCCCCGAAGATACCCAATGATTAGACAACCCAGATAACACCCTTTCGCTCACTCACTCGTGTAAGTCCACCACACCAAATACCACAGAGTCTATGTGTAAGTTCAAAAGGTTTATTTTCAACTAACAAGCTCTGTACGTTGTTCTACAATTCAATTCAGCATACTATACGAGCCAGCTCCAACAGCAAAATGCATAAGATTAAAACAATAAACATTGTTACAAGTCCATCGAAGACAAAAGATCTCTGTGTGAATTCTGGGGACCCCTCACCTTAGAACGTAGAAGTACTGGTTACATCCTAAGCTCTGCAAAGCTCTGGTTCGTAGAAGGGAATCTTCCGCCTGCTTATGAGAAAATGGTGCGCGTTAGATAGTATAATGCAAGCATTTCTCAGTCATGCCAAAAAGTGTAGCATGTTATGGCTAAGCAATACAGACTGACCAGAACTCCATATAATAAAGTGGCTTGTTAATTTTTCGACCTCTTGTATGCAACGCTCAGACAGTAGCTGTATGACCTCATGTGGGCTTAAAGGCGTCACTCTTACACAACAAGCTGCGAGGTAACGTGACGTCACGTGCGCAAAAGACATGAAGCTAAAATGGTTGCATGGCTCAGGCTAACTTTGCAAAGAGTAGAGTAGACTAGAATGACCCTAGGGACCATAACACTACTAGTGTCTACTCTACTCTAGTACCCGATTTGGACTAGTGATTTATGTTGTATATGATTGTATGCATTGTATGTATTAACTTTTTTTTCCAATCTTGCTAGTGAAAAAGAATAAATAGGGGGAGGTGTATATATGGCATCTAAAAATGTGTAATGTTTTTTCTAGGCGTACTACCGACCACCAGTGCCGGGGCCAGCGGCGATGCAGCAGGAGATGCGGCAGCGGCACCTGCAGGAGCTACTACAGGGGGTGAGCCAGCAGCAGCGGCGGGCGGTGGTAAGTTATATTCCTTACTTATTGACATTACACTAGCGGGAAGGGTGTACTGTACACTCACTGTACTGTTGAGACTTAGTAAGTATGAAGTTGTAGTGAACATTAGACAACGGTTGAAGAAGACACCCATTACTTAGCAATGGCATTAGCAATAACATTAGCAGCGTGAGTTGAGTAACCAATGGCCTCTTCTATCTGACTCCAACTCAGCTGGGAAAGTTTTATGGAGAAGACAAAAAGTCAGATCAGATGACCTTGATGGATGTGTTGAACAAAAAGGGAAAGACGGGTGGAAGGAGGAAGGACGGGCGAGATGTAATATGACTGGCATAGAAGGATACGTTGGAAGCATGCATAGGTGGCTGATAGGAATCAGATGCATGGGTTGTTGAAGGATGGGTGGAAGGTGAAAGAAAAGATGCCTGCCTGGGTGCCGACACCGTATGGGTGGATAGGATAGCAAGAATCGTCAGCGGTGTTTGGGTCAAACTCAAAGGCAAGCAAGGAAGGACGCATGGGTGGTTGTTGGTGAAACAAACTAAGGTTTGTTGAGAGATTAAGAAGAATGATAGACGTTTACTTTGAATGAATGGATGGATGCCTGGATGTATTCATCATATATAGCATAGGTGGAGACTGTCACTGGATGCAGACCAGAGTTTTACTTTGAAGAGAATATAAAAGAAACCACGCCACAGTAGCAAAGCTGAGGGGAATATAAGTTGTATTTTCAGAATACTCCCTTGACTCACAGTAGTTTGCAAGCACATCATATATATTTATATATATTGTGTATGTATTTAGTTATCAGCACCTTCCTCCGACTCCGAGGACCACTCCCTACCTATGTTAATTTTACTGTCAGCCAGCCTGCCATGGGGGGTGGCCTATCTGTTGGTTACACAATCAATCAAAACAAAGTACCTCATATCGTCCCATATATAAGCAATGATCATTGGATCAGATATATAATCTGCCTTTTTGTAGTAGTCAGGGCAGGGTGAAAGTGAAATTGAGCAATCGCCTTTGATGTAACAGAGAGAGTATGGACAGTGCCACCCGTAAAAGAAAAATACGAGCTTCCCCACCTGCAGACAGTAGTAAATAGAACTAACGTGAGTCTGCGTCATGACTCGAGTATGTTTGTCTTGGGCGCAAGCTGACTGAGCTGGCATGCCAGCTACAACAAGGTTATGTAATTTCGCTAAACTAAAGAGAAAAAGAAGACTGGTGTAGTGTGCCATAGTGCTAGTATAATGCCTGAAACTCCCACAAATGTTAGAGGCCGAGGAAGTGGGAGGACAGATACATACCACAAATGTTATGTACTGTGCTTGCTACTGCTACTGCTACTATGCCACTATGTGTTGAATTAATTTTGTGTCACTGTTTTGCTAAGAGTATTGGTAAAATATTCTTTTTTTCTTTCTTGATATAGCTCCTCCAAAACCAACGAGGAAGGAGTTGGCAGCCATGGCCAGGCGCCGGAAGCTGGAGGCCATCTGCACCGAGTACCGGCGGCTGGTGGCTCTGGCGGAGGAGGAGGAGGAGGCGGCAGCAGCTGCAGCCTCCTCCAATGCCCCGGGCCCCAGCCAGGCCCCTCCAGTGGTACGGCGCCGCGGTCAGGCAGCCGCCCGCCGCCGCACAACAACATCGTCCAGCATTACTGCTGCCCCCTATGTGGATGGAACTGCAGGGCATACGTGCGCCGCATGCGCCTCCGGAATGCGCGACTGGAGGAGGAGGTAGAGAAGCTGAAGAAGAGAGTCAAGGTCCTGGAGAGGGAAAACAGAAGAGCCCGCCGCTAAGTTAAAGAGTAGACCCTGTTTGATTGCCCCTTTTTTAATCCTTTTTTTGGTGGGTGGGAATTGGGCGTTGGGCTTTATGGACATTGGTTACCTTTGGACTTTCTCGTTTTGGACATTGGTTGGGGTTAGGGAGAGGGGTGGGTCAGGTGTTGTGGGATTTTTTTTACATAGTTTATTTTTGTTAGGGGATTAAACTATATATATTTTTTATACTTTATATACGATGTGGTTAATGTTTTGTGGGGTTACTGCCACAGCCAGTGTTTGATTTAAATAATTGGCTGACTTTGTAAGACACAAACAGATAGATGCGGTACCCCTCACTGAGTGACTTGTCCTTGTCAGTCTCTCCTCCTAGTCCATTATTATACCTCCCCCAAACATCTTTTCTTTTCTTACCTGTGATTGATGTTTAAGTTAGGCACAGCGATGGCTGCATGACAATGCAAGTTGGGTTTCCGAAGAGAATGCAGATGCCATGGTTGTGGTGGTAGTAGTAGACACTGGCAGTAGCATTTACAAAAAAAGAAAATGAGACAGTCAGTCGCCTGAGAGAGACTCTGGGAGGAGTAGTAGAGTGAAGTAAATAAAACATAATGGTGGAGGGGATAGCCTAGTACAACAAGTTACAAACTGTAGTTGTGTCGAGTCACTCAACTAGGCCTCCACTCGACACAAGCATAACCTTTAGTGCTGTGTGTAATAGGATGACAATCGATGCCGGCAATTAATGATGATGGATTAGGTTCCTTTGTTAAAAAAGTTACCTCGCAAATATACTGATCATCATGGGTGGGCAAGCAGAAGAAGATCCTCCCCTGCCTTGAAATTGAATTAGTGTTGCTTTCGCCACATCCGCCCCAGCAAGCGTGTGATCAATTATTGGTGTACATTTAATTTAGTCACACCTCAATAAATCACACAGCCCGGGGAAGAGGGTTAGGGTTTGATGAATGGTTGGGAAGAGGGGTTTGGGGAAAGGTTTGACAAAGAAAAACAGTACACATGGACAAACGACAAAAGAAAACACAATCTTTGTAGACTACCATATCCATAAATCTGTTAAGGGTGAAAAAGGAAATGCATGCATGATGATGATAATTTGATGGTTAATGATCAGTAAAACTTACTAACTACTACTAGACAATTAGACAGTGCAGGGCATCAGTATATTAATATTATGCAATTTGCCTTGCCTGTCTGCCCTCATTGACACATGGATTACATACAGTTTGTGTTCTGTTCTGTTGTACCGGGCTTACTTTTAAAGATAGCAAAGAAAATTTAAAAATAGCTGTAGGGATGAATTATAAGCAGAGAGCAAACATAATTAATAATAACAACAACACACGGTAGTAATGATTGAAGACAAAAAATGAATCAAATTATTTAAAAGATGATGAAAGTTGATACTGTTACTGTGTTATCCTGGTCAAATGGGGAGTTGCATCTCGGCATTGCTCTTGGTCCTCAGTCCCTTCCATGGATGCTCCGTTCATTAATCTTGGGTGACGCCACTGCCTGCCTGGCTGATGTAGATTCTTTGGTAAGGTAAGTGTGCGTTGTTTTTCCAAGTTTAGCACAGGATAAAAGCCGGCCGTAAAAGTGTAAATGGAAAAACAAATGGGATATTGAAAAATCAATGAATTAAAAAAATGCATCAATTACGGTGGAGTGCAACAAGACAGAGAAGAGAACACTTTCAGACTGAGGCGGCATGGATAGATACATCATGTCTACTCTGTTTACAGCATTTTAAGCTACAACAACAACAGGACAGAGCAGGCCCACGGCACCGGGCCGTGACCAAACCTCCATTTAGCTTAAATTTTGACAGAGCCAGACAAAGCACATATGCAGCAACCTAGCATTTTCAAAATTAAGTGACTAAATCAATGCACCGCTGTCAGTCATACCACTGCACTCGACTCCACCACTACACAGACATGTAGGTCTGCTGTGGCTGTTGACTTGACTTATTTACCTTTTATGCCACTTGATTTGAAATGCCCCGAGTTATTCCATCAATCATCTCCGATCCAACTGACTGACTGCGAAGATAGTATGGTCATCATCATGGTGTTGTACGTGTTGTCCAACTCCAACTCAGTCTGTAGTGTACCGAGTACGACTCCGACTAAGTCCATATTCCATATTAAAAAATGCAACGGATATTGGCCTGCAGTAGTAGGAGTACAATTTGGTTATTAAACAACAAGAAGGGAAACATTGACTGTCACTTGAGTCACTTTTAGTTGGTAGATTAATTACTAGTACAGTTCGACTTCATGCACAACGTCATCAAGACAAAAAACAGCAATCACTCTGAGTCTGCATCCAACGCATGCCATCATTACCTGTCTTGCTCTTCTCTTTGGCTGTCAGCTGCCTAGTTCTGACAGGTGTGTGTTTTTTTACCGAGGCAGTGGCCTCATTATTACTCCACATTCATTTTGAGTGTTAGTCGCTGTTTCGGTTTTCTTATTCATTTGTGGCACTTTGTCGCAGTTGAAGTTGGTTCACATGGTCAGCGCTGTGAGATGGTCCGCGGCCTGGGTAGCGGTCATTGGTCAAATTGAGTTTGCAGAAATGTGACATGTCAGCAAGTTTCTTCGAAGAGTCTTGTCTTTCTCTGCCAAGTACCTTCTGTTCTGACATTGATGAGCTTTTGATGCCTGCCGAGGCGGTAGCCTTCTGACAGTGATGAGTTTCGGCTCGGAAACAAAAGGAGGATAGCTATAGTCATGTTCCACTTCTTCTGGAGGGACTGTTAGAGGCAACATTTCTTGTACTATTCTCCATCCAATGTCTGGCTTGAGGGAAATGTATTTAGGGCGAGTCAGGAAGATGGAGCAGGACTCTGAGGAGTGGACAGTTAAATGCACAGAGGTGCAACTCCAATATGGAAATAAAAGAGAAGACGGTGGTGATGGATTTGTTTTGATTAGAACCAGAAAGACAGAGACACACACAAATAAAGGAAGGAAGAAAGTAACAATTTGAAAGCCTAGTTGTCACGAAAGAGGAGCTCGTCCTCAAACTCTGGTGGTTCGATCAGAAGTAGGTCATCTAACACAGTACTTCCGTCACCTAAGTCGCTCTCCTCTTCCTGCTGTGATTCAGGTATTTTGTACTCTGGTGGTATAAAGTGCTGATTCATTTTGATCATGGTTAACCTCTCCACGCTTTTGGGCGAGAGACTGGTCCTTTTCACAGTTACAATGGCATCAGCAGCACTGAAAACACGCTCAGAAGAGACACTTGCGATAGGGGAAGCCAGATACTTTATCGCCAGCCTGCTGAGCACTGTCCATTGGCTTCTTTTCCCATACCAATACACCAATGGGCTTCGATCCATGAAGACCTCTGTTGTGTCATCCAGATAGGCCTGGACCGTACGCTCAATACTCAGGGGAGCTCCGATTTGCTTGGCCTCTTTTGCTTGTGCATCAGCACTGGACTTACCATACCCATGCCGCAGAAACCAATCAGTTGCTGATTGTACTCTGGCTGATGATCCTGTTCTTGCTGCTGTTGATGTTAGTGGTGTTGTTGGTGACTGCTGGGAGGCAAACACACTGCCCTCAGGCTCTGAAGTAGAACTGGACTCTGGATGACCTGTAGTACTTGTTCTGGCCTGGGGTGGCGGGCCTGTAAGTACCAGCCGTTCGTTTTCGAACTTAGTGGCTTCCTTAGCTATCAAAGTTTTGTACTTGGCAACATCCACTTCCGAAAAAGGAATTACTGCCTTACTGTTCAGAAATACTTTGTACCGTGGATCCAAAATTGTGGCAGTAATGTAATGTTGATGTGACACAATGTTATTTTGAATCCTTGTATTTTCAGATAAGCGAACGGCTAAGGAGTGCGCCAAATAATATGCGTCTTGTTTGTCATCCACACCTGCATACATTTCAGACACCTCCTTCAGCTGTTGCTCTAGCATGTGCAACAATGGGATAGCTTGGCCCATAGTACAGTCCTCCCTGCTGACTTCACGTGTGAAGACCTCAAAAGGAAGTAGCATCTCTGTCAGGCAATTAACGAGGTCCCATTGGGCCATCTCAACGGTCATGCCTCTCACAGTAGGATCCCCTAATCTTTGCATGACATAAGCATTGAGTGGTATGTACTGCTCAAACAGACGATCAAGCATGTAATAAGTTGAGTTCCAACGTGTTGGCACCTCCTGGATGAGTGCTTTGACTGGCATTTTATGCTCACGTTGAATGACCCTCAGCTGCTTCCGGGCTTTAAAAGAATGGCTGAAATGTGTGCATATTCTTCTGCAGGTGGCCAGTAAGTTGCTGACTTTGTATTCATTTTTCAGAAAGTCTTGAACAACAATGTTAATGCAGTGTGCCAAACACGGGACCCTGAAATAGCCACCATCTTTCATGGCCCTAACTACATTACTGCCATTGTCCGTGGCAACAAAACCAATGTTAAGCCCTCTTGGGCGCAGCCACTCAAAGACCTTGCTGTTAAACTCATCCAAAATGTTTGCAGCAGTATGAGATTTCTCCATGGCAAACATGGCTACAGTTGCATGTTTGCGAGTGGCATGAAAAATCTCAGCAGCGTCAACACCAGCAGATATCTTTTCTCTAACCCCCACAAAAGAGATCCAGTGTGCAGTGATGCACATGTAATCAGTGGCTTGGCAACTGGTCCACATGTCTGTTGTCAGGTGGATACTCTGAACAGCACTCTGCTTCAAGGCTTTGCCAAGCAATTCCAGCACGTCGTGATGTAGTGCTGGAACAGCAACTCTGGCGAAATAGTAGCGGCTGGGAACCTGCCATTTTGGGCAGATGGCTGTCACAAATTCCAGAAAACTCACCCCTTCAACAAAAGATAAAGGGAGAAGGTCCAGTGCTAACATTTTAGCCAGCTTCGCATTGTACAAACGTGCTATTGGGTGGTTGCGTTCGTACTGCCCCTCCGCCCTAAACATGCTGATAATGGTAGGCTGCATGGTTTTCCTTTCTGTTAGGCTCAACGGCGCACTTTGTTTCATTGCGGTACTCCTTGCTGTCTCAGGCTGACTCCTACTAGTCTTGTGCCACTGAGATGTTGCTGAGGATGTGGGCGATACCACTGCACTGCTGGGGACAGGGCCACTTTGTGTACCACTACCAGAGAGAATTTCTCCCTGTCCTTCCTCTTCCACCGTGATCGGATCTTCTACTCCTTTATCCCCACCAACACCAATGGTTGCAGTTTTTATGCCGCGAAGGTGGTCCTCCTAGTCGATCAAGTGGTGTTTTTTCAGATGGGTTATTTGGCTTCCGGTACCATAGTTTGTACCAAGCTTACCCCGACTAACAGAGGTATTACTAATGGAGCATATAGCAATGTTCTCCTCCTTTTCGCTAACCGTAAAGAAGTCCCAAACTGGGGAGCTTAACTTTTGTCTCCTGCTGGAGGTGCCACTTCCAATGCCGGATGAACTGGAGGGTGTGCGTTGAATTTGACTCTGTGCAGTACCACTACCTACTTCTATTGAGGTGGTGGTTGTGCTGGATGTAGGTCGCTGCCGGGCCTTTGCTAATGCAAATATGGAAGCTGTAGGTTGTGTTGGTGTTACCTGTGTTGGAGGTATGCGTGCTACATCCCACGCAGCAATTTTGGATAGGGTAATAATGTTGGTCTCCATCTCCTCGGGGCCGGGAGTGATGTTCGTGATGACTGGCTCATCATCATCCTGCTGTTCTACATCGACCTCCATAAGTGTAAGGCTTTCTGGAACCTTCCTTTTCCCTAGCCTGGTCTTCGGGACGTGTCTCCCTCTCAGACTCAGTTTGTGGCTTCCAAGTGGCATCTAGATAATCAGAAGGGGTGCTTGGCGAAGAAGAACTTGATGGACTAACCCTCCTTTTCCTTGCTGGGGATTTGGAAGACCATGGATCTTCTGAATGAGTGGCTTCCTCTTCTTCTTCCTCTGCATGAGGCTCAATTTCCTGAACTGCCCCTACTTCGGGAGGAACAACTACTATTGTGGGCGGTGGTTGCGGCTGTTGTTGACCACTTATCTGCTGTGTTTCCTCCTGCGTTGATTGGGTACTACTTTGAGATAGCGATAAGTTTATCTCAGGCTCAGCATCACTGGTTTCCACCATTAGGCTGGCTACCTCTTCCACACTCATGTGCTTGGGCCTGGGTTGGTGGGTTGGGCCCACTGATGCGGAGGTGCTGCCCCCAGCTTGCCCCCGGACACTGCTGCTGCAGGCGTAATTTTTTGTTTCCCAAAAAAGGTATTGGGCGGCACACCAGACTTAAGTGTCACTTCCTTCTTCTGTTCCTTCTTCTCAATAGCAACTTTCTTGGTACTGGAGGACCTGGTACCTGCTTTCTTTGGGCCCATCTTCTTCAGATGTCAGCAGCACTCAGTTGCACAAGTTGCAGAGATGTCTGGTCAGGTCACACGTCACGTCGTGTACAGCAGCAGGACGTCTGTCTGGCAGTACAACGGGCAATGATGACACACCTCCTCCTCAATCTTTTGTGCACCTAAAAGCAAAAAAGCCAGAAGAACATCAGTCAAACATGGAATTTGTTGTGCTTAAATTACTAATAGTACAATCAAACAAATTTAATATAAAATCTATAACTTATTGTGTGGTGGTCACAATTATTAAATTTTAGTAACTCAGTGAACAACAACAGTGTAGCCATTTATGAGACTTTGACAACAAGGGCTTTCCTGGTGTACTGTGTACACTCAGGAAGAATAAGAATAGCAAAGAACAAAAACAAAAATACAAATGTAGTGGAGCCTGTTTAGCCTTAATTTGTGCATCACGTGGGATGGATGCAGCATCAGGGAGCTGCAGCTGGCAATGGGGATGGATTTGGAAGCAGTAAGCCAAGAGGAACAATGGAAAGACACGCAGGCCTATGTGGCAAAAACAGCACACTATTAACTACCACCACAAAATGGCCCCCAGCCACATGGTCACTCACAGGCACAAGGCACGGAAAACAATGAACTCAAGCAGGCCTATATGGCCAGACAAAGGATGCCTGATAAACAACACAGCTTTAATGCAAAAACGAAATTCCACATGGCTAAAAAGGTTGGAAAGTTACACAACAACCACAACAACAACACATACACATGCAACAAAGGCATTTATTTAACACACACCAAAATACTGAAATACCACCCCAAAAACCACATTTTGCAATTCAATCCAATGCCATCCATGCCATAAATGATGTTAAAATTCAACAGAGACAACACAGAAACAGTTTTTATGCACCCAAGATGACTACCTCTGGGCCTACTGGCAGACTAGGCCACAAGCTTGGAAGCCTATGGCAAAAGCAAGCACACTGCCTTGCTCCACAAAATGGCCGCCACCACATGGCCAGGCCACCCACAACAACAAGAAAAGGAAGACAAGACAGACAATGCAGGCCTATAGCAAAAGCACAATGCCTGGCTTCACAAAATGGCCGCCACCCACATGCCCAGGCCACCTACAATAACAAGAAAGTGAAGACAAAGGACAGGACCAGGAAGTTGGAGACTCTGGGGAACTTCCTTCCTCTTTAAAAAAATTGTAAAAAAAAGAAAAATGACTCCTTGCTCAAAAAACTACAGCCAAATGACAACCTGAGGAGTTCTTTGAGCAATATGAACAAAATCATCATTTTCGGGAAGGTTTTATGCTGCTCGAGAGATATTCTTCGCCAGATTGCATATTCTGCGTGTTCGGCATCGCGATCTTTACAAAAAGTCATTAGCGCACGCAAAAACGCATATTGAGTGCGCGAAGAAGAAAAAAAGTGTAAGTCCGCGTTGTCGCGCAGTGCGGAGTTGCCAAAAGTCCGCGAGCTGAACGCCCAGGGTTACCTACTGGCTGAAAAGGCCTATTTATTTAACACACACCAAAAAACTGAAATACCAGCCCAAAAACCACATTTTGCAATTCAATGCCATCCATGCCATAAATGATGTTAAAATTCAACAGAGACAACACAGAAACAGTTTTTATGCACCCATGATGACTACCTCTGGGCCTACTGGCAGACTAGGCCACAAGCTTGGAAGCCTATGGCAAAAGCAAGCACACTGCCTTGCTCCACAAAATGGCCGCCACCACATGGCCAGGCCACCCACAACAACAAGAAAAGGAAGCAAAGACAGACAATGCAGGCCTATGGCAAAAGCACAATGCCTGGCTTCACAAAATGGCCACCACCCACATGCCCAGGCCACCCACAATAACAAGAAAGTGAAGACAAAGGACAGGACCAGGAAGTTGGAGACTCTGGGGAAATTCCTTCCTCTTTAAAAAAATTGTAAAAAAAAGAAAAATGACTCCTTGCTCAAAAAACTACAGCCAAATGACAACCTGAGGAGTTTTTTGAGAAAAATGAACAAAATCATAATTTTTGAGAAGGTTTTATGCTGCTCGAGAGATATTCTTTGCCAGATTGCAAATTCTGCGTGTTCGGCATCGCAATCTTTACAAAAAGTCGTTATTGCGCGTGCAAAAACGCATATTGAGCGCGCGAAGAAGAAAAAAAGTGTAAGTCCGCGTTGTCGCGCAGTGCGGAGTTGCCAAAAGTGCGCAAGCTTAACGCCTAGGGTTACCTACTGGCTGAAAAGGCCTATTTCTTTAACACACACCAAAAAACTGTAATACCACCCCAAAAACCACATTTTGCAATTCAATCCAATGCCATCCATGCCATAAATGATGTTAAAATTCAACAGAGACAACACAGAAACAGTTTTTATGCACCCATGATGAAAACCTGAGGGCCTACTGGCAGACTAGGCCACAAGCTTGGAAGCCTATGGCAAAAGCAAGCACACTGCCTTGCTCCACAAAATGGCCGCCACCCACATGGCCAGGCCACCCACAATAACAAGAAAGTGAAGACAGACAATGAATGCAGGCCTATGGCAAAAGCACACTGCTTGGATGACTCCACAAAATGGCCGCTAGCCACCCACAATAAAAAGAAATGGAAGACAGACAATGCAAGCCTATGGCAAAAGCACACTGCCTGCCTTCACAAAATGGCCGCCACCCACATGGCCAGGCCACAACAACAACAAGAAGCATAAACCAAGGGGAACAAAGAAAAGACATGCAGGCCTATATGGAAAAAGCAGCACACTACTAAACTACCACCACAAAATGGCCCCAAGCCACATGGTCACTCACAGTCACAACAGGCCATGGAAAACAATGAACTCAAGCAGGCCTATATATGACCAGACAAAGGAGGCCTGCTAAACAACACAGCTTTAATACAAAAATGCAAAAACAAAAATCCACAGGGCTACGAAAGGTTGGAAAGTTACACAACAAGCACACACACACATCCAACAAAGGTATTTATTTAACACACACCCAAAAAGTGAAATACACCCCAAAAACCACATTTAGCAATTCAATCCAATGCCATCCATGCCCTACATGATGTTTACATTCAACAGACACCACAGAAACATGCACCCATGGGTACCTCTGGGCCTACTGGCTGAAATTACAATCAAAGAAAAACAACTAGGCCCCTACTGAAACTACAGGCCACCCACAACAATAAATTTTAAAAACGATGAAAATCCCTAAAAAATTTAGGTACAAACAAGCCCCAATCAAACAAACAAGTACACCAATTCTCCAACTTACTTGTAAAATCTCAAATCCAAAAGTCCTCAAATCCAATCCAATGATATGACAGCAGACAGACACAAAAAGTGATCCTTCCAGCTCCAAATCCAAATGAAAGTGAACAGCACATGGACAAAGCACTGGGTGGAGCCTGCTGGACAGGAACAGGAAGTTGGAGACTCAGGGGCACTTCCTTCCTCTTGAAAAAAAAGTAAAAAATGAAAAAGGACTCCTTGCACAAAAAACTACAGCCAAATCACAATCTGAGGAGTTTTTTTGAGCCAAATGATTATTTTCGAGAAGGTTTTATGATTCTCGAGAGATATTCTTCGCCAGATTGCAATTTCTGCGTGTTCGGGATCGCGATCTTACCAACTCTGCCGCCGGAAGTCAGATGGCGTGTCCGAATGACGTGTTCGCGTTCGCACACTCTCGCGGGATCGTGCGGCCGGATTCCAAATCTCGTGGCGCACGCGAACGGATAGGAAATCTCATCGGCAAACGCAGAATCCCGGTAAGTCGTTACCGCGCGCGCGAGAACGCATTTAAGCGTGCGAAGAAGAAAAACAACTACGCTACGTTGCAGATTGCGTAGTATTCGGTAACTACGCGTTCTACGCGAACTGCGAAGTTACCGGAACTACGCAAACTCCACGAGCGTAGCATAGTTCACCGCCCAGGGTTATGTAACACCTATTTACAAGGGTGGCATAAATAGGAGGCAGCGCCAAAATTAAGACCAGGTTAAACCTGGTCTTAAACAGGCCAAATGAGGAGAAATGCTTTATTTTTCCTAGTTTTTGCTGTTTCCATGTGTGCTGCATTGTGCAGCACACATATAAACAGCAATAGGCCATTGATTGTTTATGTGCAGGAAAGTGACCCTTCCTGAACATAAACATAAAAAATTACACTTTGCAACTTCTATGTGTGCTGCATTAAGCAGCACACAAAAAAAGTTACAAAACGCAATTTAAAGATTGTTTATGTGCAGGAAGGAAGACCTTCCTGCACATAAACAATCTTCCCCTCAACGCAGGCACCCTACTGCTATGGTGTAAGGGTGCCTGCTTTTGCGCTAGGCTGCTAAATGTAGCACCAGCACAGGTCGAAAAGCAGGGCTGTACCATAGTCTTGTAAATACGGTACAGCCCTGTGTTTCTGAAGTGGCGGAGCGCAGCGTTAACCCAATGAGGCTAACGCCACGCTCTGCCACTTCATTGTATATATGCCCCTAAGTGTCTGTGTGAGTGGTTTTATAGGTGAGTGAGTGAGCATGTGAGTGCTTTTATGAATGTGTGAATGGTTATGTAAGTGGTATTGTGGATGAGTGAATGGATGTGTGAGTTGCTGTATGGGTGAGTGAGTAACTCTGTTAGTAGTTGTATTGGTGAGTGAGTGGCTGTGTGAGTGGCTGTATGCTTGAGTAAGTGGGTGTGTGAGTAGATATATGAGTGAGTGAGTGTGTATGTCAGTGACTGTGTGGGTGAGGGTATGGCTGTGTGAATGGCTGCATGTGTGAGTGAGTGGTTATGTGAGTAGCTGTATGGTAGAGTGAGTGGTTGTGTGAGTGGGTATATGAGTGAGTGGGTGAGTATGTGAGTGACTCTATGGATGAGTGAGTAGATGTGTGATTACTTGTATGGGTCTGTGAATGGGTACGTGAGTAGTTCTGTGGGTGTATGAGTGAGTGTATGAGAGGCTGTATGGGGGTGTGAGTGGGTATATGAGTGGTTCTTTGGATGATGTCACCAGTGATGTCATTTGAGATGTCAATAGTAATGTCATCAGTGATGTCACTGACCATGTTGTGAGTGATGTAATAGGTGAGGTCATAAGCAATGCATTTCGGGGGCTTAAGTTATAGCAGCTCAGGTAACTATAACTGCTGAATTTCTTTAGTTTTTTATGAGTAAAATCTGAAACTACCTATAACATCCCTGTAACCTTTTGTTTTTTCATTGAATGTCTAAAGTTTTTTAAATGCTGTTTACTAACTATAATGTCCCTGTAACCTTTGTTTTTTCCAGTGAATTTCTAAGGTGTTTTAATTCTATTTCCTAACTATTATGTCCCTGTAACCTTTGTTTTTTTTCCAGTGAATTTGTATGTTTTTTAACATAATTTCCTAACTATAACATCCATGTAACCTTTGGTTTTTACAGTGAATTTCTAGGCAATTGTAAATTTTCTTTCCTAACTGTAATCTGTAACTTTTCAGAGTGGGTGTTTGAATGCTTGTACAGGTTTGTGAGTGGGAGCCTGAGTGGATTTGTGAGTGGGTGTGTGACTATGGGTCTGGGAGTGAGTATGTGAGTGATTTTTAGGGTATGTGAGCGGCTGTATGAGTGGGTGAGTGGCTGTGTGTCTGTATGGGAGAATGAGTGGCTGTGTCAGTGACTGTATGTGTGAGTGAGTGGCTGTGTGAATGTCTGTGTGGATACAACAAGAAACAAACCACTCATCACAGGCACTGTAGATCAGATTCCACTCCGATAGATTAACAATGCATTCAGTAAGGATTTTAGATTGTTTTTCAATGTGGAATATGAGAGGGAACACACATACTTTGTCTTCGCTAAGCAAAGAAGTTAGAATCATTAGTGCTTTACAGAAGTGGAGTTTCACCTGGGGCACCTTGCGTGTGTGTGTATTTGTAAATGCTTCCCATTGATGTTTAATTTGTGCGAAATGAGCATCAGGGGGCTATAATGGAAGGACATTTTTTCCAAGAAGAGTCCACCGTTTCTTCTTAAATGTCTATGCAATTGCAGTACTTTCTACTACATATTTAGTAAATGCTACTTTGTTGGATAAATACTCTACACTACAGGCACAATAAGGACCATGAAGTAATGTCTTCAGTGATCTTTTGTGCGGGATTCTTTTTTTTTAAATTCACATTTCCTTATTGAAATTTGTATAATCTGCTGGACTTTTTTTTTAAATATTTGCAAATCCTTCTCAAACTGTTCCAATACATACTTTCTGGTATTGCAGGAAATTTGCAATACCAGCGTGATTTTCAAAAACACTTAAAATGCTATATAGATATATTAAAATTTATATTTGAGGGATTTAATATACATTTCGGTATTCGTAGTGAAGTCGCCACATCATCGCAATGCCTTTTTGAATTCCATGTGACACATCAAAAATCAAATATGATTGGTTGAAACAGTTTTCATTCCTCAACAGAGGCAGTGCCTTCCCACTTTTCTTTACTTTTTAATTTAGCTATCTGGTTTCACACCTCTGTTAACAGCTACAGCATCCCTACATGTTTGGGTGTATTTTTCTATCTTAAAAATGGCAGCTTCTACAGCCAGTGATGCCCGAGACCCAGAGGTGCACGAATCAGTAGCAGAGAGGAAGAGGTTCCAAAAAGGAATGAGAGTATTGCTTAGAATTTTTTTCCATTAAAGGCCATGGCACGAGTGGTGAAGTCATGGCCAGACTGGTCATACCGGGCATCAGGCGTGTCCCTGCAAAGCTGGAAGGGTGGGGAACTGGTTTTGGAGCAATGGGGGCTAGTTTTGCAGTGGTGCTGCAATATTGCAGTAACAAAAGCAGCAAGCAAGTGTTTCCAGCCTCCTAGGGCCAGACAGTTCTTTCCCAAGGGCTGGTCTGAGAAAATTGCCAGGGCTGCTTTGGGCTCCCACTCTGGCCCTGGGTGCAGTGCAACATCTGCTCAAAAATACTCAATAGAGGTCGTGCTAAGAAGTACAGCCATGGGACAACAACAATGCTGATGCACTTCCAAACCATTCATCACAACTATCTCTTCAGAGCAGAGAAGGAATGTGAGACAGTAAGAACGCCTGCTACAGGGGAACTAGCAGTTGGCGACACCATTGCTGTCCGTAGTACTGAAGCATTCCCTTTAGTAATTCCTGAACTCACAGATATGGGCACTTTTTGCAGGAAGTGCAACAAGGTATTATCTGTGAGTGAGCAGTCACTTTCTGCAATTCTAGAAGCAAAACAATCCCACAGGTGTTTTTTTTTCCATTTCAACCTGTTACACAAATTTTGTGCATGCTGTTTTTTTAGTGCTATAAAACTGCATGGGTGAATGAAAGGGTGTGTGAGTAGGTGTATAGGTGAGTGAGTGGGTACATGACTGGCTGTGTGAGTGTTTTTTTGGGTGAGTGAGTGACTGTATGAGTGGTTGTATGAGCGAGTGAGTGACTGTGTTAGTGGCTGTATAGCTGTGTGAATAGGTGTATGAGTGGCTGCATGAGTGGGTGAGTGACTATGTGAGTACCTCTATGGGTGAGTGAGTCAGTGTGTGATTGTCTGTATGAGTGAGTAAATGACTGTGTGAGTGGCTGTATGACTAACTGAGTGGGTGTTTAAGATGATGTATGGGTGCATGAGTGATCATGTGAGTGACTCTATGGGTGAGTGAGTGACTCTATGGGTGAGTGATTGTATGGCTAAGTGAGTGCATGTGTTAGTAGGTGTATGGGTGGGTGAATGACTGTGAGTGTCTGAATGGGTGAGTGAGTGACTGTGTGAGAAGCTGATGGCTGACGGAGTGGGTGTATGGGTACATGAGTGATTGAATGAGGGCCTGTATGGGTGAGTGACTGTATGAGTGATTATATGGCTGAGTGAGTGGGTGTGTGAGTAGCTATATGGGTGGGGAAGTGACTGTTTGAGTGCAGGAAAGTAGGATCTGCTTCTTATGGTTACCCCTACTTTTTGCTTCATGTGATACTGTTTTTGACTAGTCTGACTGGGATCCTGCTAATCAGGACCCCAGTCTATATGCTTTCACCTTAAACTGTAATGCTATGTACTTAGGTACACTCCAGATTGGATACTGGGGTACCCTTGTCAGTCCCTAGTATATGGTACCCGTGTACCCAGGGCATAGGTACCCCAGAGGCCTCCCCTCTGCTTTCAGGTACTCTTCACCAATAGTCCACCTTTGGATTCCATCTGACACTTTTCTTCTTCCCAGCAGTGGCTCTTCTTCGAAGTCCTCCATAGAGATCGACGGCGGTTTCTGACGCCACTTCAGACCTATGCACCCGGCTTCCCTGGGATAGGTAACTCTGGTAATACGGTATCCACGGGTGAGGTGGCTCTCCAACCTCCTAACTTCCACGGGGTTTCTTCGAAGTCCACTGGGAAGGGTCCTTAAACTTTAAAACTTCAACCGCGACTCTCCCATAGATTGTACGGCACACGCGGTCGTGTTCCAACACTGCACCAGTCCTCCGTGGGGTCCCTACTTACTCACCTTGGGTGGGTCCTTGGGGTACAGCGATTCTACATACTCTAGACACTGTCTTCACTCGAGTAGTGGTTCTTATACCACTATTTTAGTATATGGTTTGGTCTCCCCCTGGAGACCACAGTGTATTAGTGCTATTTACTATTGTTTCTGTGCCACAGTATTGTGTGCTTTGTATTTATCTGCGTGTAGCAGATACTGTGACGTACTTATAGTGTGTTATATTAATAAATACATATTTTTATAACTACTGTGTGGTTCTCCTTTCATTTAACCAATACAATAAGGTTGCATTCTGGTAAAACAAGCTGCTTTACATTCCTTCAAGACTAGGCCTGAAGGCTACTCTCCACAGCTACCACTTGGATAGCTTTCTAAGGTTATATTTGACCTCTTAAATCACCATAAGGGTTGTTTGGACTGGTGTAAGGTGCCCACTTTAATTAGTGGACAGCATATACCAGGCCAAATTCTCACATTGGTGTCCAGCGGTTGGGATTCAAGCCTGCATTGTTTTACCAGATAAATCTTTGTATTGATTAACTGAAAACCACTAAGTACTAGGTACATATAATACTAGCTTACAATAAGTAAGTTCTATTGAACTTAGGGTTGGGTAAGTCAAGGGTTAGCACACCCTTTCTTCAACCTTGGAGAGTTTAGTTCCCACTAGGTTAGGTAGGTGCAACACCTTACCACACTTAGTATGTCTAATAAAGGAGATACCAGTTGCTCTCTGCCCTCTAGATACAGTGAGCTTTCATTCCAAGATTTGAAAGCCCTGTGTGCCTCTAGAAAGCTGAAGACAAGGAGAAGTGCCAACAATCAACGTCTAATAGAGATGTTACTGTTAGATGACCTAAGGAAGACTCCTGGGTCAGATGAACAGGGACAGGGAATAAAGACAGGTCAGGAGGTGACACCTTTTATGCCCTGGAATCTAACCGAGACCAGGGGGACCAAGATGGGTCCCACCTGGATAACTCAGATCTCCCAGAAGGCAGTGGAGAAGGCCATGATGGCTCCCTCTTTACCCCTCCTGGAAGAGTGCAGAGTTTACCAAGGAGATCTAGATCTTCCTCTGCAGAGTAATCACTCAGGTCAGTCTGTAGGGACCTCTGAATCCAGCAGGAGGGGCCCAATTGCTTGTACTTGAGGAAGCTAGGCTTAGGCTCAGGCAAGAGCAATTGGCCCTTGATAAAGAGTCCCTAGAAGTACAGAGAGCTAGAAAAATGTTGGGACTAGAGTCCCATGGTGGCAGCAACAGTGTCCCTAGATTTAAGGAACATTCCTTTGATAATAGGAACCTGAGCAAGATTGTCCCTCCCTACCATGTTGGTGATGACATCCATAAATGGATAACTGCTTTAGAGAGGGCCTGTAAAGTACAGAGGGTCCCTCAAGAGCAGTGGGCAGCTAACTTGTGGCTCTCCTTTGCTGACAAAGGTAGGGGTAAGCTCCTCACTGTTAGAGAAGAGGATGCTAACAACTATTCAATCTTGAAGAGTGCTCTCATTGATGGATTTGGCTTACCCACTGAACAGTACAGGATTAAGGGGCTCATTACAATGGCGGAGGGATTGCCACTGCCGGCCCGGCGGTGGCTGTCCCTCTGCCAACTCTATGCCCATTTCCCCCCGCCAGATCAGGATGGCGGGGGAATCGTTCCGCAAGCTTGGCGGGCGCAAAGCCAGCCCGCCACGCTTCCGCCATGGGCAATCGTAACGATTGCCTGGCGGAGCTGATAAGGCCATGGAAATGGGGGCGGTGCCTCGAAGGCACCCCCAGCTCGATCACGATGCTGGCATCAGCCAGCCTTTCCATGGCTGTGGAACTGCCATGGAAAGGTTGGCGGAGGCTGGCTTCGGGGGGCACGTTACGGGCCCCCTCTGTGGGGGGGTCGGTTGTGCACTGGGGGTATCCATGTTACCCCCTCCATTTCGATGCACAAGGTGGCAAGTACCGCACGGTGCCTGCCACGTTGTGCATGGAAATGAACAACATGGCCATTTGACATTGCGACGGGTGCTGCAGCCAGCAGCACCCGCCGCAATGTTAAATTGCCAGATGCGACCGCCGCGGTGGCAGTCACATCATTATCAGGGGTGCGGGACTGCCGCATGACAGGCGGGCGGTCCTGGTACCGCTAGGATGGCGGGCGGACTCAAGTCTGCCCGCCATCCTAATGACCCCCTAAGTTCAGAGACACCCAGAAGACACAGAAACAGGATTGGGTAGACTTTGTGGATAGTCCCATTAAGGCTCTGGAAGGCTGGTTGCTTGGCAGCAAAGTGAATGATTTCAAGGGATTGTACAATTTGATTATGAGGGAGCAGATCCTTAAAAATTGGCAAAATCAGTTATTGCATGAGTACCTGGTTGACTCTGATCTGACTTCTCCCCAAGAATTGGGAAACAAGGCAGATAAGTAGGTCAGAACCAGGGTGAAGCAGAAAAACCAGAACAGTGGTGGTACCAAAAAAAAGCAAGATGCTAAAACTCCAGATAAGGGTGGGGACAAGGGTAAAGATCAGAAGTCTTAATCAGGGCCCCAAAAACCTGCATCTGGGGGAGAGTCACAATCCAACAAAGGTAAAGGCAAAAAGAAACCTTGGTGTTACTTGTGTAAGGTAATGGCCCATTGGACAAAAGATGCTGATTGTCCAAAAGCCAAGGAAAATCCTCCTACTACCACTGCCCCAAAGGCAACTGCACCCCCTAGCACAAGTATAGGTGGTGGCACAGGGAACAAGGGATTAGTATAGTTAACCTTGGGCTCTAAGATGGGTTCTGGCCTAGTGAGAACTCCTGCTCAGGCTGTGCTTGTCTGTGATGGTAGCATGGATCTTGCCACCTTATTTGTCAGTCCTAGTAACCTGGGCAAATACAGACAACAGCCTTTGATCAATGGCAAGGATGCCATGGCATACAGGGACACAGGTGCAAGTGCTACTTATGGTTACAGAGAATCTTGTGGGCCCTGACCAAATCATTACTTGGAGAAATATACCAAGTGACCAATGCTAACAATGTCAGGACATAGCATTCCTTGGCAGTTGTTAATTTCAGCTGGGGGAGGTAACTGGCCCTAAGAAAGATGTGGTTAGCTCAGACCTTCCAGTGGAATGCTTGTTGGCCAATGATTTGGAAACTTAAGCTTGGGCTGAAGTGGAATTAAGGACTCATGCAGCAATGCTGGGCATCACTGCAGATGTGTTTGCTGTGACTAGGTCACAGGCCAAGCTGACTAACACTGATCAGGCCTTGGATCCTGGAACAATGGACCAGGTGCCTTCCAAGAGAAAGAGCAGGAGGAGTAAGGCTGTGTCTTCCCCCCCAGACTCAGTGTGAGGATCAATCTCTTGAGGGAGATGATCTCAGTCCCTGTGAAGGAACTGGCTCAGATGAACTGGAACCTGATCATGACTAGTCAAGTCAAGTCAAGGTAATGTTTATTTAGACCATTGGTCCTTAAACATAAAAGTAAAGGAAACATTCCTTCTTTCCATAATACAATATTATAATCATTTGTACACAGTAAAAAAATACAATACCATAATAAATAATTATTACCTTTCCTAATCTGTCCAGTTATCCTAAAATGAATTTAATAAAATCCCGGTTTTATATACATTAAAAACTTTTTTAACCTCCAACATAAATCTCCCCAGTGCACAGACGATATCTAAATAGATCAGGAACCTGATCAGGTTGAGTTCTTGGGGACAGGGGGCCCTTCCAGGGCAGACTTGAGTTTGGAGCAGCAAACCTGCCCCTCTCTTGAACGCCTAAGACAGCAGGGTGCTGCTGAGGCTGCTGGGAGTGTCAGTGGATCCCACAGGGTCCATTGGGATGAGGGACTCTTATACTCAGAGGGAAGAGACCCCAAGCCGGGTGCCACCAGGAGGTTGGTCATACCTCTGAAGTTTAGGGGCTTCCTACTCACCTTGGCACATGATATTCCCTTAGCAGGACACCTAGGCTAAAGTATGACTTGGGACAGGCTTGCCCCTCACTTTATCTGGCCTCACATGTCAGAGGACACAAAGGAGTTTTGTCGCTTCTGTAACACATGTCAAGCCAGTGGTAAGTCAGGTGGTATCACAAAGGTCCCCCTCATACTACTACCTGTGGTGGGGGTTCCCTTTGAGAGGGAAGGGATTGATATAATTGGTCCCATGAACCCTCCATCAGCATCTGGACACAGTTACATTCTAGTGGTGTTGCACCATGCCACTAGGTATCCAGAGGCAAAACCCCTTAGAACCACCACAGCCCCTGTGGTGGCCAGGACCCTCCTGGGAATCTTTTCCAGAGTGGGTTTCCCTAAGGAGGTCTTAACTGACAGAGGTACAAACTTCATGTCAAGTTATATTACTGTAATGTGGAAGCAGTGTGGAGTGAACTACAAGTTCACCACACCGTATCACCCACAATGCAATGGGTTAGTTGAAAGATTCAACAAAACCCTGAAGGGCATGATCATGGGCCTCCCAGAAAACCTTAGGCGAAAATGGGATGTCCTGCTGCCCTGCCTTCTCTTTGCCTACAGAGAGGTCACACAGAAGGGGGTTGGCTACAGCCCTTTTGAACTTCTGTTTGGGCATCCAGTTAGGGGTCCGTTGTGATTGGTGAAGAAGGGATAGGAGTTACCTCTCAAACCTCCTAAATAAGACATAGTGGACTATGTACTTGGTCTCCGCTCCAGGATGGCTGAGTACATGAAGAAGGCCAGTAAAAACTAACCCTGGTCGTAGTGTGCATTGCGGGGCTACGCGGAGGTCCACGGAGTTGCAAACAAATTCAGTGGAACTCCGCTCTGCCACCTGCATCCACCCCCCAATAAACAAGTAATTAAACATTAATTAAAAATAAATTTAAAACCACTTACCTGTACTGCGGCGTCCCCGGGCTTCCTCCTCCTCTTCCTCACCATCTCGCTAATCCTTGAGGAAACTGTGCATGCGTGCGCGCCCGCGCATGCACATTTCTTGCATGCGCAGGTTTCTCAAGGATTAGCGATACGGCAAGGAAGAGGAGGAGGGCAGCCCGGGGACGCAGCAGTACAAGTAAGTGGTTTTAAATTTATTTTTAATTAATGTTTAATTACTTGTTAATAGGGGGGTGGAGGCGGGGCTGGCCAACTCCGCTCCGCTGCGGAGTGTGCGGAGATTTGTCTTCTCCGCGGAACGTGAAGAAGGCAAATCTCCGCACACTCCGCGGGCGCAGCGGAGGTCTCTGCCCGGGGTTAGTAAAAACCTTGAGGCAAGTCAAGAACTGCAAAAAGCTTGGCATGACCAAAATGCTGTCTTGACGCTGAGTCAGTTGAGCACTAAATCGACTCAGCCTTGGTTGTACATAGACTGTACCATCAGAGTGGTCCAATCCAGGATTGTGCAGTTCGATTAGTGCACTAGAAAGACTAATTAATGAATGTCTAATTATTTTTTCTCCCTTGTTTACTATATGAATTTTTTGAGACATTGCTTTTAACATTTGAGATATTTGGTGTGAATTTGTTTCTGTAATATTGTGATATATTTCATGTAATTTTATATTTCTACGAATGTGATTATTGTACTTTTGATATCTATTTTTAACTAATTCTAATGAGGAATAAAATCACATACTGAAATTTGGATTCCATAAGAAAGCTCTGGTGATATTGGTGTGAATTGGGAATGAATGATGTATGAATCATGATTAGAGTATTGGATAGAGTCCCAAAAGAAATTTCAAATTGATTGACTGTTTATCAGCAAGGACAGAAGGTTTGGGTGTTGGAGCCTATGGCCCCAGCAGCTTTCCAAGACAAGTGGAGTGGACCCCATACCATTCTTGAGGAAAAGGGAGAGGTCACCTACCTGGTGGACCTTGGTACTCCCAGGAGCCCATATAGGGTGCTCCATGTGAACAGGCTCAAGCCATACATTGACAGGGCTGACATGGGCTTGCTCATATCAACTGATAAGAGACAGGAGGAAGAGACTGACCCTCTCCTGATCTCCTCTCTCAGAACCCTGATGAGGGGTCAGTTGATGGTATAGCTTTGGCAGGCAGCCTCACTGACCAACAGCAAATTTATTGCAGGAAGGTCCTCAATCAATACAGACACATGTTCTCTCTGACTCCTTGTCAGACCACCTGGTGTACCCATGAAGTGGACACAGGTGAGAGTCTACCTGTTAAACATAAAGATTTACAGGCAGCATGGCCATGTCAGAGACTACATCAGAACTGAGGTCCAGAAGATGCTAGAACTTGGAGTTATTGAGCCCTCAGATAGCCCTTCGGCTTCCAGTGGTCTTGGTACCAAAACCTCACACCCAGGGTGGTAAAAGAGAGTTGTGGTTTTGTGTTGACTACAGGGGACTCAATGCAGTAACTAGGACTGATGCTCATCCAATTCCAAGGGCACATGAGCTTATTGATACTTTGGCCTCAGCCACGTTTTTGAGCACATTTGACCTCACTGCTGGCTATTGGCAAATCAGACTAGCTGACGATGCCAAACCAAAAACAGCATTTTCAACCCCTAGTAGGCATTATCAATTTATTGTAATGCCCTTTGGTTTGAAGAATGCACCTGCCACATTCCAAAGGCTGGTGAACAAAGTCCTTACAGGCCTGGAAGCCTATAGTGCAGCATATCTTGAAGATATAGTTGTCTTTAGCTCCAGCTGGGAGGATCACCTGGTCCACCTGAAGAATGTTTTGGAGGCTCTGCAGAAAGCAGGCCTCACTATCAAGGCTACTAATTGCCAGACAGGGCAGAGCAAGGTTGTGTAGCTGGGCCACCTTGTGGGTGGAGGCCAGGTTTAACCATTACAGAGCAAAACAAAGACCATCATAGACTGGGTTAATTCACCTACCCAGACTCAGGGCAGAGCTTTCTTGGGCCTGACTGGGTATTACAGGAGATTTGTTAAAGGATATGGGTCTATAGTGACTCCCTTGAATGATCTCACATCAAAGAGAATGCCCAAGAAGGTTCAGTGGACAGTTAGCTGTCAGAAGGGATTTGATGATCTCAAGCAGGCCATGTGCACTGCTCCCACTCTGCAGAGTCCTGACTACTCCAAGCTATTTGTTGTCCAAACAGATGCATCTGAGTTGGGGGTAGGGGATGTGTTATCACAACTAAATGCAGAGGGTCAGGATCAACCAGTAGCTTTTATCAGCAGAAGGTTGACACCAAGAGAGAACGTTGGTCAGCTATAGAGAGGGAAGCCTTTGGTCTGGGCCCTGAAGAAGTTGTGGTCATACCTGTTTGGCACTCACTTCATTGTTTAGACAGACCATAAGCCCCTCCTATGTCTAAAACAGATGAAGGGTGAAAACTTCAAACGTTTGAGGTGGTCCATTTCTCTACAGGGAATGGACTAAACAGTGGAACATAGACCTGGGAGTAACCATGCCAATGCAGATAGACTCTCCAGATATTTCCACTTAGAAAATGAAGGCTCAACTGGGCAAGGTTAGTCTTATCTCCTTACGTTTGGGGGGGTTGTGTAGGAAAGTAGGATCTGCTTCTTATGTTTACCCTCACTTTGCTTCATGTTATACTGTTTTTAACTAGTCTGACTGGGATCCTGCTAGTCAGGACCCCAGTCTATCTGCTTTCTCCTTAAACTGTAATGCTATGTACTTAGGTGCACTCCAGATTGGATACTGGGGTACCCTCGTCATTCCCTAGTATATGGTACCCATGTACCCAGGGCATAGGTACCCCAGAGGCCTCCCATGGGCTGAAGCATGTATTATGCCACCCATGAGAGGCCATGCAAAACAGAACCTCCAGGCCTGCCATTGCAGCCTGTGTAAGTTGGTGCATGCACCACTTACTTAAGATACAGGTTTACTATATCTAAGGGTCACTACACTTAAAACCTATAAGTCACCCCCATAGCAGGCCTTGACAATTCTGAAGGCGGGGTGCTTGGTTCTAAGTGAGAGGGTGCCGCTGCATGAGCAGGGCACCCCTGCAGCCTACGGAGTCCATTCTCCCGGGTTGCTAGTGCTGCAGCCATTTATGACATATAGAGTGGCATTATGCGACCGCGTAATGACCAACTCTAAAACGGCTGAAAGTAACACTATCGTGTTTGGTGTCAAACATTGTGGAATCATACCCCCACACTGGTAGCCAGTGTGGGAGGTATGATTCCACCCATCAGAAACTAGCTTTGTGAGGTCCCTGGTGTTCCCGGTACCAGCCTTCTAGTCCCGGGCAGCCAAAAATGGTTGCCGCTGACCAGAGACACATTTCTGCCCTCCTGCTGCTGAGCCAAGCTCGAGCAGGGGAAGGCAGAACAATAGGCATCCTGTCACAGGGAGGTGTGACCACCTCCCAGACAGGATTTATTGTATTGGGCCTGGGTGGGTGCGCTTGCCAGCGACCGAAAGTCTACATGAGGGGCACATTTGGTGTCCCTGTGCATAGTCCAGTTCAAACCAGTCCTGGGAGCCATTGGCTCCTGCTCTGGCGCAAAACTGGACAAAAGGCATGGGAGTAATCTCCCTACTGTCCTGATCCTCCCCTGGGAGGGTCCCCATAACCTGCCCAGCCCTCTCCCGTGGGTACAAAAGGGCTTAACTGGCTGTAGGACCCTAGATTCGATGTTAACAAGATTCTGAACCAGAAATCACTGAACTTTGACCGTCTGGACTTCGCTGGACTTTGTTTGGGCCCGACTTTGCCTTCCACTCTGTTCAAAGCATCGTCTGTGCCTGTGCACCATACAGGTTCCATGCAGGACCTGTGCTGCATCAAGGGGAGATATCTCCCTTGGAGTGAAGGAGTCACTCCCCTGCAACCGCAGGCACCACATCTCAACTAACTGGTCTGCTGCTCCTGAGCTCCTACGGACTCCGAAGGCTCCAGCAACACAGGAGGTGGGTTTCCAAGTCCCTCTATGACTGAGCTGCCCTCTCACCAACATTGAGGTCAGAATCCCTCGTAGGGCTGCAATACCCGTACCCCTGTGCACTGCGTACTTTTGTAAATGCATATGCTTGTTGGCGTTTCCCTAACAATTGCACTGGGTTTTTAGTAGCCCCAACCTCTGGCACCATTTTCTATAAAGAACTCCAGCCTCCTCACACCGAGTGCTCCGTGGGCTGCTACTTTGTGAAACTGCTTGAGGTCCCCTTGTGACTCCTGTGCCTCCAGCCTGTTGGTCCTCTTGAGGGTCAACACTGCTTTTATTGGGCTCCCCTGGTTGCTCCAGGCTTGCCCTGACTGCACTGTGTTTGGTGAGTCTCCTGGACCTTGCTGGTCCTAACCGTAGCCTTTCTTGACCTTCTTCATGGGTTACTGTTGCCAAGGCTTGCTGGTGCTCCAGCTGGACTCCGACCCCTCAGCACTCAATGTCCTTTGTGGGACAGCTTGCATCTGGCTCCTGGTCATCCTCGACTTCTCCTGGTCCCTGTGGCTGCAGAGTCAAGAACCCCCCCTCAACGCACCTGAAGCACCCGACATCGGTGGGCATTCGTCTACCGAGCCCCTGGTCACTCCTGAGTGATGCAAACTCTGTCCCCTCTGCTTTCAGGTACTCTTCACCAAGAATCCACCTTTGGATTCCATCGGACACTTTTCTCCTTCCCGGCAGTGGCTCTTCTTTGAAGTCCTCCATAGAGATCGACGGCGGTTTCCGACGCCACTTCAGACCTATGCACCCGGCTTCCCTGGGATAGGTCACTCTGGTACTACAGTATCCACTGATGGGGTGGCTCTCCAACCTCCTAACTTCCACGTGGTTTCTGCAAAGTCCACTGGGAAGGGTCCTTAAACTTCAAAACTTCAACCGCGACTCTCCCATAGAATTGTACGGCGCACATGGTCGTGTTCCCACACTGCTCCCATCCTCTGTGGGGTCCCTACTTACTCACCTTGGGTGGTTCCTTGGGATCCCAGCGATTCTACATACTCTAGACACTATCTTCACTCGAGTAGTGGTTCTTATACCACTATTTTAGTATATGGTCTGGTCTCCCCCTGTAGCCCACTGCGAATTAGTGCTATTTACTATTGTTTCTGTGCTACAGTATTGTGTGCTTTGTGTTTATCTGCATGTAGCAGATACTGTGACGCACTTAGAGTGTGTTATATTAATAAACATATTTTTATAACTACTATGTGGTTCTCCTTTCATTTAACCAATACAATAAGGTTGCATTCTGGCAAAACAAGCTGCTTAACATTCCTTCAAGACTAAGCCTGAAGGCTGCTCTCCACAGCTACCACTTGGATAGCTTTCTAAGGTTATCTTTCACCTCTTAAATCACCATAAGGGTTGTTTGGACTGGTGCAAGGTGCCTACTTTAATTAGTGGACGGCATATACCAGGGCAACTTCTCACAGTGAGTCTCAGTATGGGTGAGTGAGTATGTGTGAGTGGCTGTATGGGGACTGAGTGGGTGTGTGAGTGTGTGTATGGGTAGGTCAGTGGCTGTGTGAGTGATTGGCTGACTGAGTGGGTGTGCAATTCGGTGCATGGGTGGGTGAGTGCCTATATGGGTAGCTGAATGGATATGTGGGTGAGTGGGTATATGAGTGTCTGTATGGGTGAGTGAGAAGGTATATGAGTGGCTGTATGGGTGAGAGGCTATAGGAGTGGTAGCTGTAGAGGTGAGTGAGTCAGCTTGTTAGTGTATGGATGAATGAATGACTGTGAGTGATTGTATGAGCAAGTGAGTAACTGTATGGCTGAGTGAGTGCATGTGTGTGTATCAGTATGGGTGAGTGACTGTGTGAGTGGATGTATGAGCGAGTGAGTGGCTGTGTGAGTGCCAATATGGGTGACTGAGTGTGTGTGTGAGTGGCTGTATGGGTGAGTGAGAGGGTACATGAGTAGCGTTACGGGTGAGTGAATTGAAGTTTAAGTGTCTGTATGGGTGAGTGAGTGACTGTGTGAGTGGTTGTATGGCTGACTGAGTGGGTGTGTGAGTAGGTGTATGGGTGTGTGAGTGACTGTGTTAGTGTCTGTATGGGTGAGTGAGTGACTGCATGAGTGATTGTATGGCTGAGTGAGTGGGTGTATGATTGGGTGTATAGGTAGGTGACTGACTGAGTGTCTGTATGAGTGACATGTATGTCTGTATGGATGAGTGAGTGGGTGTGTGAGTGGTTGTATGGGTGAGTGAGTAAGTGACTGTGTGAGTGGCTGTTTTGCTGATTTAATGGTTGTATAAGTGGGTGTGTAAGTGGGTATATGGGTGGGTGAGTGACTTTGTGGATGCTGGTATAGGTGAGTGAATGATTGAATGGCTGAGTGAGTGTGTGAGTGAGTGTATGGGTGGGTGAGTAATTGTGTTAGTTCCTGTATGAGTGAGTAAATGGGTATGCAATTGGCTTTACAAGTGAGTGAGTGAGTGACTATGTGAGTAGCTGTTTGGCTGACTGAGTGGGTGTGTAAGTGGGTTTATGGATGGGTGAGTGGCTCTGTGATTGCTTGTATGGCTGAGTGAGTGGGTATATGGTTGGGTGTATAGGTGGGTGACTGACTGAGTGTCTGTATGGGTAACATGTATGTCTGTATGGATGAGTGAGTGGGTGTGTGAGTGGTTGTATGGGTGAGTGAGTAAGTGACTGTGTGAGTGGCTGTTTGGCTGATTTAATGGGTGTATAAGTGGGTGTGTAAGTGGGTGTATGGGTGGGTGAGTGACTTTGTGGATGCTGGTATAGGTGAGTGAATGATTGTATGGCTGAGTGAGTGGGTGTGTGAGTGAGTGTATGGGTGGGTGAGTAATTGTGTTAGTGCCTATATGAGTGAGTAAATGGGTATGCAATTGGTTTTACAAGTGAGTGAGTGAGTGACTATGTGAGTAGCTGTTTGGCTGACTGAGTGGGTGTGTAAGTGGGTTTATGGATGGGTGAGTGTCTCTGTTATTGCTTGTATGGGTGAGTGAGTGACTGTATGAGTGATTGTATGGCTGAGAGAGTGGTTGTATGGGTGGGCGAATGTCTGTATGGGTGACTGAGCGGGTGTGTGAGTGGTTGAACAGGTGAGTGAGTGGGTATTTCAGTGTCTGTATGGGTGAAAAAGGGGTACATGAGTGGCTATATGGGTGAGAGGCTGCATGAGTGGCTATATAGGTGAGCGAGTCAGTTTTTGGATATCTGTATGGGTGAGTGAGTGACTGTGTGAGTGATTGTATGAGTGAGTGACTGTGTGAGTGGTTGTATGGCTGAGTGAGTGGGTGTGTGAGTAGCTGTATAGGTGGGTGGGTGACTGTGTGAATGCCTGTATGGGTGACTGAGTGGCTATGTGAATGGCTGTATGGGTGAGTAATTGGGTGTTTGAAGGGCTGTATGGATGAGTGGCACAGTGTATGAGTGTCTGTATTGGTGAATAAGAGGGTGGGTGAGTGGATTGTGGGTGAGTGAATGGGTGAATGAGTGAGTATATGGCCGAGTGAGTAGGTGTGTGAGTGACTGTATAGGTGAGTAAATGACTATGTGAGTGATTTATAAGTAAGTGAGTGATTGTGTGAGTATCTGGATGGCTGACTGAGTGGTTGTGTGAGTGGGTGAGTAAATGATCATGTGAGTAATTATATGAGTGAGTGAGTGAGTGAGTGAGTGACTGTGTGAGTGGCTGTATGGCTGACTAGGTGGATGTGTGAGTGGGTATTTGGGTGGGTGAGTGACTGTGTGATTACCTGTATCGGTTAGTGAGGGGGTGTGTGAGTGGTTGTATGGGTGAGTGAGTGGGTGTGTGAGTGGCTGTATGGATGAATGAGAGGGTATATCAGTGGCTCTATGGGTGAGTGGCTGCATGAGTGGATATATGGGCGAGTAAGTCAGTACAAGGGTGAGTGACATATGAGTGACATATGAGTAGTATCCCTGAGTATGTAGAGTGGTGCTCTGCATAGTTCCACGGAGTTTGAAAAAACTCTGTGGAACTACGCTCAGCTCCGCCCCAGGCCCACAAAAAGGTTAAAAAAAAACATTTTAAAAAACCCAATTACCTTTTAGCAAGATGTAATATGTACAGGGACGCGAGGAGGAGGACTATGGAAAGAAGGAGACACCGCGGCAAGGAGGAGGGCGGGCAGAAGAGAAGGTAAGCGGGTTTTAATTTTTTTTTTTAAAGGGGGCTGGCGGAGTTATACATGGAACCATGGCAGTGAAGATTGCTGTTTTACATCTACTACTCAAATCAATTCTGAGCGATTTGTGTACTTAGCACTACTGGATTCTAAAACTGTATCTTTTGACAGATTGATCAAAAAGACTAACCAAAATAATGCCTGCATATACGAAGAATTGGAAAATACCATACATTAATGCTACAACGATGCAGAAAAGATGGAAGTATATTGGAAAAAGAATTTACAAACTTCAAAGCTAGAAAATATCAATTCCTGGAAGAAATTATCCTACTATGGCTATCATCTTTCACTAAGGACTTAGGGGCTGATTACGATGGCAGGGGGACTAGGTCCGCCCTCCATCGTAGCGGTGTTTGGAGGCTGGCGGAGCGGAGTACTGGGCCCGGGGTTAGTGAGTAGTTGTATGAGCGAATAAGTGAATGTGTGAGTGTCTGCATGGCTAACTGAATGGGTGTGTGATTGGCTGTATGGGTGGGTGAGTGACTGTGTGGTGTGTCTGTATGGATGACTGAGTAGTGTGTGGGTGTACCTGTATGGGTGAGTGAGTGGGTATGTAAGTAGCTATATGAATGGGTGAGTGAGTAGGTGTGTGAGTGGCTGTATGGATGAGTGAGTGGGTATGTCACTGGTTATATTGGAGAGTGACTGGGTGTATCAATAGCTGTATGGGAGAGTGACTATGTATGTGAGTGGCTGTATGAGTGAGTGAGCATGTGTGTCAGTGACTATATTGGTATGTGCGTGCTTGTGTTAGTATCTGTATGAGTAAATGAGTGGGTTTTTGAGTATCTGTATGGGTGAGTGGATGTGTTAGTAACTGGATTGGCTACCTTGACAATGTAAGTTTGTTCTACAACAGAGAAAGAACTAATTAGAAAAATGCATTACTCAGTAGATGTTGCCATCCATCTGTATTAAAAAAAACATAATTATAAGTTGGTATTACATATTACAAATTTCCACAATAAAGTTTTAGCTCCTACAATGCATAACTTCATATTTTAAATAAAACAGTGGACATTTATTATGATGTAATTGTATATGACATTATATTAAAGCATTACATTTTCTCTTTTTTTTTACTGTTCTCAGCTTTCACACTTGTACATCACAAATGATGTACTGTATAAAATTCATCCTTAAACAGTGGGAAAGAAACAATTATATAGATTGTAGAAATAAATGCAAGAAATGCACAGTATGTCACTACAAATAAGCAACACACTCACTACAATTACTTAATCAATTGTTTTAACTATAGTTATTGACCTATTCTAAACAAACATATCTTAAAAATAACTCATTTATTATTAAAAGTGGTACAATACTACTAATAGATGTAAAGGACACTGGGATACCGACAACCTTATAAAGGCATCACCCCTGGTAGGACAAATGATGTCATAAGCACCGACATGCTACATAGAATAAATATCGTATACCACTTTGTTACAAGTAATCTTCCTTAGAAATTTGGTTGAAGAAACAAAAGATAGGAATTTGATAGCTTCAAATGCAGTTTTTGTTTGAATTTAAGGTTTCTGTCATTGCATTCCGTCCATCCCGTTTCACTATTTAATTAGACAGCATTTAATTAGACAGCATTTAAATTAGACAGCATAGTGTCCAGATGTTACACTAAGGGGGTCATTATGATGGCGGAAGGACCGCCACCAAGCGTATTACCCACCCCAAAATTAGGATGGCGGTGGGTACTGCAGCGGACGAAAAGTCCGTCTGCCGTTTCACCGCCAAAGGCAATCGCACCGTTTGCCTGGCGGGCGGTGCAGGGCCCCTAAAATGGTGGCGGTGCCTAGCAGGCACCGTCCACCAAATTAGGATGGGGGAAAGGAAAGGCCTTTCCATGGTGGCAATGCTGCCAGGGAAAAGCTGGCGGGGATTGGGTTTGTTTTGGGGGGGTGTCGCTGCACTGGGGGTACCCATGGTACCCCCTACATTTCCATGCACCGAGTGGCAGGCACCGCATGGTGCCTGCCACGTAGTGCAGGGAAATGCAGTGCACGCACTTTTAACATTGCGTATGGTGCTGCAGCCAGCAGTACCACCCGCAATGTTAAAAGCCCTGGATACTGGCGGGCGCATCCTAATCATAGTGGTGGGACCGCCACATGTCTGGCAGGCAGTCCCAAACACCGCTACGATGGAGGGCGGACCTAGTCCCCCTGCCATCGTAATCAGCCCCTAAGTCCTTAGTGAAAGATGATAGCCATAGTAGGATAATTTCTTCCAGGAATTGATATTTTCTAGCTTTGAAGTTTGTAAATTCTTTTTCCAATATACTTCCATCTTTTCTGCATTGTTGTAGCATTAATGTATGGTATTTTCCAATTCTTCGTATATGCAGGCATTATTTTGGTTAGTCTTTTTGATCAATCTGTCAAAAGATACAGTTTTAGAATCCAGTAGTGCTAAGTACACAAATCGCTCAGAATTGATTTGAGTAGTAGATGTAAAACAGCAATCTTCACTGCCATGGTTCCATGTATAACTCGGTTCAAATAAGTCATCAATACTTATTTCTTCTTCTTCTAAAACTCCAAGGCTGACCCTTATAAACTCTTGTGCATCTTGTAGAGTGTTTTGAGTAAATTGTACTGATCCACTGCATATATCTACTAGTTCTCAAATAATGGCTGAAGCACAATGTATTACAGTTATATCACTATGTAAACGTGACAGCAAACCACACAGTGCAAAACATAATCTCTTCTGTGATTTCTTTTCAATTGCATTTACAACATGTGGTAAATGAAAGAGTACATTGAGAACAACATTGCATAACAGTTTATACCAGAAGGGTTTGACAAATGATGTCCAACAATATCTCTCCGAAGGTCAATTATTTTGTTCCTAACTGCTTCCTTGTTCTGCATCTTTTTCTTCTTTTCAACAATATCACTACAGTCCTTTGTAAGTTTTCCTTTTGGACAGATGGTGCATTTTTCATAAATGTGATAGTGCCCTAAATGAAAAGCACATAAACTTCCTAAATGATTGTATTCTTTAGCACAACTTGGATCAGCACTTACTTTGGTGTCATCAAAAGTAATCAAATACAAACCGGACAATGTTCTAACTCGAGATAATGCTACAAATGCTATAACTTCTTTAAATACAGTACCACCAATATTAATAAAAACTGTGTCTACACTTAAGCCTTGAGATTAAATGATAGACATATCATATGTTAGAGTACCTGGAAACTGCGGCTGCCGAACAGTTAAGTGTTACAATACAGCTACCAATCTGCTTCTTGCCATCAATCTGATCAAATTTTATTGATAAGTATTCAACCTCATTTCTATGTGGAAAGTTAATAAAATCAATCACTATATCCATAGCACCATTTACTAATCCTTTCTCAATGTTTACATTTCTATGCAAAATTACTCTACAATTCTTGCAAACACGTAAATATTTCTCTAATCCTGCAGTTCTGCATACAGACGTCCCCAGTGAATTAAGTTTTGCTTGTAGTTTTTCATTTAGGAATACTTTAACACCCTTGTGTTCCAGTTATTGATTGCTGTAAGATGCAAAATATCTTCTTTCTCCAATTTTAGCAATTCTTCATTGAAAGAAGCATACTCTTGAAGTATAGGCATTAGGCAATCAATTTCTCTTCTTCTTGAATGAAACTTAACATTAGCTCTGCTGCTGTCTTGGTTGTGTGAAACAGCTTTTTAACATGCCAACATTCTAATTGGTGTTTTCGCTCTTTGGTGAGAACTCCAACTTTAATGTCCTTGAGAATATTTCTGTATTTCACATCAGATGCTTGACACATATTCCTAAGCTCTTCCTTGTATTGGAAGTTTAGCCATATGTTTATGTTTCCAATACTTCCCAAGGAATTCAGAGTTTCATCATGGAGAAGTGTCCTGAACACAGGCTGACCTTTGAAGGGGGTAAGTTGTAGTAGGTCGCCGAATACAAATAAGAGCTTTCCTCCAAACAGCATATCATCCATACAAAAAATCTGTTGCACTTTCAAGTGTACAAAGGCAAGCATTAAGTTTGAGACAATGTGAACCTCATCCATGATTGAAAGTCAGTTTCTTCAGTACTCTTGAGACTTCTTGACAAGCTTCACCGGATAGCTTTTGGCTCTGCAGTTTGTTGTCATGTTCCACAGAAAACATAAGAAGTCGATGTAAAGTAATTCCTTTAATGTTGTGTGCAGCTAATCCAGTGGGTGCTGTTCCTACACACGACAAAATTATACTCTGTTGTGCTTTGTAGGTTAGCGGTGAGAACTACAACTAAAGAGCTTTTCCCAGTTCCATTTGGACTACTGACATATAATAGTATTGACTTAAATGCTGAGTATTTACATTCATTCTTCTCATGGAGGAATCCATGATCTACTTTTTCTTTTACTTCTATGTATTTCTTTTTTGTTGTTGTTTAGCTGTCCAACTAACTGCTCCAAATCAACACTTTCTTTTCTTGCTTATGCATTACTGTCTCTACTTCATTCATGACTATGGCAGCTTCATTTTCAATAATTGGTTGTCCCAGAGGATCTTGACTCAGCAGTCCTGAACTTTGGCTGCTTTGTAAAATGTGTCCTTAGCTATCTCAGCAGCAATTGTTTCTTCCTGTTTAATCTCATCATTTAACATTTTTGAATAGTTGGGAAGACTGAACACTGAATGTTGTTTGTCTTTCACAGCATTGAAAGAATCTTCATAGCAGTCAAACTATCCAAGTAATTCCAATTCTAAGTGTCAAGGCTTGAACAGTTGCAGAAGTGCCAAATAGAAAAACTTTCTTTTATCAGGAGTGTGGCAATTAAGTTTTTTTTGGTTTATTAAACTTTTTTTTGTATGTCAACCCAAACAATTGTCGCAACCAACTACTACATGCTTCCCTTCATCTATGTTTTCTGTTACATTTATCTCTATATCTATAGCGTTGAAGTATCTCGTAAAGGCACATGTTTTGAAGGTGTGGACTCCTCCTTAGATAGTAAGGGCCCTATTAGGATGGCAGGCGGACTTTAGTCCGCCCGCCACCCTAGCGGTGTGGGGACCGTCCGCCAGCAGTGCGGTGGTCCCGCCCTGCAAATTAGGATGCAACCGCCACCTTGGCGGTCGCAGTCCGTATCTTCGACATTGTGGCGGGTGCTGCTGTAAGCAGCACCCGCCGCAATGCTAAAGAGGCACGTCGTGCATTGCCATGCACAACGTTGCAGGCACCGCGCGGTGCCTGCCACCTTGGACATGGCAATGTAGGGGGGTACCCCCCAAGTTCAGCACCCCACCCCTCCACCCCCACCGGGGGCCCGCAACGGGCCCTGATGCAAAACCCCGTATGCCTTTCCATGGCGGCATCGCCGCCATGGAAAGGCCAGTTTTGGCATGCATCCTAATCTGGTGGACGGTCCCTGCTAGGCACTGCCACCATTTTGGGCCCCCTGCACCATCCGCCAGGCAATTGGAACGATTGCTGGTGGCGGACGGTCTTTGCGTCCGCTGCGGACACAGTCATGTTCCCACCGCCATCATAATCTGGCGGTGGGAAAATTCCGTTTGACTGCGGAAGGACCGCCACCACAGGGCCAGCGGTTGCCACCGCCGACCCTGCAGTGGCGGTCCTTCCGCAATCCTAATCACCCCTAAGTATCCAACATATTTGTTTTCACAATACCTGTAATTTCCGGGTCAAAGTTTGCTAGCTACTGAATTTCTGGGAAAGTCTTTAAGACTCACCCAAACAATTCCCCTTGAATTTGAGTACAAACTGGCTGTGCTCAACCATTCACAGAATTCATAGGAGCCTATCTTCCTATGTGAAAGCATTTTCAAGATGAAGCTGTACAATTTCTTTGTTAGAGACTTTTCTGCAGAAATCTCTTCCCACATCTACTTCATCTGGTAATGTATGAAGTGACATAACAAGCAACAGCCATAAAGTTGTCTGCAATTCATTTTTTGCCCATATTAGCATTGAACATTTTGAGAATCACAGGATTATAGTCATTAATCTATTTGGAGGCCTCTGTTCTTCTTAGGTTTTATGTGTTTTTTGGTGAATTTCGAGTCTGAGTATGCCTGACTACAGATAAAAAGCTGTTCACTCTTCTTTGAAAATGACAGGTCTTGGAAATCCAAAGCGACACCTGGTGTAAAATGTTCCTTTAGCCCTGTATCCTCGAAGACAGTACTTGCCACATCTATGTGCTTGAAAGATCTAAACTTGCTGTCTTTAACCACTGTCTTTTGGGATGACACATGTCACATACTACTCTATGAAAGAGAGTACAGAGTCATCAGTATCTGTTCCAAATTTCAGTGCACGTTTTAACCATAACAGCATGTAAATATTAGGAGCACTTCTAGCTTGGTACTCCTTATGCCAAAAGAAATCAGTTACTCCACCAAGTGGTTGATTTGCTTTCTTGCAGATGAAAGATAGCATGGCTTGAAACCTGTGGTTAAAATATTTACAAATACAAACATTTGCAGGATCCAAAGAGCAAAGTTCTCCTGCTATCTTCACATTGATGTCCTTAATGTTTGAGTTTGCTTCTCTCAAAAACTCAAGTAAGTCATCCCAGGCGTACTGTGCACAACTGAGTGCTACAAACCAAGTAGGTGCACTTAAGTTTTGAAACATAGATCTCAGTTCTCCATGACAACGATACCAATACTCATTGGACTCACGTTGACAAGCCATCAAAATACTCAAATTTTATTCCAACTTACCATGAACTTATTCAACAAATTCCTTAGCAGAGAGATTTTGTAGATTAACTCCTGTCTTCAGTATATGGTTTACACCATATGATAGTCCAGACAAGTCAAGCTCAAATCAAAGACTGAATATATATGAAATGCATTGCCGAAATCAAGGGTCCTCTGAATATAATCTGGTTCACCCATACACAACTGCTGTATGGGGTGATCATCATAGCTGCCACCTGCTCCAGTGGGAAATAGTTTTGGAAAACAGCAAGTTCATTTTTCTTGTTTCATTTGAAAGAGATCAATAGCACCACCTACAACTTCTTTGGAATGCAGTGGATGGATACTATAGTGTTCATATATTTCTTCTGATTTGACTACATCTACTTTTTCAATCTGTCCACTTGATGGTAATGTTTCATCCTCTATACAACTTACATCTCCAAGAATTTTGACATTTTGATAATAAATATTCATTACTCTAAGTTTCAATGTAGCTTTTTTTACTTTTTTAACATCTACTACCTTGCGCCAGATTTTTTTTATTTTTGCTAGGGACACCATTGACAAGAAAGATAAGTGGTTCATTAACATCTCTTTCTACACCAACAGTTTCAATTTTAAGTTTAAAATCTAATGGTAGGTAGACAGCTCTTCCTTTAAGGCCTTTTTGAAGCTACGTTGGTGACAGCTTGGTGCAGAGACAGAATATCGAATCAAAAGTATCGAATTGCACAAATATCGTTTCAAAAATATCGTGGGTCAAGAATATTGACAGACAAATTATCGTGGTCGAGAATATCGATTTTAGGTAAGTAATATCGATTTTAAAAATATCGAAGTGTTTAATATCGTTTGCAAAAATATAGATGTTAAAAATATTGATTTTTTATTAATGTTATGTATTTTAGTATAGATTTTATATGTGTGTAACGTATGCATTTTTTGCATAAGAATTGTTTGCGTTTTTATTATATGTGTCAAAATTGTATTAGTTATTAATTTTGTTTTGTTTGAATTTTGCGTTTTTAGTTCCATAGCGGGTTGTGGGTTTATAGGGGAATAGGGAGGGAAGTAATTTAATTATATATAATTTATTGATTATTTTAAGTAGTTATTATTTATTTTTTATTTTTATTTCGCGTTTTTAGTTACGTAGCGAGTAGTGGGTTTATAGGGGAATAGAGTGGGAAGTAATTTAATTATAGTAAATGTATTGAATAATTTTTATTTACTAATATTTGTTGAATTGAGATGTTATAGTGTTAAATGTGTAAATTAATTTAATATTAATTATTTAATAATTAGTTGGTAATTAAGTTCAATTAATGAATTGGCAATTAATTATGTTAATTGTGTAATTAATTTTAGGTGTGTGTTTGGGGAGGTGAAAATGGTGGAAAGGGTGGGAAGTAATTTATTTTTAATAGATGAATTAATAATTAGTTAATTAATTTACATTAATTAATTAGTAATTAATTATGGTAATTGTCTCATTCATTTTAGGTGTGTGTTGTGCATATTATAGTGTTAAAGAATGTGTGTTAAATGAATGTTTATTAATTTTTGTTAAGAATATTTTTTACATTCATTATTAATTATGGAAATAAATGTAAATAAAAATAAAGACTTTTTTTATTGGTGTGGTGTTATAGGGTAGGAAATTAAATAAATACGTTTATGTTTTAATTTTTTTGTTTGTTAATATTTGCTTTTTTAAAATAAATATTGTTTATACCTGTATTTATTAATTTATTTTAGATACAATTTTTAACTTTTTGTTATATTTAATTAATATATTTAATGTTAATGTTTAATATATTTAATCATCATGATACAGTGCAGCTAACGCAGGAACAGAATGAGATTCTAGCCGCTCCAATCACCTGGGATGAGGTAGAGCATGCTATAACATCTTTAGCCACTGGCAAGGCTGTGGGGCCAGATGGCTACCTTTAGAATTCTATCGGACATTTCGGCAAGCACCCCGAATTGAGCTTGAGTCTTTATTTCAGCAAGCTCAACAGGGCCTGACACCCGATTCTTGGAGGAACACCACTATCGTAGTCTTAAAAAAAAAGGCAAACCAGCACTTAGTCCATCATCTTATAGGCCTATTTCGCTTATAAGTGCCGACAGTAAGATGTTCTCGAAAATCATTGCTTCAAGGCTGGGTAAGGTCATTACTCCACTGGTGTCTATTCGCCAACACGGGTTCATTCCCGGGCGGGACACCACGGATCATGTAAGACGAGCCATTGCCCTTTTTGACTGGGCCCAGGTCACGAAGTCACCTCTTGGGATGATCCTGTTGGACGCAGAGAAAGCGTTCAACAGGGTCTCCTGGAGGTTTCTGTGGTCGGTTCTACAATGGAAGGGGATATCTTTGGATTTTGTCCAAGCGATACAGGCACTTTATGTATTACCTGAAGCGTGTATTCAAATATCTGGACAAGAATCCAATGTGTTTAGCATAAGTAGAGGCACCAGGCAGGGCTGTCCCTGTTCCCCGTTGCTATTCTCATTATATATAGATCCCTTTCTCAATAAATTGGAGGCTAGTCTAAACATTAAAGGCGTAAAGGCTAACAATAGTGAGTATAAATCATTGGCTTATGCTGACGATATTTCGATATTTACGACCGATATTAGGACTGCCCTCCCGGCAGTGAAGGACCTAGCTGAACAATTTGGTGCTGTTTTGGGTTATAAATTAAACATCGACAAAACACAGATCCTGCATACGGATATAGGGCTCCTGGCAGATATTTTAACGGTTCCTGTAGCTACTTATTTGGGAGTGAAGATATCAGTATCAGTGGAGTGTATACCAGAGCTAAATATTTTGCCAGTGATCAGCGAGGTTAATAAGACATTGGAGAGATTGGATCATTTACACCTTTCTATGCATGGTCGAAGTAACGTAATTAAGATGACGATCTTCCCGAAGTTCTTGTATTTGTTCCGGACTATACCTCTGGAAATCCCATTATTTTGTATTGTTAAAGCAGAAAGAGCATGTTTTAGATTCTTATGGGGATATCGCAGATTTAGAAGGGCCAGCAAATGGATGAGGCTACCAAGACTGAGGGGCGGCTGGGGTGTACCCAGTCTTCTTTTGTATCATTGGGCCGCTCTCTTACAACACATGGGGATACTGTTGGTAGGGGGAAAGGCGAAAGTTCCGCTTGCTGCTGTCCCAACCATCTATGAAATTGCCTTGGGGGATGAAGCCAGGCAATGCTTAGTAAAGATCTTAGAGCCAAGCTACTATAAAAAGGCAAAATTTAAAATAGTTCAGTCGGCCTACTCAATCTGGAGAAAGATTCGTCGTAGGTTTAGGATTCCCAATATTAATGCATATACTCCTTTTTCATCTTATGCCCTGCTACCATCAATATTTCAAGACCATACCATTTTCAGGTGGGAGAATCTAGGAATTAATACAGTAGGGGATGTCTGTTCGGATGTCCAAATCGTCTCTTTTACTGATTTGCAAGAGAAGTTTGGTCTTGCTCAGAATGATTTATTTAAGTTTTTGCAGATCAGGAGTTTTTTGGGTAAAATCGCGCTACGGCCGGTTGTAAATATGGGCAAAATTGCTTTTATAGACATAATAGGGAATAGAGATCGGATTGGGGTAATATATCAAAAGCTATTGGAAGGCCTTCCTGATGACTTGAGTGTTCAGAATATTAGGTGGGAGAGGAAGTTTGGAATAGAATCTGTGGATCTAGAGGGGTCTTTGGAGTTAGCTAATAAAATTGTAACAACAGGAAGCTTGAGGACCCAACATTTTATGTCCGTTTTTGATTTATATTATACCCCTGCAAAGGTTTCTAAATGGGGGGGCTCACGGGGCAGCTCGTGTAGCAGGTGTGGGACTTGGGCTGCTGATACCATACACATGTTTTTTGCTTGTCCTAATTTAGCTAAATATCTACAGGATATTGAATCCTTTATGAATTTGGTTCTCGATATTCCGGTAATCTTAACACCTGATTTAATTATTTTGGGATTGGAAGGACATTCCGTAGTTAATGCCCTGACTAGCTCGGAGGTTGGATTTGTGTTCATAGCAATGGCTATCGTGAGATTATGTATAACTTCTCAATGGATTAGCCCTGATCCTCCCACGTTTAGTAATTGGCGCGCTAGGTTATTAGCTGTATATAATATGGATCCGCTGTATATAGACTGAGAGGCCGCAGGAGGTGTGAAATGGGTAGGAAAATCTGGGCCCCAATTACCAGATGGCTGGAGTAAAACAAGCTATAACTGCAGGCTTGCCCCATAGTGTGTTTTTTTTCTCTTATTCCCTTTGGGCCATTTTTTCTCACATGCAATGCTCTTTTCTGTTTTATTTGTTTAAACATTACATTATGGTCATTTGAAAGTCTGTGAGGATATCACAGAATTGAATATGTATTATTAGTAATGTATGTGCCATGACAAATCTGTACAAGCATTTCTTTAAAAAAAAATAATAATAATAATAATATATTTAATCAGATATTTTTAAAATATTGTTTATTTATTTTCAGGATTATTTAAATTTTTTCAATATATATTATAATATTTTTTCCTCTACTATCCAAAACTTTCCCTACTGTTGCATTCACTGGAGTGGGAATAGCAATTTTTACCACTCTGCTATCCAACACTTTCCCTACTGTTGCACTAGCTAGAGTGGGAATAGTAATTTTTACCCCCTCCGCTATCCAACACCTTCGCTACTGTTGCACTCACTGGAGTGGGAATAGTAATTTTTACCCCTCCGCTATCCAACATTTTACCCTACTGTTGCACTCACTGGAGTGGGAATAGTAATTTTTACCCCTCCGCTATCCAACACTTTCCCTCCTGTTGCACTCATTGGAGTTGGAATAGTAAATTTAATTATTCTGCTATCCAACATTTTCCCTACTGTTGTATTGTGTTGTATATTATTGATATATATATATATTTTATTTTTATATAATTTAAAAGTTTAAAAATTAAAGAAAGTTATTAGTTAATAAATTATTTTCAAGTAAATATATGTATATATATAAATTATTATGTTTGTGTGTTTATATTTTTTTAAATGAAGTTTCTTTTTTATCTTTAGTGAAAATATATATAAAATTTAATAAATGTTGTTAAAGATAACATTAATATTTTATATATATAACCTATATTATTTTATTTTAGTTATATTTTTAAATCGATATTTTTACATCTATATTTTTACATTTGATATTTTTTATTCAATATTTTTGCACTTACCTGTTAACGTATTGGAAGTCGATATTTTTGTAGTCAATATTTTTGTAGTCAATATTTAGAATATCGATGCTTGTTACATCGATATTTTATCAGTGAACCGACAGCTTCCCTGTCTTTGGATCCATATGAATTATAGCCTGAAATGGATGTATATATTGTATGAGAATTGATTCATAAACATTTAGGGGCTCATTATGATGGCGGGAGGATCACCACCGCCAGCCCGGCGGTGGCGATCCTCCCCCCCATCACAATGAGATTTACCCACCGCCAAATTAGGATGGCGGTGGGTATCGCGGCTGACGCAAAGTCCGTCTGCCGCTTTTCCGCCGGTGGCAATCATTACGATTGCCTACCGGGCGGAGCAGGGCCACTAATATGGTGGATGTGGCTAGCAGGCACTGTCCGCCATATTAGGATCAGGGTATTGGACAGGCCTTTTGCCGCCATGGAAAGGCTGGTGGGGATTGGCTTTGGGGGCCGGTTGCGGGCCCCCTCTGTGGGGGGTGTGAGGGGTTGTGGGGGGTGCACTGGGGGGGTACCCATGGTACCCCCCAGCAGTTCCATGCACCAAGTGGCAGGCACTGCATGGTACCTGCCACGTGGTGCATGGAAATGCTGTGCATGCTCTTTTACCATTGCGGACGGTGCTGCAGCCAGTAGCACCGTCCGCAATGGTAAAAGTCCCGGATGCACCCACCATTATGCCGGGCGCATCCTAATTGCACTGGTGGGACTGCCGCACGTCTGGCGGGCGGTCCCATCACCATTATGATGGCGGGCGGACTGATGTCCGCCCACCATCATAAAGAGCCCCTTATCTCAAAGTTCTTCTGGAATTGATACCAATTCTAACTTGTTATGTATTGCTCTGGATGGCATTTTGTTATCCTCTAACTTAACATAGCAATACTTCCATATATTTTGCCGAGTTGACAAATCAAAGCGTTCCTCTACAAATAAATATACAGCAATTTCTTGCCACTTATCTCTATTATATTGTTCAGTTTTTGAGAACAAATCAACATTGCGAGTTTGGCTTTTGTAGTGAGTGCATCGACAACAAATACAAATACAGTTTGGTTTCACTGAAGAAACTCCTCATTTCCCCTAGACTCCTCTTCAAGACCAAAGAAATAAAACTGAACATATTCACAACCATTTCTACCTTGGCTACTGTACCATGCAACAGAGCTCTATTCATTTCTCCTAAACATAAGGCAGGAGCTTTCACAAGTAAAGTCTCCTAACTAAATTTCACATTTTAGAGTGATGAACAGACATGCCAGTAAATGTTCCTGTAAATTAGTATGCCTTCTTACTTTTCATGGATCTAATCCTTGCAAAATGCAAATTTTCAGTTTCAGACTTCTGCATGGAAATTTACATAGGGAAGTTCTCAATATAGCAATTGATTCCTGATGAACACTACAAATACTGCTGCAGTTCCATTTGTACACCTGGCCTGTCTAAGCCTTCTTTGTACCTCTTCAGCTATCACTTCCTCAACATTCCTAGGAACCATCTCCTCTTTTGTAATGGGAGTACCATTTTTCACCACATAGTATCGACCAGCTGTTTCTACTGCATGAACTATTGTGTTCTCTTGGAAATACCTTTGTTCATTAAGGAAAGGCTCAGTACTTGATGTGTGTTTCCATTATCCTCTGAAAACTTTACAAAAATTACTTCTATTCACAAGTTTTTTTTTGGCTTCTTCTCTTCATGGACAGCATTGTTTTATCCACTGTTCTCATAAATAGCTTCCTCTTCAAAGCGCAAATGCCTTATCAATTACAGCCTCAATATATTTTTTTTGTTTGACTGATTCTCTTCTCCTTATATACTGCCTCATACTTAGTACCAAATTCTGTATCACCCTACTATGAAACATTCTGACTCTGATTTTGTTAAATCACTTCTGTCTTCTTTTAAAACTATCTTATTTTTATAAGATTTATTAGTCTTAATGTCACTTAGTTTATCTCCTTTCTTAGCTGATTTGAAACCTTGCTTTTTATTAACTTGGGTTTGCTCACTTTGCATTTTTCCACATACTATTTTAAGAAACTTCTTAGCTTTCTTACCAGCAGCTCTTTTTTCTTTAATCACATTATGTCCCTTTTCTCTTTCAGTTGTAATGAGATAGTATCCTTTCTTCAGTTTCTTTCTTCTTTCTGTTTTGTTTGGCATTATAACTCTCTGGAGCCGATTCCGATTCAGGCCGGAAATCTCTCCGACCGAGCCGGACCCGGAGGGATTTCTGACCGAATCGGACTCTGGCAGTCCGACCGAACGAGTACGATGCGCACGCATGCAATCGGACTCGAGTCGGTCGGACTGCCATTGAGTCAATGGGAGCCGGACGTACAACGCGTACGCGGGCTCCCATTGACCCAATGGGTGCGAGGCGAACAAGGGTGCCCCCTACAGCGGGTACGCCTCGAAGCGACTCGCGGCGTACATGCACAGGTAGGGGGGACCCATGGGTCCCCCCTGTGTGCGACTCGCGCGGCTATGCATACAGGGGGGTCCGACATGGACCCCCAAAGTGCGGCTCCGACTGCTCTTTCGAGCCGGACAGCATGAGTCAGTCGGACTGCTCGCGGCGCGCATCGTACTTGCCCGGCCGGGGAACGTCTCCATCGCGTGGTGCGCGTCGTGTCCGTGCGAGTCGGTCGGAGAGCTTCAGACCCGCGAACTAGTCGGTCGGCGATTTCGCGTGCGCTCTCATCGTACTCGCTCGGCCAGACGCACGTACGAATCGGTCGGGAAAGAGGGCTCCGAATCGGATCCGGTTCAGCCGAATCCGATTCGGTGCCCTACCGGCCGAGATCGGAATCAGCCCCTCTGTGTTTATGTAAAAGTAGATGTCTGGCAATAAAAAACACATAAACATATTTAGCTTTTTAATATATACTATTAAATGACATAATTTAAGCATTTATATTATATCTACTCTAATTCGGTTATTTTTTATATTTAAATCAGTGTGTGGCTGGGTGTGTCAGAGTATGGATCATTGAATGCCTTGCTGTATTAGTGTTTGCATAATGTGTGCATGGGTGTGTCATTGTATGTATCAGGTTGTGCTAGGGTGTCTCAGAATATGCATCAGTGTGTTCTGGGATGTGTTACTGTATGCATCAGTGTGTGCCTGAATGTGTTACTGTACGCATGAGTGTCTGCTTGAGTGTGTTAGTATGAACATCAGTGTGTGCCAAAGTGTGCTACTGTATGCATTAGAGTGTGCCTGGATGAATGCATCAGTATATGTCTACCTACGGCCTACGCTAGGGTCACTTATATGTAGAAAAAAGGGAGTTTACGGCTTGCCAAAGATTTTAAATGCCTACTCAACCTGGCAGTAAGACTGCACACACAAACTGTGCCTTAGCAAGCCCAAGACATGTTTAAAGGAATACTTGTCTATATGTGACCTAGTGTGTCACTACTTGAGTACATACCTAAACAAGTATATCAGCCCCTCTCTAGGTGTGTCACTGGATGTGTAAGTAAATATGTAGGTGTGTCAGTGGCTGGCTTAGTATATCTATGGGTCTGTGTATGTGTATGTAACTGGCTTTATGGATTGCTTACTAGCTGTATTAGTGAGTGTAGGGGTATGTAACTGTGTGTCCAACTGGCTCAGTTACTAGTTAATATATAAGTGCTGTGTGGATGTATGAGTGAGTATGTAAGACCGACTGGGTGTGGTCATATGGGTCTATAAGTGCGTATGTAACTCACTGAAACTTCAAAGTACATGTTTTACCTTTTAAGCACATGGCACGCTGTCCTATAGCCCACCTATAGCCTATGTTAGGAGTGACTTATATGTAGCAGAAAAAGAGTTTAAGACTTGGGAAAGGGGTTTTAAACGGCAAATTGGCCTAGCAATACAATTCTCTCAGGCTAGTTGTACTTAAGTAAATATCTAGTGTTTGTATGAGTTCCTCTGTAGATGTGCCACTAGATGTATAAGTAACAATGTCACTATATGACTGCCTCACTCAGTAACTCTACGGGTCTGTAATGTGTATGAAGTGGCTGCATGGATTAGTTACTGGATGTCTTAGTGAATGTCGGGGTATGTAACTCTGTGTGCAACTGACTCTCTTACTGCTGGATATATAAGTGCTAAGTGGGTGTGCACGTGAATGTGTAGGTGCCTCTGCCGCAGTCTGACTTGGTATGTTAGAAGCTCTATGCTTTTGTACATAGGTATGTCAGTCGCAGTATGGATGGGAGACTGGATATTTAACTGGACGTATAGCTCTGTAAATGTGCATTTGACTCACAGAAACCTCAAAGTTCATGTCTTACCTTTTAAGCACATAGCTCCCTGCCATATGGCCTACATACAGCCTACATTATGGGTAATGTTTTTATAGTAGAAGGGGAGTTTATGCTTGGCATGGGGTTTTAAATGGTAAATTGACCTGGCAGAAAACCTGCAAGCACAGGCTCTGCAGTAGCAAGCCTGAGATGTTTAAAGGACTACTTGTCAAGATGGGTGACATGGTAGTGTCAGTACTTGAGTACATATCTGAACAAGTGTATCAGCGCCTTTGTGTGTTTCACTGGTTAAGTAACTATGTAGCTATATGGCTGGCTCTGTTAGAAACTGTATGGGTCTCTAAATGTGTATGCAAGTGGCTCTATGGGTTGCTTACTGACTGTGATAGTGACTGTTGGGATGTGTAACTCTATGTGTAACTGGCTCAGTTACTGCTGGATAAATTAGTGTTGTGTGGGTGTATGAGTGAATGTGTGAGTGCCTCTGTGTCTGTGTGACTGGGTTTGTTAGTGGCTCTATCCTTTTGTACATAGGTAAGTGAGTTGAAGTATCGGTGGAAGACTGGATGTATAACGGGCCATATGGGTCTGAACTGTCCACGTAACTCACTGAAACTTCAAAGTATATCTTACCTTTTAAGCACATACCACCCTGCCCCATAACCTACCTCTATACTACTTTAGGGTTACCTCATATGTAGTAGAAGAAACGTTTAACGGTTAGCAAGGAGTTATCAATGCCAAGTCAACCTGCCATTAACAATACACAGACAGACTCTGTATTAGCAGGCACAATGCATGCTTAAAAGTCTACTTGTCTATATGGATGACTGTGGGTGTGTCACTAGGTGTATAAGTAACTATCTCATATGGGGCATATTTACAAGGCCACTGTGCCACCAAAGCGTCACTTTTTTTGATGCTCCGGTGGCCCTCTGTACTAGCCCATATTCACAAGGTGGTGCTAAGCCACTTTGCATTTCTTAACACAGCTTTGTAAATATGGTCCTCCTCAATGCAGTTTTATGCAGCAAAGGGGCATGCGATGGGTGTTGCTGTGGGCATTACAACACAACACCCATTGATTTTTGACACTGCTCCAGATTTACAATAATCTGTAAATCTGAGGCAGTGCCAAAACATACGCCTCCCCAGGGGAGGAATAAGAGTGGCACAACGGGGAAAAATAGTTTTATTTCTCCTCGGTTTTTGCTCTTTCTATGTGTGCTGCATGGTGTAGCACACATAGAATGAACAAACACCATTGATGATTGGTTTTGTACAGAAAGGTGTCCCATTCTGCACAACAACAATCATCCCTGTATCGCAGGCACCCTTGCACCAATGTGTTAGGGTGCCTATGCTGGCACTAGGCTGCTTTTCCTGTGTCTGCACAGGGGTGAGTACAGGAATGCACCATATTCTTTTAAATATGGTGCATTCCTGCACTTAGAAAATGATGCAGCTGAGCACAACAAAATTGCTTGCGACACCGGGCTGCACCATTTTCTAGTAAATATGCCCCTATATGACTGGCTGTCTTAGTATCTTTATGGGTCTGTATATGTGTATGTAAGTTGCTGTAAGGATTGCTTGCTGCCTGTATTAGTGAGTTTACTGGTATGTAAGTGGCTGTGCAAGTCACTATGTATCTTCTGTGTGGGTGTGTGAGTGAATGGTTAAGGGCTCTGTCGCTGTCTCACTGGGTGTGTTAATGGCTCTATGCTTTCGTACGTGAGTTGCAGTATTGGTGGGAGACTAGATGTGTAACTCATCATATGGGTCTCTCAGTGCACATGTAACTCACTGAAACTTACATATACATGTCTTATCTTTTAAGCACATAGCACTCTGTCCTATGGACTACTTACAACCTATCTTAGGGGTGACTTATATGTAGAAAAAGGGGAGTTTAAGACTTGGCAAAGGGTTGTAAATGCCAAGTCGACCTTGCAGTCAAACTGTACACACAGGCTCTGCAGTAGCAGGCCTCCGACATGTTTAAATGGATACTTGTCTGGATGGGTGACTAGGAGTATCAGAACTTCAGTATATATCTAAATAAGCGTGTCAGTCCCTCTGTTGATGTGTCACTGGATGTGTAACTATGTCACTATATGACTAGCTGATTTAGTATCTCTATGGGTCTCTATATGTGTATGTAACTAGCTCTATAGATTACTTACTGGCTGTATTAGTGAGTGTATGTGACTGTGAGTAAAAATGGGTCTCTTACTGTTGCATACATACGTGCTGTGTGGGTGGGTGACTCAATGTGTAATTTCACTGTCTCTGTCTGACTGGGTGGATGAGTGGTTCTATCCTTTTGTACTTAGGTATGTGAGTTGCAGTATGGGTAAGAGACTGGATGTATAACTCAGGGTTTCGGTCTGTAAGTGCGTGTGTAAGTCATTGAAACTTAAAAGCACATTTCTTGCCTTTTAAGCAATTAGCACTCTGCCCTATGGCCTATCTACAGCCTATCTTAGGGGTGACTTATATGTAGTAAAAGGGAAGTTTAAAGATTGGCCAGGGGTTTTAAATTGCAAGTTGGCCTGGCAGTAAAACTTCACACACAGGCTCTGCAGTTGCAGGTCCAATACATGTTTAAAGAGCTATTTGTCTGGACGGGTGACTAGGTTGTTCACTACTTTAGTACATATCTGAGTAAGTGTATCAGCCCCTTGGTGGGTGTGTCGCTGGTTGTATTAAGTACAAATCTCACTGTGTGACTGGCTTTCTTAGTAACTCTGTGTGCCTGTAAATGTGCATGTAAGTGGCTGTATGGATTGCCTACTGTATATGTTAGTGAGTCTTGGGGTATGTACCAGTGTACGCAACTGACTCTGTTACTGCTGGATACATAAGTGCTATATGGGTGTGTATAACTGAATGTATAAGTACCTCTGTCTTTGTCTAACTGGGTCTGTGAGTGGCTCTATGCTTTTGTTAATAGGTAGATGAGTCACAGTATGGGTGGAAGACTGACTGTATAACTGGACATATGTTGTTGTAAGTGCACATGTGATTCAGTGAAACTTAAAACTACATGTCTTGCATTCTAAGCACATAGCACCCTCCCCTATGGCCTACCTACAGCCAACCTTAGGGGTGACCTATATGTAGTAGAAGGGGAGTTTAGGGCTTGGCAAGGGAATTTAAATGCCAAGTCGACCTGGCAGTAAAACTTCACGCACAGGCCCTGCAGTAGTAGGCCCAAGACATGTTTAAAGTCCAACTTGTCTGGATGAGGGACCAGGGGTGTCAGTACTAACCCTGGGCATAGTGGGTGGAGTGGGGCTACGCGGAGCACCACAGAGGTAAGAACAAACTCCGTGAAACTCCGCGTAGCTCTGCTACGCCACCCGCCTCCCACCCGCCCTTTAACAATTGATTAAAAGTTTAAAAAAATAAGTTAAAAATAAATAAAAACACCTTACCTGAGCTGCGGCGTCCCTGGGCTGCACTCTTCCTCTTCATCGCATTCTTGGTAAAAACTGGCATGCGCGGGCGCCCACGCATGCGCATTTCTCGCAACTAGTAGTTTAATCTAACTTTTGTGGTAGGTTAGTATATATGTTTAGCACCCATAAACTCTTAAAACACTCACACTCACTTGATGTTGTCATCAGTGATATCACTGACCGTGTCAAGAGTGATGTAATATGTGTGGTCCTAAGCAGTGCATTGCGGGGGCGTAAGGTATAGTTAGCTCAGGTAACTATAACTGCTGAATTTCACCGGTTTTGTACAAGTGAAATCTGAGCCTACCTATATCGTCCATGTAACCTTTGGTTTTTTCAGTGAATATATATATAATGTACATCATCATTATCATACCTGTGAAACCTCTTTCTTGTCCTTCAATTTTTTACACACTTTTAGTTGATATTTCTTATCAGGCAAAATGATAAGTAGAAAAGAACCAGCAATGGCAATCTTTCCTACTCTTTTATCAGTGATACTGATGTAGTTAGCAAAATGTAACCTTACTTTCATTTTTGTTCTTTTATTATTCCACTTGTGAATGGTCTTTGCGGCAAATTTGCGAACCTATACGGGAGTCCGGTAATGCATTTAACATTGTACTACTATGACTTTGCATCTATATTTTACATCTTGAGATAGTATTGATTTAGGGAATAAGTATTTCATAATAAGTAATATGTGTAAACCACTCTCCTTTCAAGTTTCAACTTTCACAGTACAGTCTATTAGAAGAACCTTTCCCTAACACTGATTTAGCTTACTTTCCATAGGAACTTACTTTGGAACACTCTATTGTACCGTAGTTCAAAAGTCCAGAGCATGTTTTGTGAGCACCATACTAGCTTCAAGTTCAACTGTAGCAGGTGTGGTTGACAGTTTGGAAATGAAAGCATCTTAAAAATAGCATCACTTTTTTATAATTTATCTAGAGCCAATCACAGATCTACTTACTTTTCCTTTCGAAATTACTGCCAAATTTTAGCTGCCACCTTCAAATATGTGCTTTTTTAAAATCAGGTTCTGTCCTCCATTTTATCTGCCTTTTATTTTGAAAACTGTATCAATCAGCCCCCAGCCTTCTCCTGTTTGCTACTCCTCCTTGCCTTCAAAATGGTTAGAGTGTGGATTGTGGGTGATAGCTTTGTGTTTTGGGCCAGGGAGTGTGCTAGAAAGAGTGGCATCGACAGGGAATTGGGCTTGTCTAATGTGGATATTACTTGGGTGGGCCAGAGAAGGTTAAAATGGCATCAATTGCTGCCTTTGGTTGAAAGCATTGTGGACTGCCAACTTCCAGACCTCTTTATTGTGCACTGCGGTGGCAATGACCTAGGCACAATTACTGGGGTAGTATTGGAAATCCTATTGAAGGATGCCTTTGGCACTTTGCCCTCACACTGCCTTGGTTTCTTTTTTTTGTTGTCCTCGTTGTGCATATAAGCGGGTAAAAAGATCGTTGGGTCCCTCTTTGTAAAGTTTTCCCAAGCTGCTCTCACCATAAGAGAGTAGAGGTGGAGAACCCACCTTCCCTGAAGGGCCCAACTTTCTTGTTATTATACCCTTTCAGCGGGAGGTTCTGTTCCAGGAAAAAAACCTTAGCAACTCTCCTGTGTCATGTTTTATTGCCACATTGCATAATCATTGGACTTCCCACCCACCTCATAACTTTACCTTAGCTAATTTGTTCCTTAACTCTATTCCAATCCCATATATTCCAAAAGCCTGTTCTTTTACTTTGCCCCCTCCAGCAGTCTAGATTTTTAATCCTCTGTACTGACAGTAGCCAATCATACTGCATTGGAGAATTCTTTTGTATCCACTTTCTACAGATCTCCCTACTAGCAAGCAGGACTAGTACAAATAGCAGTCTTTTTTGTCTATTACTTAAGCTTGATAGCCTAGCTTCAGCGTTATGTTCTGTGGTGCCGCCAAAGAAAATTAATTCTGTGCTTACCTCAAATCTTGTTTCATCACCTCATTTAGGACCTTACCCACATTGGACCAGAACCGTTGAAGTTGAGGACACTGCCAGAACATATGGATGTCATCAGCTCTCTCTTCTCCACATTTTGGACATGTCTTTACCTCCCGACTATTCATCTTGGATAACGTTTTCAGAGTCCAGTACGCTCTATGTAATGTGAAGAGATGATTCTTTTTGAGGGGTGCAGATTTTACTGTGTACCATAAAGTAGCCAAAGATACTTGTCATAGGTGCTGTACATCCCGCGATGGCAAGTCTCTCGTCCACAGTTCCTTGGGCAATATGAAGTCTTCTTCCCCTGCTTGAATCATGGACCAGTACCACTTGGACACTTCTTTCTTTAGTGGGCCTCTCTGTAACTCATCCTCTAAGCTGTTGTTTCCCTCCCCTTCTTTCCTCAGACCCTTTACCCAGCTTGTCAGTTGATAGAATTTAAACTTTGACAGGTTCCCCCCAACTCTTACTGACAGGGTTTCCCACCCTATCCTACCCTATCCATCATTAATCAGCTGTCCCCATTCCACAATCCCTGCCTTCTTTAAGGGAGTCGATAGTTTATCTTCTAAACATGCTGGAGTTCCTGGGGAGTCCCAAATTGGGGCATGGGTACTACAGTATGGAATCTCAACCAATCTTCTGATTTGATACCACAGCTAACAATCTGATTGCAGAGTCTTCAGCCGGATCTTTTTAAAATATTTAGGGTGCCCAAATTTAAAAAGAAGAAAACTTTCTGCTGTCATTGCTTGCTGTAGTGGTGGGTCTACAAAGTGTTCCTTGAGAAGTACTCTAATGTTTTTTAATTGGAACGCCCGACTATACTGTAAAAGATCCGGACTTGCAATTCCTCCTTGTTCTTTTTTCCTTCTCAGTTTTCTCCAGGCTATTCTTACCCCCCTGGCTGCCCAAAATGAAACTATTCAATTCTCTTTGTAGCTTTTTAATCCAGGCCACTTTAAATTCCAGTGGTATGTTATTAAAGATATAGGTACATTTTCTGGAGTATTGTCATCTTTATCACATTAGATCTCCTTATTAAGAAAAATGGTAGACTGGCCCAGGTTTTTCACAGTTCTCTTGTCTCTGCCACCTTGATATTAAAATGAACTTGAGCTAATTTGTCTATGTTTTTCGTCACTAGTACCCCCAGGTATCTTATCATATCCTTGGATTGGGAGTGATGAATTATTTCATTTTTTTGGTGCCCTGAAACTTCCCCAAATCTTTCCAGGATGTCTCTGAACTTTGGCAGCGCTATTGTTAGCTTGCTTATAAAAATTATTAGGTCGTCCGTGTATAGTGCCACTTTTTTCTGCCACCTAGGGACTGGAAAGGGACAATCTCATTGCATTCTCTAATTGCATTGGCTAGCGGTTCTACATATAAATTAAAAAGCAGCAGTGACAGTGGGCATCCCTGCCGCGTGCCTCTATTAATGCATATCTCTTTTGTTAAATTCCCATTTACCAAGATCAATGCCATGGAGCTTTTATATATACAATTCACTGCTTTGGAAAATCTTTCTCCTAACCCATAATAATTGATAGTTTTATGCAGGAAAAGCCAATTAACTCGATTAAAATCTTTAGCTGTGTCAAAGGTTAGTATTGAGAGAGGGATTTTCCCTTGCGTAGCTAAATCTATTGTTCCAATTAGTTCATGGGTCAACTCATGTAAGTGTCTGCCTCTACTAAATCCTTTCTGATCATTATATACCAGAGGATTTATGACCCTACCCAATCTTTTGGCCAGTATCTGCGTACATATTTTATAATCACTATTTAGTAATGATATTGGCCTATAAGACTCACAGTTCTTCGGATCTTTTCCTGTCTTTAATACTATGCTGATAATAGCCTCATTCCATGATTTTGGTAAAGCTAGTCCTTCTGTGAAAATGTTATTCAAGACATTAGTTAATATTGGGGGCCACATATAGCTCATTTGGGAGAGCATCTGGGCCCACTGCCTTCCCTTTCTTTAAGTTACTAATTACCTCCAACATTTCTGCTGTGGTTATCTTGGCATTAAAAGACTCTCTATACTCATCTTGTAGCATTGGAATTTCTACTTTCTTTAAATAACCATTAATTTGTTCTTCAGTAGCCTGCACCTCATCCGTGTATAACTTCTGGAAGAAATTGGTAAAAGCTTCCTTGATCTCCCTGTCATCTGTGGTAACACTCGTCTGGTCCGCCCCTCGAATCGCTGAGATCTTATTTCTGTTTTGTTCAATCTTTAGTTTCCAATCTAAAAGTCTCCCACTGCCTTCTCCGTACTCGTAATGTGATAGCTTGCTAGGTTCCATTTATCTCTAATTCTACTTTCCAGGATGTTTTGTAACTCATTATTCTTCTCTTTTATACTTTCTTCTATTTTCTTCTGTTCTGACCCAGAGATTACACCCTCCAGTGACCTATATATTTCCTGAATTATGATCTCTAATTGATTGATTCTATTTCTTGTATTTCTATTCTTAGAAAAAGCCAAACCAGCCAGAGTCCCCCTAATTACTGCCTTGTATGCATCCCAAACTATCTGGAACGGGGCAGCATTTTCGTTAGTTACAAAGTATTCCTCTGTATCTGATCTCACTTTATCTACCATTTGTTGCTCTAAAAGGAGGGTTCGATCTACCGTCCATCTTGGAGTTGCCTGAGTATTCCCTACTATTAACGTCATACAAACTGCAGAGTGGTGAGACAAGTGGGCGGCTGGTATATGTTCAACTTTATTAACTTTTTTACTTAGCCCTTTATCCACTAAAAAGAAATTTATTCTGGAAGCGTGACGATTGCCTGTGGCGGAAGCGTGGCAAGTGGTCTTTGTGCCCGCCACGCTTGCGGAACGATTCCCCCTGCCATCGTGATGTGGCGGGGGAAAATTGCCAGTTGGATGGCTGAGGGCCCGCCACCGCACGGCTGGCGGTGGCGGGCCTTCCGCCATCCTAATCGGACCCTAAATTCCTGGATGTATTGACCCAGTTCCCACTGTCTATCTTGCTTAGCTCTTGAAATATCTGAGCGGATGCGAATTGTACTATCCCCTCTAGAAAAGGTACCAGCTTTCAGTGCTTCGACCAGGATTTTGTCCTTCAAAACATATGATTTAAAGTTAATTAAAATTTCCATGGGTTTTTCCTCATTTTCCCTTTTTTAAAAGGGTCTCGGTGCACTCTCTGGATATCTTCTTCTAGACCTAGTGCTTCTAATCCTGGTATAAGAACTTTCAGAAGCTTGATCACGAAGCCCTTGATGTCCTCACCTTTGTTCCTTCCGAAACGTTCAAAACTCTTAAATTGTTCCTACTTGCATTGTTTTCTAGTGTTTCGATCTTGTCTCTCAGTTCTTTCTCGCTGGTCCTTAAGCTCTGTATCTTGCCCTGGTTAAGTTCTACTTCTTTTCCCTATTTGTCCAAAGAGGTTTCTACCTCCAGTACTCTTTCCATAAGGGTGTTTACCTTTGCCTCAAGTCTCCTGTATTTTTTCCTGATTCCTCTCTGACTTAGCACCACCTCTGACATTCATGCACCCACTCACAGACCCACTCAAACACCAACTCAGTGTCTGAGTTGGTCTGTGAGTGGGTGCATTTATTTTATTTATTTATTTTTTGAGATTTGTAAAGCGCACAACTACCCATAGGTGTCTCGGCGCTGAGGACAGCAGGCAGAGACCAAATATCGGAGAGACTTACTGGTTGAACAGCCAGGTTTTTGTCATTTTTCTAAAGGTTAACAAAGATTGGGAGGATCTGATCTTTAGTGGAAGAGAATTCCAAAGTTTTGCAGTGGCAACTATAAAACGTTTATCGCCCCATGATGCAGTTTTCGTACGAGGAACCTTTAGCAGGAAAGCGGTGGATGAGCGAAGGGCTCGGCCCGGAATATAAGCTGCTAACTCCCTGATTAGAAACTGAGGTCCTATTTTACAAAAGGCCTTATAAGCAATACATAAGGCCTTAAACTTTATACGGTTCCTCACAGACAGCCAGTGATATTTCCGAATCACATGAGAAATTGGCTTGTATTTAGGGGTTCCTGATAGCATCCTGGCGGCTGCGTTTTGGACTGACTGTAGCTTATGAATGACTTTCATTGGGGCATTTACAAGAAGCCCATTACAGTAATCAATAGTAGACATAACCAATGTAGTAACTAAAGTTTTCCCTGCATTCAGCGGCAGAAATGGTAAAATCTTTTTTATCATCCGTAACTTGTGGAATGAAGCCGAGACCACTGAGTTAGCATGGGGCAAGAAAGTCAATTTGTCATCATATATGACACCCAGGTTCCTAACCCTGGTAACTGGGAGTGGGGGGAACCCAGTGAGACAGGCCACCAAGAGGGGGACCAAACAGGAGATAACTTGCCAAATGTCATAACCTCTGTTTTATCAGAGTTTAATTTGAGGCAATTGCTGGACATCCAGCTACTGATTGCGAGCATGCCTTTTTGAAAATTGGCTGCTACCTTTTCACCATCATTGTGGATAGTCAACACCAACTGCGTGTCATCGGCGTACGATGTAAGGCCCATCCCATGAGCCTTAATAACTCTGGCTAAGTCTGACACATAGATATTGAATAGAGTCGGACTTAGGGATGACCCTTGTGGGACACCACATGGGAGGGCCAATTGGGCAGATTGGAATGTGCCGTAGTTTACCGACTGAGTCCGGTTGGTAAGAAAGGAAGTCAACAGTGCTCTTGCATTGTGTTGGATACCCATTTTAGTGACACGGTCGATCAAAATAGTATGATCGACCGTGTCAAAAGCTGCTGAGAGATCCAACAATACAAGAACTGCTGTGCCTCCTTGATCCAGAATGATTCTAATATCTTCAGCTGCCTTAATGAGTGCGGTTTCTGTTCCATGGCCTTTGCGAAAACCAAATTGAGTGTCATCTAACAGATGATGATCTTCAAGATACTTGGAAAGTTGAGTATTCATCACCTTTTCAAAAATTTTAGCTGGAAAAGGCAAGCTGGCTATTGGTCTATAATTTTTAGTGTCATTGTGGTCTAAGTTTGCCTTTTTAACAATGGTTTTATAATAGTTTTCTTCCAGGGTGCATGAAGTCTCAGTAAGTATATGAGTGGGTGCATGAATGTCTGAATGAGTCTGTCAGTGGGTGTGTGAGTATCTGAGTGAGTGTGTGAATGGGTGTGTGAGTGGGTGTGTGAGTAGATGCATGAGTGTCTTAGTGGGTAGGTGAATAGGTGTTTGATTGAGTGAGTGTGTGAGTGGGTATGTAAGTGTCCCAGGAGGTGTGTGGGTGGGAGCATGAGTGTCTGAGTGAGTGTGTTAGTGGGTGCATAAGTGTCTGAGTGGGTCTGTGAGTGGGTACGTAATTGTCTGAGTGGGTCTCTGAGTGGGTGCATGAGTGTCTGAGTGCATATTTAAAAATCCCCTTTCAGCAGAATTCATTGCGAAGTTACACATGGGTTGCGCTGAGCATCGTGACAGATTCATGAATACTCACAAGTGGGGAAAAAAGCTTTTCTAGGCATTTTTCTTGCCCATCAGGGTCTCTCACAGACCCCACTATTGCACCCCAGGGGGCATGGTACCTCTACCATGCCCCCTTCCACTTCACTTTAGCTCTTTTTTTGCTGCCAGGGACCGTTTCCCAGTTTATAAAATGGTGGGCACAACTTTCTACTCATGCTGTGGCCAGCCAATCACCACAGGGCTGATGGCGTGTGGATTTTAGAAGTGCCACGATGGATTCTCGAAGAATGTGTGCCTCTACATATACAAATTTGATTTTCTTTTAATATCTCCAAAACTACTGACCAGATTTAGACCAAATCACAATAAGGGACCTTTCTGGACCAAGAGCAACCTTTTGGCCAAATTTGGTGTAATTTCGTCCAGCGGTTTATATTGTAGTCATGTCTAAAATCCCTATTAACATGAGAAATGCACTTTTTTTAACCACCCCCTTCTTTTGACCCCCGCTTGACAGATCACCCCAAAACATTCCATGCACAACTAGATTCAGGTGGGAACTTTTCTGGGAAGTTTTGCGAGATTCATCAAAGGGCGCCAATGTTATAAGCAAGTCAAAAAAATGCTTTTCCTATGGAAACTAGGTCCTAACTATAACTACCATAGGGGGAAGCCGCATTGACAGGGGAAGCCGCAGTGACAGTTACCTTCTTGCCGCTGCTCGGGGACTTCGGACCATAGGTCCCAGCTTGCCTGTCTGCTACCACGCCCATAACCGCGCCGGGAGGTGCTTCTTAAGTGACCGCAGGCTCCCGCAGTGCGGGAAGCCACATTGACAGTTACCTGCCTGCAGCTGCTCGGGGACTTTGGACCACAGGTCCCAGCTTGCCTGCCTGCTACCATGCCTATAACCGTGCCTGGAGGTGCTTCTTAAGCGGCCGCGGGCTCCCGCAGTGTGGGACGCGCGTGGGCGTGCCCGTCTGCGCCCGTCCGAGCCTGGAGGAGGCTGGGCCTACCCCTTGGTTCGTCACTGGATACATTCCATCACCTCTCCGCGGCAACATCCTGGGCCCTGTTTCAAAGCTTTTGTGCACCTGAAAAGCTTGCTCTTCAGTAACACCTGCAGCGGATGAGGTCCAGGTAGGAAGGCGGCTTGCCTTATCCTGCCCTGCATAGCAATTTTGCGTGGTTGTGGGTTAGCAAGCTGGGGGCTCTGGCTTTTTGATTTTCGGGAAGACATCTCTTACTGTAACTTGTAACCAAGTCAATATATTTAATCAACTTTAACTTTTACCAGCCTCGGGGACATTGACTTGCTATAAAGCATTTTACTCTGGTTTTAATATGGTGAAGCGCAAGGCGACCTTAGCCCCCGGGAGGACACCGGCTGGCACTACAGCCCCAGTGGCAACTATGGATGCGTTTCTTCTGCGTGCCACGGCTGTACTGGATAAGGAGATCGAGCTGGTAAATCACTGTCTCTCCAGGTCCCCGGTTAACGCTCAACCATCCAAACTGGTAGATACTCGACCGACTTTGACCATCGTCGAGAGTAATCCTTCAAACATCTTGGGTTTGCAAGAGACCACGCAGGATCCCATTGAGACAAATAGCTATCCCATAGCTCATCAGCTACCCCTTTCTCCAGCAGTCATAATCACCAACCAGGGGGATGATAATGCACCCTCCAATCAAGGGCACGCGGCAGCTACTCATTGTATGTATTCGGTTAATCAAAAAGCTGCAGGTCCAACAACACGAGGGAGCTCAACAGTGATGGAGTTGGGTAGCTCAGGGACAGACATTAAATGAAAATTTCTAACAATGGGGGGCAAGGCCAAAAGATCAAAACCTAATCTGATGTCACACGAGTCGTTGGCCACCCAAACAATGACCAAGGCCGACCTGATGGGTGTTTTAGAAGCTTTCCAAGAGTTGATGAAGTCTTTATTGGATGCCAAATTGGGTTCATTAATCCAACATTTGAACTCGATTGAACAAGGCCTAACCGACCTTAAACACTGTGTATCAACAGTAGGGGTTGTCGTCAACCCTGGTCTAGGCACCCCACCTGTTCCTTTAACCTCAGATAGCCCTAACCCGACAAGCCTACCTACAAATGCTAGGGGTCACTGACAACTGTCAGGGGGAGAGGTACGAGCATACCCCTTAGTGTCTGTTTCGGGCATAGACCATAGTTCCATGGACAGGCCGACCTGGCGGGATCCTTCAGCTTTGGAGAATGTTTGACTAGAGGGGCACCCCCAGGGGGGAGGGGAGCACCCATGCAGATTTTTCCAATCATCCACCTGCCAGCAGAAACTACACCTTATGTTGTGATATTGGGGAATGTGTCTACCCTCTCCCAGGGCTCCAAGGAGGACTTTTTTCTACTAAAAAACAGTCCTACATTGGTTATCGCAGAACACCACCTTGGGATTGAGGGTGGACCAGAATATCAATTTGGTGCGTAGGGTTAGCTGTATTGGTAGCTCCCCTAAAACCTGTAAGGGTGACTGTGTTATTATAAACTTTAACAGGCCCCACATTGCGGAAAGGTTCCTAGTACCAGACGTGTACCTTGCTCCTTTTGGTCACAAGTCGTCAATCTTGGCCTTACCCCTTGGCTTTTTCTATAAACCGGTGGCATAGCGGCCCAACAATATGAACATTAGCAACATGGCTCCTTGTAATAGTTGGGGTGCCGGTAGACAGAACCGCCAGGAACTCTCATCCAGGCCCGCTTTCCACCTTAGCTTATTCGAACCTGATGCCTTCAAGTAGACAGGATCTTGGTCCACCTCCTCTGGAGCTGTCAAACAGGTTTTCCTCTCTGGCTGCGATGGATGATTGCGATTGACTTGGTGGCCCCCCTTCCATGGAACCAGCGAAACCCAACGACCAGTGGGTTTGCCCACAACTAAGCCTTGGGAGTTTTGGTGAAAGTGCTAGTAAATTTATATCTTGGAACATTGCAGGACTAGCCAGCAATTTCTCTGATCCGCTGTGGATTGCATTTGTGAAGCAATGCTGTGTGATATGCTTGCAGGAAACTTGGCTGATGGATAGTAGCTTATTGTTAAAAGGTTACAAGTCTTTCTTCATTCCAGCATCCCCTTCTCTGGCTGGCAGACCAAAAGGTGGTCTTGTAATTTATATTTCTATAGCAGTGGATTGTAAGATAGTGGTTCTGCCTACATCAAGCCAGTGTATACAGTCCCTGGCACTAAGAAAAGGGTCGATCAACCTGGGTCTTACTAACTTTTATAATTCACCATCAAGTCCCAAGGGCGGGTGTAACATCACTATGTTGGGTTCTTTCATAAGGCAACGCCATAATACTGCTCTTCAAAACCTCATGCTTGCTGGGATTTTAACATCCACCCATGTGGAGTCCCAGGGGCGGCAATGTTGGCCGACCTGGGATGTCCTCGTGTGTGGGGAATTCATTTTGAACACTCCTCACAGGGGGACATGTTGAATGACCTTCTCCACGAATTTTATTTAATGTCTCTTTTATTCACATGTGACCCCCATAGCCAGGCAGTTGTTCCCTCATTTAAAGGGAGAGGCAGAGGCTCACTTATTGATTTTATATTAATTTCAGCGTCTGTAAAATCTCTACTCATGGAATTCAAGATCCAAGTAAGTGCCCATAGTGACCATAATCCCTTGTGTGTCGAAATCGGTGGTTCTTTACTGGTGCCTAAGAGAGGAGTTGAGCAAAGTGGGTCTGTGCTATCAACAGACGGTAGAAGGCGGCTAAAGTGGTCACAGATCTCCCCAGATGAATTCTATAAGTCAGTGAAAGATTCATGTGCCAGTGAATTAGCACTGTGTACTTCATTGCAAACATCTTCGGGGGAGGTCATCAGCGCCTTCAGTTCCTTCTCTGCTAAAGTAGGTGACCTTATAAGTATCCCGGGCCGACGCCCAGCCACCCAGGCCCCAAGATGGTTTGACTCCTCCTGTTCTCTGGTGGCTAGAAAGCTGCGGGAAGCTTTAAACCGTAGTCCAAGAAATCAGACCGTGGTCAGATTGTGTCAGAAAAACTATAAATTGGAACTGGCCAAATGTAAGTCAGCCTTGAAGGAAGAGGCATGGAGAGGGTTGATTGAGGCCAGCACGCTGAGGGATAACTCAAGATTCTGGGGCATTATTAACAGTCCTCTATTAAACCATGATGAAGGCTGTGCAGTAGTCGCACATATCACAGAGGATGAGTGGGTGCTCCACTTTGAAACTATGTTTGAGAGCCCCGTTGAGCTAAATTGCGTGCCTAACCATGAGACAGTCAGCGTTGATTTGGTTTTTAGCATAGAAGAGATCGAGGAGGGTATTGTCGGGTTGACTAGTAACAAAGCCCCAGGACCCGACGGTATCCCCCTGGATCTCCATAAATCTGATCCAATTTATTGGGCCCCAGTCCTTGCGGCAGTAGCTAATGCTGCGGCAAGGACAGGTTGCCCTGAGTCCTGGGCCACTTTGACCATTGTGCCAGTTTTTTAAAAGGGAAATCGTGATAGTACCCACTGTTATAGACCAATTTCACTGCTGGATTCAGTGGTTAAGGTGGTGGGCCGAGTGCTCCTAGAAAGGATGACCAGCTGGGCAGTGGAACATTGTAAGTTACCAGAAGTTCAGTATGGGTTCCGCCCAGGTCGGTCCACGGTGGCCCAGTGCCTTAATCTAACCTTGATTCTTAATAAATATACAGTTGCTCGTTCTGGTACCATTCATATTGCATTCATGGATCTGTCCTCCGAGTTCGATCGCATGAATAGGACTAAACTCTGGCAGTCCATGATTGATATCGGAGTAGATAGAAACATTGTTTATTTTTTAGAAGATCTTCATCGTGCAACCAAGGCCAATGTTAGATTTTCGCAGGATTTAAGAGTCTCACGCAATTTTGACAAAAGGAGAGGTGTACACCAAGGGTGCATCTTAGCACCCTTTTTGTTTAATCTATATATTAATGATCTAGATAAAGCCCTATTGTTAACAGGGGTAGTTTATCCATACGTTGGCCGCCGTGGTCATCCAGTCCTCCTATACGCAGACGACGGGGTCCTTATCTCTAGGACCGCCAAGGTGCTACAAACCCTTCTTGATGCATTCTCTACCTTTATGTCAGAGCGGGATCTTTCCATAAATGACTCTAAATCCTACGTTATGAAGGTGGGTGTCCTTCCCAAAAAATCCCCTCAATTCTGGGTTGGATCTGCTAAAGTACCCCGCACAGATTTCTTTTTGTATTTGGGGGTAGTAATGGACGAGCATATGAAATGGGGCCCTTTAAAACAAAGAAAGAGGGGAGACTTGGTACGGGTGAATGCAGCTATTTTAAATTTTGCAACCAAACTTGGAAAGAGACCCATCGCAGCTCTTCTTAAGATTTACCAGGCCAAGAGTGTTGTGACAGCTTCTTATGGTAGTGAAATATGGGGGCACGTTACCATAGATGATTTAGTCAAATATCTTTTTATTGGTTTTAAAGATATCAACATACACAGAAATGTAGAAATAACTTGTAAGGGAAGGAAACCCCAATGCAAGTCAACAACCGATCAGTACAGTGTGCCAGTAAATCGGATACAGTTTGTGAACTAGGAATCGGCAGTTACAGACTAATGTTTTAGCAGGCAACTGGTGTTTCCTACCCTACCCCCTCCCACCCCCGAAACTTAGGAACATACAAACTTGAACTAAGGTGTCACGGTCAAAAAAGAGGAAAAAAAAGAAAAATGATGGAGCGCGTTCTAGTGCTATAGAGGGTCACTGTCTAGAAAACGGGGAATCCCACTGTCCCATAGTTTCTTACGACAGCTCGTGGGTGTTTGTGACAGTGTTAGATGTGAAAAAGATGGAGACCTCGTATCCTTGGACCGCATGCGAACAGGGGCAGTTCCTCGGATAAATACTCCACCAGGCGGGCCCATACATAGTTGAATCCCTTGCGGGTGTCTTCTACAATGTCTGCCATTCTTTCCATTGCCAACGCCTGCCGCAGTCTGGCGTGCCATTGCGTGAGGGAAGGGGCCTCTGACTGCTTCCAAGCGGCGGCCAAAGCCATCTTGGCTGGCCCGAGGCAGAGCCACATTACAGAGTGGTCCCCTTGTGTCTGGCGCATCAGCGTGTTATCCTAGACCCCTAGGAGTGTGTGTGCTAGCATATCAGGAATCGGGTACCCCAAGATCTGTTTAATTTGAGCTAGGACCTCTTTCCAAAAGGGCTTGATGCAGGGGCAGTCCCACCAGATGTGCCTAAAGTCGCCCAACTGCCCACACCCCCGCCAGCACCTGTCCGAGGCGTTAGGGAAAATGGTGTGGAGCTTTTGAGGATGGAGGTACCAGTCGTACATAGTTTTGTAATGGGCTTCTCGTAAAAACATAGAACGGTTAAATTTGGGAATATCCCTATATAGTGAGGCCCATTGTTTTTGCTATAACCATAGATGAATTACAAGTTGCCGAGAATGCATTTGTGAAACACTTACTGGACATCCCGCGTGGCACCTCCAACCTAGTGGTACATGAAGAATTGGGGTGCCTTATTTAAGTGACACACTGGCCCTCCTCCCCTTAACCTTTTGGATGAAAACATGGTTGAGTGAGGAATCGTCATTTAGTCAACAGATCTTAAAAGAATGCATGACCCTTGACCACGCTCTTCGTATACCCTGGCTTAGATATATCAAGAACAGTTTTGTAGGGCTAGGAAGAACCGAACTTTATACTAACCCTGAACTGGTAACTAAAAAGGATGTGGGGTTAATAAGGGAATCTTTCAGCAGCTTAAGGAAATTGGAGAGGGAAGAACTGGAGCTGAAGAAACCCAGTGTTTGTAAATTCATCATGTTGAAAACAACACTGTTAGCTGAGCAGTATCTCTTGGGGGTTTTAAGTATATACGAACGGTTTTACTAACTAGGTTTCGATTGGACCTCTTCATTTTTTGTTGGCTATCCCGAAGGGGGTAGCCGAGGGCAAGAGTTAGCATCCTGTGGCTGCGACGATGAGTCTCCACAGGATCTGCTTCACTTCATAATATTTTGTAAACTTTATGAAGTCCCTCGAAAATCTTTCATCGCCCCGATTTTAAAGAAGATGAATTTTACACAGTTGTTGCGTGACAAATGTATTTTCTTTGTTCTCAGTTTCTTAAAATCTGCCATGAAGGCTAGGTCTTGCCTTGATTAAATGTGAGCATTGGCCAAGGGTTTATGCCACCTCAATGATATACATACTTAAGAAAGAGGCCTCGTAACTCTCTGATTCAACTGTTTAAAATCGTAATTGTGGGTCAATGGTCCGTGTATTTAACTTTGCACCCTAGGCTTTATATCAACAAGGACTCTTGTCGAATGTGTCTTAACTGTGATGAATCGTGTTATCTTTTTTTGATATTTTATCTATCAATAATTTTTAATAGCGATGAATTGGGTTATTTTGTTATATTTTATGTATTGAAAACTTTTATGGATTTATATGTTGAAACCGAATAAAGTTGTTTGATTGATAAAAAAAACTAAAAAAAAAACTACCATATATCTCACCTACTGGCAGTCACCAGTAGGCAGTTATAGTTAGGACCTCGATTCCATAGTAAAAGTTTGATGAATCTCACAAAATTTTCAAAATATATATATATCACGTAATGGAGTTCGCCATCCCTTGGCGACCAGCACCTATTTAAATGGGGAGGGGGAACTCAGCTACCCTCTCAGGGACAATGTCAACAAGGGGGAGACCCATCCCTGAGGCCTGGCCAGTGTCCAAAGTGGGAGGGGAGCTGTACGGCCCCCTCACTGGCCTGATTTTGGCCCCGGGGACCCCATCCCCTGGGGCTCGGCCAATGTCCCAAGGGGGACCCCATCCCCTGGGGCCTGGCCAACAAAAGGTGGGTGCCCTTGTGCCCATTCAGGGCACCTATCATACTATCGTCGGGGACAGCGGGGGAGCCCCAAGGCCCACCACAGCCCCAACCACCTCCAGCAGGAGCCGGCATTGCTCCCGCCCACAGGGAGCAGCTAACAATGCTGTTCCCTGCAGGCAGGAGCAATTGTTTCCTTTGGAGCTAAGCTGTGTAGGGTTTTTTGTACATCAGGGAGTAGGCGCTCAGACTCGTGCGCGTCTATGTATCAAGGCTATTGTGTGTGTACGGTGCTACCAGGTCGGGGGAAGTACCCAATAACCCCCGTGATTTGTGTGAGTCGACAACCCACATTGGTAATACGGACACTATCCTGGGCACACGTGGTTGGGATAATAGATCAGAAAAAAGTCTCAAAAGTTGCCCAATTTAAGATCGACATCAGTTTTGTAAGTCAAGATTAATTTTAATGATGAACAAAGAAAAGCGACCAGCCGACACGTGTTTCGTCACAGTGGGAAGTAGTCCTGTGACTCTTCAGGGCTGGGAAAGATACAAAATATGTACATAAAAATAAGAAACAATCATAAACACAGTGTGAATCCGCGTAACCAGTGATAATGACACGCAATATCACCAGAGAAGGTGGAGGAAACCCCAAGGTTGAAGCGTGGAGTGAGTCGAGGTGCAGGAGTCAGCAAAGGGATGCCAACTGATCGAGGAATCATGGCTACGTGACAAGGGACTGTGGCTGTGTGTCTGGACATGGGAGTACTCTGAGCATGGTGACAGAGGGTGTCTGTCGGAGTCGCAGTACAGTGTGGAGACCGGTTAAAATACAACTTGTGGTGGTGAATATATTCGGCGAAATGCAACAAAACAAAGTTACAAAAGCATCAATCGGAATCGTAGTGGTGAGTGTATGGGAAGGTGGAAGACATAGTTAAAAACAGCATTGTATCAAGTGATAAGAACTTAACGTGAAGAAAGGTGTCTACCGGAATCGAAGTAAAAGTGGTCACCAGTTGAAATCAATCACGTAGCAAGCATCATTCGGAATCGTAGTAAATTGTGGACACTAGTTGAATCAATCACGTAGCAAGCATCATACGGAATCGCAGTGAAGTAAGAGCATGACTTAAAATGAGAAACCCCGTAGCGGTAACTGTGCGGTAAACGAGAAACATTAATTGAAATTGGCATGTGTAACCATCGAAAATTCAATGGGATGGACGATGATCACTAGGTGAGTGAGCACGCTGCCCGCTACGGTTGTGGGTAGAATGATAAATAGGTCGAGTGAGAGGAGGTAGGTAAAGGGAAGAAAAGAAAAGAAAAGGGAGGGCTACACAGAAGAGATAGTGCGAGGAAAGAGAAACACTGTGGTAGCATAGGATGGAAGGAAGTGCAGTACTGGAGACATAGCCAGGCAGTGTGTGCGCTAGTATCGCCAAACCGGGAGCGATGACAGGCATCCAAACCATGGACGAAGGTGGTGAAGGGTGGCGTGAAGGGGGTAGGGAGAGAAAGTGGCGTAGAACGTGAACTGTGTGTGACGCGTCACGGAAATGAAGAGAGAGAAGCTTACCCGAGCGGGTAGTAGCAAAGAAAGCGAAGGTGAAATGATGGGCGTCCCAGTATGGGAGGGTGTTGAGTCTCGAAGTCCTGCCCGGTGGTGGGTAACCAGGAACGATATCCGGGTCCGGGTGGTGGCGGTGGGCATGGCCCAGTGAGGGCACGCTGAAAAATAAACGAGGGTGAGCCTACGGAAACCGTGGCGTGGAGAGGCTCGAGACTAACGCGGAGCAATCTTACCTATAGAATTGGTCGGGAAATGCGGAGGAAGGAGTAGCAGGCGGGTGCACCCGGGAACCGCATTGGAGCTGTGGAGGAAACGTGGAGAAGGGGGATAGAGCCGGTGGGCCGGTGAAGGGAACGCCGGCGGCCCGGGGAATGCGCGGAGGACTTACCAGGAGTAGAAGCGACGTCCGTCGATCACGTGACTGCAGAATGCGGAAGTCACAGGGTGGGGGGAGGAGGGAATTAAGAAGGCGAGCGCAATGGGCGTGGCCCCGGCGCAGGGTTGTGATCACGTAGGCTAGGGCTGGAACGTGTGAGTGAGACCGGGGTGGAAGGCTCTCGGGTGGAAAGAGGACAGGCGGGGAGTGAAACCGCAGGGGGAAAAGCAGAGGAGAGGAGGGGAGGAGGATGGGGGTGGACACGTGATCAGGAATAGGGGGAACGGTGCAACGGAAAACGGAAAATAGGGAGCAAGAGACGAGGAAAAGGATGAACGCATGGAAAAGGTGGAAGTAACAGTAGATAGGAAAACAGCTGGACAATAAATGGCACGGTTATAGTAATAACGGAATAGTATTAGACACAACGAAGATACAGCATGGAAAAGGGGGGAAGGTAATGTTAGAAACAATAGACCCTATGCATAAAGGGCTGCAAGTAACTGTAAATTAAGAAAAAGAAGAGTGTCAGGACCACAGTATCACAGTGTCACATAGTATTGACAAAATCAAAACGTAAAGCACCAGAATCCTTAGCACGTGGGAATGAACATGACTGAATAAATCAGAAAACTCAGAAAGAACACAGTCCTGGGTCAATCGCCCAGAAAATAGTGCAGTTCGTGATCAGTATTGAGCCCGTTTGTCACTGAATGAAGGCGCATAATCCAGGAAGCCTCTTGGCGCCTGAGTTGAAGTTCTCTGTTACCCCCTCTGGGGTTTGCGGCAGCAACATCACATCCAAAGAAGGAAAATCGTTTGTTCACACTTTGGGTTGAACAGGTGGCCGCATGCACGGCCATCGGGTATCTGATGTCCTGGTGTTGTAGGGCTCTGATGTGTTCGCTGATGCGTTCTTTCAGTGGTCTGATCGTACTGCCCACGTACCAGCGTTTGCATGTGCATTCAAGTATATAAACCACAAACTTGGTGTGGCAATTGATGTTGTGTCTGATCCAGTATGTCTTCTTGTCATGTGCCATGAAAGATCTGACCCCATGCTGGGCTAGTCTGCAGACCCCACAATTACCACATTTGTAGAAACCCAACGTATGTGTGCCTAACCAAGTGTGACTGGTTGGATGTCTAGGTACACAGGGGCTTAACCTGGATCTAAGTGTTCTGCCGCACCTGTATGTCACGTGTGGTCTAGCCGTAATGATATTCTTGAGGGAGGTGTCTGCCAGGAGAGTGCCCCAGTGTCTGTTGAGGCTTTTCCTTATAACTAGACCCATGTCACTGTAGTCTGTCACCAGTCTGACCGGTTGATCACGTGTCCCTAGTGTGTTCTTAGCAAGGAGGGTGTCCTGTCTGTCTAGCTGATTGACCCTCGTTTCTACCTTGGATATCGTGTGGGGATTGTAGCCTCTGTCTCTGAATCTCTGTTTCATGTTCTTAATTTAATGCATTGTTGAAACTCGGGTTCTTCACTACAATTCCTTCTGGCCCTTACGAATTCTCCATAGGGGATGGCCTGTATTTGATGTGGCGGGTGGGAACTCTCTGCATGGAGGATGGCATTACAGGATGTTTCCTTTCTGTAGAGGCGACTGTGTAGGGTGTCTGCCTTAATGTAGAGTTCCACATCAAGGAATGTAATGTTGGAGGTGCTGCTGTGGCTGGTGAATCTCATATTCATGTTGTTGGAGTTGAGATGTTGACAAAACTCATCGAGTTGTGTCTGGGAACCTGACCATAGTAACATACAATCGTCGATGTATCGTCCCCAGTAGATTATAGAGTTGACCCATGGAGCGCCTCTGGAGCTCCATATCCACTCTGATTCCAGCACGCCCATGTACAAATTGGCAAAAGAGGGTGAGAACTTGGAACCCATAGCTACGCCCTTGGATTGTTTATACCAGATGTTGTCATACAGAAAATAGTAGTCATTAAGGATGATGCTCATCATGGTGGTCAGCATCTTGGTGTGTTGCCAAAGGGAGGCCAGCCTATTGTGTAGTAGTTTGGTGATGACTTCCAGTCCCAAGATGGGTTCGATGGAGGTGTAGAGGGAAACCACATCCAGGGTGGCCAGAATCATGTCAGGTTGCCATTGGACATCAGATAGGATGCTCAAGATATGTTTCGTGTCCTGGATGTGGGATGGGAGATTCTTAACCATGGGACCTAGAAATAGATCGACATATTGGGCGATTCTTTCAGTGGGTCCCCCGATCCCTGATACAAAGGGTCTGCCCGGAGGTAATGGGGCTGGCTTATGAATTTTGGGCAGGGTATACAGCCAGGGATAAGCCGGTCTGTGTACTTTCAGGAACAGTAATTCCTGATCATCTATGAGCCCGGCTGAATGCCATTCAGCTAGGTGGCCATTGATTTTGTCAGAGAGAGTGCCAGTGGGATTGAACGTAAGACGTTGGTAGCATGATATGTCCTGCAATTGAGTGAGGATTTCATTGTGGTAGTCAGTTTTGTTCATTACAACTACGTTACCGCCCTTGTCGGCTTCTTTGATTATTATCGGCCCCACCAGCGCTGGGATGCCTGGCTTCACCTTGGGGTGCCCAGGAGTGGACATTTCACAGGGAAAAGCCAGGAAGGGTTCCACAGCGGTATGCGTACAGCGCCAGGAAACCCCAGGGTATCAGTGCGCTTTACAAGTACAAATTCATTTCAAATTCATTTCATTATGTCTGTATTGGGGGTCAGGGCCTTGAGGGCTATACGTTCATCTCTCCTCAAATTGTCCTTGATCCTATGTTTGGACCTCATGACTTTTTGTTCGTGTCTGTCAATGTCCGCTAGGACAAGATTATGAAATGTGTCAATGGGGTTGCCACCTGGTAACAAAGGTGTCCATTTGGATTTGGTTTTGAGCCCACTACTCTGGGTGAGATCCGTCTCTATGTCGAGTGCATGTAACAGACTGTCCATGTTAATGGGTGGTTCGTCTGTATCGGTGAGGGACAATAGTAAATGTGTGTCCTGAATATCTTTGATGCTTTGTACTCCTGTGGGGTTGTCAATACAGATATTTCTAACACTCATTGTAGTGGGTGGCATCCCACTAAAGTGTCTTTTCACTTTAAGGCCCCTAATGAATTTGAAGAGGTCAATCTTGTGTCTGCAGGTGTCCCCAAGTTCATGTGGGTTGAAACTTAAGCCCTTACTGAGTAAAGAGATCATGCCTGTGTTGAGTGTATAGGAGGATAAGTTGACCACCTGTATGCCCTGATCTGGTAACTCTATTTGTTCTTCTCGTTCCCTGACCTTAATTTCTTTTTGTACGCTTCTGTTACCTCCCCTCTTGCCCCTCCGGGTTTTCTGTCTAGTGTGCCTTGTCTCTGTTGCGTTCTGTTTTCCCTTCTTATAGTTTGGACCTCCCTTAAAAAAGACGACTTGGTGGAGTCCAGTCTGATCAGTTGGTTCTCTGTTTCACTATCACTGCTGTGGAACGTGTTGAGTGAGGTGGAGCTGGATGATGCAGAGAGAGTATCTGTTTTAGTAGATGGGTCACTCCGGGGGGCGTTCCGTACAACCTGGTCGTATTTCCTGGCAAATGTGAAAACAGGTCCCTCCCTATAGTCAGCCTCGTCTCTCTTCAGCTGTCGAGTCTTCCTATCTTTTATCTCGTTCTGGTGTTTTGTGAGTATGTCACTCAGAATAGCATAATTCTTTTCTGTGGCCTCTTTTAAGTTCAGATCCGCTATCTCTTTTTCTAGATTGGTTATTTCAATTTGAAGTTTAGCTACCTTGCGCTCTGCGTTTTCTATTAGAATGTCAATTAGTGTGTTGGAGTTTAATGTCAGAGTTTCTTCCCATTTACATAACAAATCATCGTCTAAATCGTCAAAGGTCGGAAAAATTTGTGAACGGAGTCCCCTCGGGACTCTGTTGAGTCTAAGGTACTGTTTGAGGGTGGCACTATCCCACCACCTGGAGTTTTCAGTCTTCTTCAATCTCTCAAGTCTTAGGAATTTCTCCCTTGGCGATACTAGCTCACACACTTCCTGGCTATGTCTCCAGTACTGCACTTCTTTCCATCCTATGCTACCACAGTGTTTCTCTTTCCTCGCACTATCTCTTCTGTGTAGCCCTCCCTTTTCTTTTCTTTTCTTCCCTTTACCTACCTTCCCTTTATCATTCTACCCACAACCGTAGCGGGCACCGTGCTCACTCACCTAGTGATCATCGTCCATCCCATTGAATTTTCGATGGTTACACATGCCAATTTCAATTAATGTTTCTCGTTTACCGCACAGTTACCGCTACGGGGTTTCTCATTTTAACTCATGCTCTTACTTCACTGCGATTCCGTATGATGCTTGCTACGTGATTGATTCAACTAGTGTCCACAATTTACTACGATTCAGAATGATGCTTGCTACGTGATTGATTTCAACTAGTGACCACTTTTACTTCGATTCCGGTAGACACCTTTCTTCACGTTAAGTTCTTATCACTTGATACAATGCTGTTTTTAACTATGTCTTCCACCTTCCCACACAGTCACCACTATGAATTTTTCTATTCATGTGCTCACTGCACTGCGATTCCGATTGATGCTTTTGTAACTTTGTTTTGTTGCATTTCGCCGAATATATTCACCACCACAAGTTGTATTTTAACCGGTCTCCACACTGTACTGCGACTCCGACAGACACCCTCTGTCACCATGCTCAGAGTACTCCCATGTCCAGACACACAGCCACAGTCCCTTGTCACGTAGCCATGATTCCTCGATCAGTTGGCATCCCTTTGCTGACTCCTGCACCTCGACTCACTCCACGCGTCAACCTTGGGGTTTCCTCCACCTTCTCTGGTGATATTGCGTGTCATTATCACTGGTTACGCGGATTCACACTGTGTTTATGATTGTTTCTTATTTTGTATCTTTCCCAGCCCTGAAGAGTCACAGGACTACTTCCCACTGTGACGAAACACGTGTCGGCTGGTCGCTTTTCTTTGTTCATCATTAAAATTAATCTTGACTCACAAAACTGATGTCGATCTTAAATTGGGCAACTTTCGAGACTTTTTTCTGATCTATTATCCCAACCACGTGTGCCCAGGATAGTGTCCGCAATTGTTTCCTTTGTCTCCCTGTCCGCTTCAGTGTGGGCAGGGAAAGAGATGAAAAGTCTGCTCCCAGTGTTTGTTCCCGCTTGGCGGGTGTTTCAAAATTGCACCCACCAAGCGAGAGCAAACACAGGTTTCCCTGTCCATGCCAGTGAGGGCAGAGAAACCGAAACCGCTATGTCCTGGGGGTAGGCACACCGGGACATAGCATATGAGCCGGCCCTGGGGTATGTGGTCCCCAGGGCCATTAATGGCTCAGGCAGGGAGGGCCATGTACCCCCATCCCCATAGTAATCGCGGGCAGACCCCAGCAGGTACAATACATTTTTACATGATAAGTTGGAGTATGAACGTGGTCACATTTTTACATTTACCCGCCATTTTGATACCTTAAAGAGACATAAGCCCATTATTGCCAATATGTCCCTACAAGAACAGGGAGCAACCGATACTGAAATTGAGCTCAGCGAAATGTATACAGATGATAGCAGGCAAGACACAGTCACTCCCAGTATGAGCACCGGCACTAAAGTTACCATAATTGAGGAACTGGAATTTTTACAGCAAGACCGGCATCAGACCTTACAGTTGCATGATCCACAGCCCAAAGGCATAAAATGCTGAGGCACAAACAAAGACAGCGAGTCACAAAGCAAAACAAACCAAACAAAGCCATGGAGGAAGAAATAGAAAATCAAAACGACAATCAAACATTATTAATTTATCTCAGGTTACTCTTAAGAATGCAGAAAAGAGGATTCTTTCTTTAGGTTTGTAGTACTGCCCATAAAGTTCTTTTAAATACGGCCAGACTAAAATTTATATTTTTAAGTGCATTCGCAAGCTTAATTTGAGGAAGCGCCATGTAGGCAAACAGTCACATAATCAGCCTATCACATTACAATCTCCTAAAATGGAACCTCCCAATCAATGAGGTCTCCTGGTAGCTGATATTGAATTACTTAAAGAACTCACGGCTGCACAGAATGAATGTTTAGGGCTGAATAAACATATCACAGAACAAAATCTGATTGGAAATGAGGTATTGGATATATGGGGTGTAGTTGAATCACCCTCTAAACGGACTTCAACGTTTCTACCCATCAGTCCATATGATGCCATTGATGTTCTCAGTGACAATTTAATCAATGAAGTTAAGAAGATGGGCTCTACAAGCAATGCAAGGCATTAGAATTGGAACATCAAACAGCGTTGTTATGCAACGCTGAATAGAAAATTACATGCACAAGATGACATTGTCATAACCAACTCTGATAAAGGGGGCAATATTGTCTTTTAGCCAGTAGAGGCACACAAGCAAGAGACAGATCATCAACTTAATGAGATAGGTTGTTAAACCAGTGGCACATGGGAACAATGGACGCAAGTCAAAATGGAAGTCAAAACAGAACTCATGGAATGGCGCATGATGGCTTACTCAACCAACAGAAATATTCTTTTTGGTCTGTGATGTATCTCATACCCAAAATTCACAAGGATCCAGTAATGTCCCTTGAGAGATCCATTATATCAGCCATTGGGGGTTTACATGAACACATTTCATGGATTGTTTTCTGCAGCCTCATGTCCAAATGTTGTCATCTTTTATCAAGGATAGCTGAAATTCTTTTAAAATTGTTTATGACATTCCTTGGGAAGGAGATTTTGTGCTGATCTCTCGACGTCTCATCATTGCATACAATCATCTACCATACTGATGGGCTGATGGCGTTGGAACATTGTTTTGAGTAGTAGACCACTCTCATTATATATGGTTATGAATATGGGGCATACTGGAGGTATCAGGTAGGCTAGTTGGCCCCTGAGGACCCCCAGCAGTGAAGGGGACTTTAATCCCCATCCAAGAGCACGCTGGGGAGAGCGTTTGCAGACTGGTGGTCAAAGGGGGCGTGGCCTTCTATGAGTACTTACCAATGCTGCTGTGTGGGACTTACTGGAGGTAATAGGAGGGGTAGTTGGCCCCCAAGTTTGTCCTTGGGAGCCAACTACCCCTCCTGTTACCTCCAGTAAGTCCCACACAGTGGGATTGCTAAAAGGTCTTCGGAGCCGACGACCCCCTTTCTCCACCACTCTGCAAACGCGCTTCCTGGCACACTATGGATTGAGGGATAAAGTCCAGTTTACTCCTGAGGGACTTTGGGGGCCAAGAAGCCCTCCTGGTACCTCCTGTAAGTCCAATGCAGCAGAATTCCTGAGCGCTGGTTGGAGGCCCAGCCCCCTTTCTCCACCACTCTGCAAACGCGACTACCAGTTAAAGAAGCATTTCTAATGTAATAGGTCTCGCATTTGCAAGAGTTAGAGCTAATGGCATTGTAAATGTAAAAGTTTTTTAGTCATATTTTTTGGAGTGGATGTACGTTGTGTGTAGTGAAATTATGTGATATGTTGTGCAGTGAAATTATGTGGATAGAAAGTATGTGGTATTTAGTGTATAGGAATTATGTAGAGTGGGATTATATGTTATGGAGAGTAATTATGTGGTATGGTAGTCTGTTGTGGAGTGGTAACCTCAGGTTTAGTCTTCCTCGTTTCCATAGAAGCTAAACTATAAACTCAATGAGACAAAAAAAGAAGGAATCACTGAGCAGCACTTTTGGACCTAGTCAGAGTATGAGCAGGGCCACTGGAATTATGCGACTGTTTGGCTGCACCGACTTTCGCACAAATATACATTTTCCGTATTAGCCACATAATCCATCATCTGCTGCCTAATATGCAGATTTGTAGAAAAAAAACCTTGTTTCTAGCTCAAACGGCTCAAACGTTACCAAAAATGCAGCGACAAGTGTTGCAGAGTGGTGGAAGGTCCTATGCAAACCTAGAATGGTCACCTCTTACTTATTGCTAAATGTGGGTGTTACATTTTTACTAATGGTGTGCAAGCCACTCTTGCTTCTTTCTGCGCCTCTCTTGCCTGTTCCTGCATCTCTGTTGCTTCTTTCTACACCTTTCTTTCTTTTTCTGTACTTCTCTTGCCTCTTTTTGAATATCTCCTCTACTTTATGTACCTCTTTTGCCTCTTTCTGTACCTCTGTTGCCTCTTTCTGCACCTCACTTGCCTCTCTCTGCACCCCCTTCCCTCTTTCTGCACCCCTCCTGTCTCCTTCTGCACCTCTGCTCCTTCTTTCTGCACTTCTCTTGTTTCTTTCTGTACCTCTCTTGCTTCTTTCTGCCCCCTCTTGCCTCTTTCTCCACCCCTCTTCACCCTTTCTGCATTTCTGTTGCTTCTCTCTGCAATTCTCTTGTCTCTTGTCTCTTTCTCCACTCCTCTTCCCTCTTTCTGTACCTCTGTTGCTTCTTTCTGCACCTCTCTTGTTTCTTTCTGTACCCCTCATGCCTCTTTCACACCACTCTTCCCGTAACCCTTGTGCATCTTTCTGCACCTCTGTTCCTTCTTTCTGCACTTCTTTTATTTCTTTCTGCACCTCTCACTGCTTTCTACAACCCTTTTGCCTCTTTCTGCATCCCTCTTCACTCTTTCTGCACCCCTCTTGCCTCTTTCTGCACCTCTGTTTCTTCTTTCTGCACTTCTTCCATTTCTTTCTACAGCTCTCTTGCTTCTTTCTGCACCCCTTGCCTCTTTCTCCACCCATCCACCTACTTTCTGCACCCCTGTTGCTTCTTTCCGCACCTCTGTTCTTTCTTTCTGCACTTCTTTTGTTTCTTTCTGCACTCCTCTTGCTTCTTTCTTCACACCTCACGCCTCTTTATAACCTCTCTTCCTTCTTTGTGCACCCCTCCAGCCTCTTTCTACACCTCTGTTCCTTCTTTCTGCACTTCTTTTATTTCTTTTTGCACCCCTTTTGTCTGTTTCTGTATCCCTTTTGTCTGTTTCTGCACCCCTCTTGCCTGTTTCTGCACCTCTGTTCCTTATTTCTGTACTTCCTTTGTTTCTTTCCACAGCTCTCTTGCTTCTTTCTGCACCCCCTTGCCTCTTTCTCCACCCCTCTTCCCTCTCCTCTTTCTTCACCCCTGTTGCCTCTTTCAACACCTCTGTTCCTTCTTTCTGTACTTCTTTTGTTTCTGTCTGCACATCTCTTGCTTCTTTCTGCACCCCTTGTGCATCTTTCTGCACCCCTCTTCCCTCTTCTGCACCCCTACTGCCTCTTTCTGCATGTCTGTTCCTTCTTTCTGCTCTTCAATTTTTTCTTTCTGCACATCTCTTGCTTCTTTCTGCACCCCTCCTGCCACTTTCACCACCCCTGTTCGTCCTTTTTGCATCTCTGTTGCTTCTTTCTGCACTTCTCTTGCCTCTTTCTCCACCCCTCTTGCCTCTTTCTGCACCTCTGTTCCTTCTTTCTGCACTTTTTTTGTTTCTTTCTGCAACTCTCTTGCTTCTTTCTGCATGCCTCTTGCTTATTTCTGCACCCCTCATGCCTCTTTCACACCCCTCTTCCCTCTTTCTGCACCTCTCTTGCCTCTTTCTGCACCTTTGTTCCTTTCTGCACTTCTTTTGTTTCTTTCTCTGCACCCCTCTTGTTTATTTATGTATCCCTCATGCCTCTTTCTCCACCCCACTTCCCCTTTTCTGCATCTATGCTGCTTCTTTATGCATTTCTCTTGCTTCTTTCTGCATCTCTCTTGCTTCTTTCTGTATCCCTCGTGCCTCTTTCTGCACTCCTCTTGCCTCTTTCTTCACCTCTGTTGCTACTTTCTGCACTTCTTCTGTTTCTTTCTGCAGCTCTCTTGCTTCTTTCTGCACCCCCTTGCCTCTTTCTCCACCCACCCACCCTCTTTCTGTACCCCTGTTGCTTCTTTCAGCACCTCTGTTCCTTCTTTCTGCACTTCTTTTGTTTCTTTCTGCAGCTCTCTTGCTTCTTTCTGCAGCTCTCTTGCTTCTTTCTGCAACCTTTGCCTCTTTCTCCACCCCTCTTCCCTCTTTCTTCACCCCTGTTGCCTCTTTCTACACCTCTGTTCCTTCTTTCTGCACTTCCTTTGTTTCTTTCTGCACCCCTCTTCCCTCTTTCTGCACCCCTCTTGCCTCTTTCTACACATCTCTTCCTTCTTTCTGTGTCCCTCGTGCCTCTTTCACACCCCTCTTCCCTCTTTCTGCACCCCTCTTGCCTCTTTCTGCACCTCTGTTCCTTCTTTCTGCACCTCTTTTGTTTCTTTCTGTATCCCTCTTGCCTCTTTCTCCAACCCACATTCCCCTTTCTGCATCTCTGTTTCTTCTTTCTGCATTTCTCTAGCTTCTTTCTGCATCTCTCTTGCTTCTTTCTGCACCCCTCATCCCTTTTTTCTGCACCCCTCATCCCTCTTTCTGCATACCTCTTGCCTTTTCTGCACCTCTGTTGCTTCTTTCTGCACTTCTTTTGTTTCTTTCTGCAACTCTCTTGCTTCCTTCTGTATCCCTCTTGCCTCTTTCTCCACACCACTTCCCCCTTTCTGAATCTCTGTTGCTTGTTTCTGCACTACTCTTGCTTCTTTCTATGCCTCTCTTGCTTTTTTCTGCACCCCTCTTCCCTCTTTCTGCACCCCTCTTGCCTCTTTCTGCACGTCTGTTCCTTCTTTCTGATCTTCTATTTTTTCTTTCTGCACATCTCTTCTTTCTGCACCCCTCTTGCCACTTTCTCCATCCCTGTTCCCCCTTTTTGCATCTCTTTTGCTTATTTCTGCACTTCTCTTTTCTCTTTTTCCACACCTCATCCCTCTTTCTGCACCTCTGTTGCTTCTTTCAGCACCTCTGTCCCTTCTTTTTGTAACCCTTGTGCCTCTTCCTGCACCCCTCTTCCCTCTTTCTGCACCCCTCTTGCCTCTTTCTGCACCTCTGTTCCTTCTTTCTGAACTTTTTTTTTTTTCTGCAACTCTCTTGCTTTTTCTGCATGCCTCTTGCTTCTTACTGCACCCCTCGTGCCTCTTTCACATCCCTCTTCCCTCTTTCTGCACACCTCTTGCCTCTTTCTGCACCTCTGTTCCTTCTTTCTGCACTTCTTTTGTTTCTTTCTGCACCTCTCTTGTTTTTTTCTGTATCCCTCTTGCCTTTTTCTCCACCCCACTTCTGGCTTTCTGCATCTCTGTTGCTTCTTTATGCATTTCTCTTGCTTCTTTCTGCATCTCTCTTGCTTCTTTCTGCACCCCTCGTGCCTCTTTCTGCACCCCTCATCCTACTTTCTGCACTCCTCTTGCCTCTTTTTGCACCTCTGTTGCTTCTTTCTGCACTTCTTTTGTTTCTTTCTGCACCCCTCTTGCCTCTTTCTGCACCTCTGTTCCTTCTTTCTGCACTTATTTTGTTTCTTTCTGCACCTCTTGCTTCTTTCTGCATCCCTTTTGCCTCTTTCTGCACCCCTCATCCCTCTTTCTGCACTCCTCTTGCCTCTTTCTTCACCTCTGTTGCTACTTTCTGCACTTCTTCTGTTTCTTTCTGCAGCTCTCTTGCTTTTTTCTGCACCCCCATGCCTCTTTCTCCACCCACCCACCCACTTTCTGCACCCCTGTTGCTTCTTTCTGCACCTCTGTTCCTTCTTTCTGCACTTCTTTTGTTTCTTTCTGCAGCTCTCTTGCTTCTTTCTGCACCCCCTTGCCTCTTTCTCCACCCCTCTTCCCTCTTTCTTCACCCCTGTTGCCTCTTTCTACACCTGTTCCTTCTTTCTGCACTTCCTTTGTTTCTTTCTGCACATCTCTTGCTTCTTTCTGCACCCCTTTTGCCTCTTTCTGCACCTCTGTTGCTTCTTTTTGTACTACCCTTGCTTCTTTCTGCATATCTTTGCTTCTTTCTGCACCACTCGTGCTTCTTTCTGCACCCCTCTTGCCTCTTTCTGCACATCTCTTGCTTCTTTCTGCACCCCTCTTGCCACTTTCTCCACCCTTGTTCCCCCTTTTTGCATCTCTGTTGCTTCTTTCTGCACTTCTCTTTTCTCTTTCGCCACACCTCATCCATCTTTCTGCACCTCTGTTGCTTCTTTCAGCACCTCTTCCCTCTTTCTGCACCCCTCTTGCCTCTTTCTGCAACTCTGTTCCTTCTTTCTGAACTTCTTTTATTTCTTTCTGCAACTCTCTTGCTTTTTCTGCATGCTTCTTTCTGCACCCCTCATGCCTCTTTCACACCCCTCTTCCCTCTTTCTGCACCCCTCTTGCCTCTTTCTGCACCTCTGTTCCTTCTTTCTGCACTTCTTTTGTTTCTTTCTGCACCTCTCTTGTTTCTTTCTGTATCCCTCTTGCCTCTTTCTCCAACCCATATTCCCCTTTCTGCATCTCTGTTTCTTCTTTCTGCATTTCTCTAGCTTCTTTCTGCATCTCTCTTGCTTCTTTCTGCACCCCTCGTCCCTCTTTCTGCACACCTCTTGCCTTTTCTGCACCTCTGTTGCTTCTTTCTGCACTTCTTTTGTTTCTTTCTGCAACTCTCTTGCTTCCTTCTGTATCCCTCTTGCCTCTTTCTCCACACCACTTCCCCCTTTCTGAATCTCTGTTGCTTCTTTCTGCACTACTCTTGCTTCTTTCTATGCCTCTCTCTTTTTTCTGCACCACTCCTTTTTCTTTCTGCACCCCTCTTCCCTCTTTCTGCACCCCTCTTGCCTCTTTCTGCACGTCTATTCCTTCTTTCTGCTCTTCTATTTTTTCTTTCTGCACATCTCTTGCTTCTTTCTGCACCCCTCTTGCCACTTTCTCCACCCCTGTTCCCCCTTTTTGCATCTCTGTTGCTTATTTCTGCACTTCTCTTTTTCCACACCTCATCCCTCTTTCTGCGCCTCTGTTGCTTCTTTCAGCACCTCTGTCCCTTCTTTCTGTAACCCTTGTGCCTCTTCCTGTACCCCTCTTCCCTCTTTCTGCACCCCTCTTGCCGCTTTCTGCACCTCTGTTCCTTCTTTCTGAACTTCTTTTGTTTCTTTCTGCACCCCTCTTGCCTCTTTCTGTACCCCTGTTCCTTCTTTCTGCACTTCTTTTGTTTCTTTCTGCACCTCTTGCTTCTTTCTGCATCCCTTTTGCCTCTTTCTGCACCCCTCTTGCCTCTTTCTGCACCCCTCTTGCCTCTTTCTGCACCTGTGTTCCATCTTTCTGCACTTCTTTTGTTTCTTTCTGCACATCTCTTGCTTCTTTCTGCTCCCCTCTTGCCTCTTTCTGCACCTCTGTTGCTTCTTTCTGCACCTCTTTTCTTCTTTCTGCACCACTCGTGCTTTTTTTTGCCCCCCTCTTCCCTCTTTCTGCACCCCTCCTGCCTCTTTTTGTACCTTTGTTCCTTCTTTCTGCTCTTCTTTTGTTTCTTCCTGGACCTCTTTTGCTTCTTTCTGCACTTCTCTTGCTTCTTTCTTCACCTCTGTCCCTTCTTTCTGCAAACCTTGTGCCTCTTTCTGTACCCCTCTTCCCTCTTTCTGCACCTCTCTTGCCTCGTTAAACACCTCTGTTCCTTCTTTCTGCACTTCTTTTGCTTCTTTCTGCATGCCTCTTGCTTCTTTCTGCACCACTCGTGTCTCTTTTATACCCCTCTTCCCTCTTTCTGCACCCCTCTTGCCTCTTTCTGCACCTCTGTTCCTTCTTTCTGCACTTCTTTTGTTTCTTTCTGCATCTCTCTTGTTTCTTTCTGTATCCCTCTTGCCTATTTCTCCACCCCACTTCCCCCTTTCTGCATCTCTGATGCTTCTTTATGCATCTCTCTTGCCTCTTTCGGCATCTCTCTTGCTTCTTCCTGCACCCCTCTTGCGACTTTCTACACCTCTGTTCCCCCTTTTTGCATCTCTCTTGCTTCTTTCTGCACTTCTCTTGCCTCTTTTTCCACCTCTCATTCCTCTTTCTGCACCTCTGTTGCTTCTTTCTGCACTTCTCTTCCTTCTTTCTGCACCTCTGTTCCTTCTTTCTTTAACCCCTGTGCCTCTTTCTGCACCCTTCTTCCCTCTTTCTGCACCCCTCTTGCCTCTTTCTGCACCTCTGTTCCTTCTTTCTGCACTTCTTTTGTTTCTTTCTGCAACTCTCTTGCTTCTTTCTGTACACCTCTTGCTTCTTTCTGCACCCCTTGTGCCTCTTTCACACCCCTCTTCCCTCTTTCTGCACCCCTCTTGCCTCTTTCTGCACCTCTTTTCCTTCTTTCTGCACTTCTTTTGTTTCTTTCTGCAACTCTCTGGCTTCTTTCTGCACGCCTCTTGCTTCTTTCTGCACCCCTTGTGCCTCTTTCACACCCCTCTTCACTTTCTGCACTCCTCTTGCCTCTTTCTCCACCTTTGTTGCTTCTTGCTGCACTTCTTTTGTTCCTTTCTGCAACTCTCTTGCTTCTTTCTGTGTCACTCTTACATCTTTCTCCACCCCACTTCCACCTTTCTGCATCTTTGTTGCTTCTTTCTGCACTCCTCTTGCTTCTTTCTACTACTCTCTAGCTTCTTTCTGCACCACTTGTGTTTCTTTCTGCACCCCTCTTCCCTCTTTCTTAACCCCTCTTGCCTCTTTCTGCACCTTTGTTCCTTCTTTCTAAACTTCTTTTGTTTCTTTCTGCATCTCTCTTGCTTCTTTCTGCACCCCTCTTGTGACTTTCTACACCTCTGTTCCCCCTTTTTGCATCTCTCTTGCTTCTTTCTGCACTTCTCTTGCCTCTTTTTCCACCTCTCATTCCTCTTTCTGCACCTCTGTTGCTTCTTTCTGCACTTCTCTTCCTTCTTTCTGCACCTCTGTTCCTTCTTTCTTTAACCCCTGTGCCTCTTTCTGCACCCCTCTTCCCTCTTTCTGCACCCCTCTTGCCTCTTTCTGCGCCTCTGTTCCTTCTTTCTGCACTTCTTTTGTTTCTTTCTGCAACTCTCTTGCTTCTTTCTGTACACCTCTTGCTTCTTTCTGCACCCTTTGTGCCTCTTTCACACCCCTCTTCCCTCTTTCTGTACCCCTCTTGCCTCTTTCTGCACCTCTTTTCCTTCTTTCTGCACTTCTTTTGTTTCTTTCTGCAACTCTCTGGCTTCTTTCTGCACGCCTCTTGTTTCTTTCTGCACCCCTTGTGCCTCTTTCACACCCTTCTTCTCTCTTTCTGCACCCCTCTTGCCTCTTTCTGTACCTCTGTTCCTTTTTTCTGCACTTCTTTTGTTTCTTTCTGCACCTCTCTTGTTTCGTTCTGTATCCCTCTTGTCTCTTTCTCCACCTCCCTTCCCCCTTTCTGCATCTCTGTTGTTTCTTTATGCATTTCCCTTGCTTCTGTCTGCATCTCTCTTACTTCTTTCTGCACCCCTCTTGCCTCTTTCTGCACCTCTGGTCCTTCTTTCTGCACTTCTTTTGTCTCTTTTTGCAGCTCTCTTGCATCTTTGTGCAGCCCGTTGCCTTTTTTGCCACCCATCTTCCCTCTTTCTGCACCCCTGTTGCCAATTTATGCACCTCTGTTACTTCTTTCTGCACTTCTTTTGTTTCTTTCTGCACATCTCTTGCTTCTTTCTGTACTTCTCTCACCTGTTTCTGTGCTCAAATGGGAAGTGCAAACTGTCAAGTTTAAAGGTCTGTGTCCTCTTCTGACTGAGGTATATGTTTACTTGTATATGTATTCACATGTGTTATGTATCTGACGATGGTAGCTTAAAAAGTGGGTAGCTGCTTCTATAGGTGATTAAATGTTCTCAGTTCTGCTCTGTCATTCAGTTGCACAGGCAAACATATCTTATGTACATAGGTGTTATAGAGCCCCTCTAATATACTATTGAATACCCATGTGCCCTATATTATGAGGAGAAAGAAATACTTACACCTTTTTGTACACATATTTACAGAGTATGCTGTTTGAAACACAGGTATTCAAGTATTTCTATGTTTATTTTTATGTAACATGTCACTCGGTAAAAGCAGAGACATGCATGCATACCTTCACAAACTTGGTCAGACTTACAACAGTGATATGCTTAGGATGGCTGTTTTATATTTGGTAGGCAGGCCTAATATTCTGAGCAGTGGATTAATAGTGAACCTTCAAGAGAAAAGTGAGATTTAAGACATCTTGGGAGAAGGATTAGTGATTAGGCTACTTTGTATGGTTCTGTGGTAAGGTACAGTCAAAGTAGGCCTCTTTCTGCAACTCTGTAGGTTCTTTCTGCACTTCTCTTGCTTCTTTCTGCGCCTTTCATCATCTTTCTGCACATGTCCTACCTATGTAGGCATATTTAGAAATTAGCAATTAAAAAACCTTAGAAATTCACTGAAAAAACCAGAGGTTTCAGGGACGCTATAGTTAGGAATTAGCATTTAAAAAACCTTTGTGCCTGAGTGTCTGTGTGGGTGGGTGGGGGGTGTGTGACTCCCTCCATGGATGTGTGAGTGGGTGATTCAGTGGGTGTATGGGTTGATGAGTGCATCTGCGAGGGGCTGTATGGGTGAGTGAGTGTGCGTATGGCTGTGTTGGTAAGTGAATGGATGTCTCAGTGGTATATCTGTGAGTAACTACATATGTGAAAGGCAGTATATGTGAATGTTGGAGTATATAAGTGACTATATGTAAGAGTAAGTGATTGTGAGAGTGGCTGTATGGATGAGTGTGTGCTTGTGTCAGTGATTGTATAAGAGAGTAAGTATGTGTTTGTTTCTGTATGAATAAGTGATGTGGTGAGTGTATAACTGTATAGGTGAGTAAATGGAAGTGTGATTGATTCTTAGCATGATTGACTAGGTGTGTGAGTAACTCTATGGATGGGTGGCGATTTGTGTGAGTGTGTGTATGGGTGTATGACTGCATGTGATAGTGGCTGTATTGATGAGTGACTGCATGTATGAGTGATTGTATGGGTGAGTGAGTGGATGTGTGTGTAGACCTAGGAATCAGTGAGTGCGTATGTAGTAACTGGTATTGGTGTGTTGATGGTTTCGAAAATGGTAGTCTGTATTTTACAGTGGGTGTATCAAAGGTTACATTAGGGTGTGAGGAGGTGCATCAGATTTTCATGTGGATGATGCCATCAGTGATGTCATTTGAGATGTCAACAGTGATGTCATCAGTGATGTCACTGACCATGTCATGAATGATGTAATATGTGACGTCATCAGCAGTGCATTGCGGGGGCGCGAGTTACAGTTAGCTGAACTAACTATAACGGCAGAATTTCTCTGGTTTTGTACGAGTGAAATGTTCAACTAACTATAACGTCCCTGAAACTTATAGTTTTTTCAGTGAATTTCTAAGGTTTTTTAAATGCTAATTTCTAACTATAACGTGCCTGAAACCTATGGTTTTTCAGTGAATTTCAATGGTTTTTAAATGCTAATTTCTAACTATAACGTCCATGAAACCCTTGGTTTTTTCAGTGAATTTCAAAGGTTTTTTAAATGCTAATTTCTAACTATAACATAGCAGTCTCGTTTTCAGAGTGGTGGAGAAAGGTGAGCGTGGCCTCCAAACCCCTTTTAGCAATCCCACTGTGTGGGATTTACTGGAGGTAACAGGAGGGGTAGTTAGCCCCCAACGTCAACCTTGGGGGCCAACTACCCCTTTTATTACGTCCAGTAAGTCCCACTCAGCAAGATTGCTAACTAGTTATATCAGGCCCCGCCCCCTCCCTGCACCACTGTGCAAAAGCGCCCCCTGGCACGTTGTAAGTTAAGGGATTAATTCCCCTTGAATCCTGAGGGTCCCTGGGGGCCAACTAGCCCACCAGGTACCTCCAGTAAGCGCCACAGAGCTGCGTTGCAGAGAGGTGTTACGAGGCCACGCCCCTTTTTACACCACGCTGCAAAGGCGGCTTCTAGCACACTGCTGCTGGGAGGTTGAAGTCCACTTGTGTCCTGAGGTCCTCAGGACACAAGAGGACCTCATCGCCCCACCAGCAGTGCGCCAGAAGCCGTGTTTGCAGAGTGTTGTAAAAAGGGGCGTGGCCTCGGACCACCTCTCTGCAACGCAGCTCTGTGGCACTTACTGGAGGTACCTGGTGGGCTAGTTGGCACTCAGGGACCCTCAGGATTGAAGGCGACTTAATTCCCCAATTTACAACGCGCCAGGGGGCACATTTGCACACTTGTTTTGTTAGGCCCCGCCCACTCCCTGCACCACTGTGCAAACGCACCCCCTGGCGCATTGTAAATTGGGGGATTAATTCCCCTTGAGTCCTGAGGGTCCCTGGGGGCCAACTAGCCCACCAGGTACCTCCAGTAAGCACCACAGAGCTGCGTTGCAGAGAGGTGTAGAAAGGGGCGTGGCCTCGGAACACCTCTCTGCAACGCAGCTCTGTGGCGCATACTGGAGGTACCTGGTGGGCTAGTTGGCCCCCAGGGACTCTCAGTATTCAAGGGGAATTAATTCCCAAACTTACAACATGCCATGGGGCGCGTTTGCTGAGTGCTGCAGGGAGGGGGCGGGGCCTCCGGCGCGATGCCGGCTTTTTTAAATTTTATTTTTTGTAGAAGGGGGCTGTGTGGCCCCCCTTCTTTTACAATATTTGGGGCCCTAGGGACCCCATCCCCCAGGGCCTGACCCGTTTTTAACTTTAAAAAAAACAAAAAAAAATGGGAAGGGGTCGCGCGGCCCCCCTCCCGAGGCCAATTTCGGCCCCGGGGACCCCATCCCCCGGGGCATGGCCACAATTTTTATTTCTTTTTTAAATATTTTTTAAGGAGGGGGGCTGCGTGGCCCCCCTCCTGAGGTCTCTATTGGCCCTGGGGACCCCATCCCCCGGGGCTGTGCCTCTTATTTTTTTTCTTTTTTTAATATTTATTTATTGATGGAGGGGGTCCACCTGGTCCTACACCTGGGCCACTTCTGGCCCCGGGGACCCCATCCTCAGGGCCGGCCCTTTGTGTTGGGGACCATGGGGGGAGCCCCAATGCCCCCACGGTCCCGCCGGCTCCCGGGCTCCTGCGGGAGCCTGCATTGCTTTTGAGCAAGAGGAGCTGCTGACATGCAGCTCCCCTTGCTCAAAAGCAATTCTGCTTTGCTTCCTTGAAGCGAGAGCAGGTTTCCCTGCTCTCGCTTCAAGGAAGCAAAGCAGCGTTTGCTATGGCAGGGCGGGAGCCGTGCTCCCACCCTGCCATAGCAAACAGCAGTGTCCCAACATTTAAAGCCCCAGGGAGGTGGTGGTTCCCGGGGTTTGGGGGTCCATAACGGACCCCCGCATTTAAATAAAGATTGCCGGGGGGGCTCTTGCCCCCAAACAATTTTTTTTTTAAACAAACACAGCCCCGGGGAGGTGGCAGTCCCCGGGGCTACGGGGGCCCCCGCGGGCCCCCGCTATTATTTTTTTGACAATGCCCCCGGGACCTGGCCCACCCAGGGGCCTCATTAAAATGAAGCACGGTTCATTTTTATTTTTATTTTCGGCAGGATTTGTGACCCCAACGCGAATTCCGCCGCACTTATAAAAAAAAATGCTTTTTTTTGGCCCTGGGTGTCCTTGTGGGACCCCCTGAGCAGGCCTAGGGGGTCAGGGTGTTTCTACCCTGCCTCCTTTTTTAACCACTTTTTCACTGTTTTCTTGTGACTCAGTTCACAAAATGGGTGCCAACACTTCCTGGTTTGGAGTGTTAGCAGCCAATTAGAGTGAAGCTCATGCCCGGGAGGGTTCGCAAACCCTCCTCGGTGCTCAGATATATACATTTTTTCTTTATTTATTTTCTCAGCAACTACTGAACAGATTTACACCATTTAACAAAAATGACTCTTTCTGAACCAAGGGCTACCTCTTTGCCAAATTTGGTGTAATTCCGTTCTGCAGTTCGGGCTGTAGCTTTGTCTAAAGTTTCCTATGAAAATTAACATGGGGAAAACGTGTTTTGGCACCCCCCTTTTTTCTCGGCCCCCGCTTGACGAATCACCCCGAAACTTTTACGACAGGAGCTGACCAGAGTGGGTCACTAGTTTTGAAAATTTCGCGAAGATTCGTCAAACGACGCCAAAGTTATTGGGAAAACAATAAACGCTTTTTGAATAGAAACGAGGTCCTAACTATAACTACCTACTGGCGACTGCTAGTAGGATATATATATATATATATATATATATCCCACAACGCCGTTCCTTCTCACTTCCCTTCCTCTGGGAAAAACGGACTGCGAGACCTCAATTTCGTGCGTGAAATAATTTATTTTGCCACCATTTTCGCCATGACGCGTTTCGGCCTCACTCGGCCTTGATCACATGACGCACTCTGGAGTTACCACGATACTTTTAAAGTGCTAGTGTGCCCACAGGTGACACTTAAACTACATGGACATAAACAACATACTTTTCCTGTTCAGAAAATTCTATGCCATCTACAATTCAATGTGCAAAATGCTGCCATAAATAAGATTTCTTCACTTATTTAAAACCAGGTTAAATATTAAAATTGATTCATAGAATAATTTAGGTAAAATATCAACATCATTGTTCTAAAAACGTTTCTATGTATAAAAACAATATTTGATAAAACACACAACGTTACATTGAAACCTATTAGAGTCCACATTATTTCAATAAGAAAAGAAAATAAAGGTTTGTAAAATCATATATTATGCATATTACAGGTTTACTCTACATTATATTTTCTTTCAAACTATGCATGATTCATGTTTAATCTGCTGGTAGTAATACTACCTGGACTTTCAATTTGTCTACGTTGTTGTGTCTCTGGTTTTGCAAGCATTATTATTTTTGATTTCCTATGCACATAATGTAAACTATTACATTTAAAAACTGATTACATTTTCTATATGTTCTAAATTCCAATTTAAAGTGCAAGTGCAAGAATAAATAAAGTGCTACCATTAAAACTAGTTAATACATAAAAGACGTGTGTTGTTAAAATATCTGTGTTGATTTCATTATGACATAATGTCGAAGCGGCGTTCTGTTTATAGAACCTTTCATATTATTCCATCCTTATTTTATTCATAAGCATGTATGGAAGTCTTCACTGGAGTTATGTCCATTCGGAGTCTTGGTGTCCAATTCTAAAATATATTTTGTTTCAAGGAGACGAAGTTTGGCCTCACGATTGCCTCCTCTTCTAGACACGGGAATGGAATCAATTAAAAAATATGTTAACATATCCAAATTGTTATCATGTTTTTCTTTAAAATGTATTGCCATTGGATACGTGGGGTCACTGTTGGTAATTGCCCTCATGTGCTGCAGTATACGTTTGTGGGCCTGTAATTTAGTACTGCCCACATACTGCAGCCCACAAGGGCAACCCAACACGTACACCACATACTCCGTCCGGCATGTTAGAAACTTGGATATCTTGATTGGATACTGTGAAAAGGGGGTCTTATACATGATTTTGTTAATCCCACATTTGCATGCTCGGCAATTATTGCATTTCACAAATCCTCTGCGAGCAGTTAACCAATTAGATGATGGTTTGATTTCAGGGCTACTGCTTACTATTGAATCTTTCATGGGTTGTGATTTCCTATAGGTAATACTAGGATATTTTGGCATCATTTTACCAATTACCGGATCACTGCGCACTATCGACCAATTTTTGTACACAATTTTGCACAGTGAGTTGTGTTGCTGGCTGTATGTTACTATTAGCCTGGTTTCATTGCTAGTAGACTCATTCTGATCCTTCGTTGCTTTTACTTTTTTTGTTAATAATGCTTGTCTATCTAGTCGATTTGCTTTCTCCCTCGCTATATCAATGATATTAGTTTTATAGCCTCTCTCAATGAATCGTCCTTTGCTAAGCTGTTGTGCCTCCTTTAGATCATTTTCTGTACTACATGCTCTTCTTATCCTCAGCATTTCTCCATATGGTATGCTATGGATCAAATGCTGAGGATGATGACTAGTAGCATGTAGGAGACTATTGCCAGCTGTTGGCTTACGATAGAGGCGGGTCTCAATCTTCTGATTTTTATGTACACTTCCAAATCAAGGAAGTATACTGAGCACTCGCTTATAGTAGCAGTAAATTTTAGATTCAGGTCATTTTGGTTGATGTTCTTAACAAACTCATCTGCTGTACTTCTTGTTCCCCGCCATATGACAAATAAATCATCTATATAGCGTAGCCATAATCTTATATGGCTATCCACAACTAGTTTGTGTTGTTTATTTAAAACCATTTCCTCCCACCAACCCATGTGGAGGCAGGAGTAGCTAGGGGAAAACATGCCCCCATAGCTACTCCTCTGATTTGTTGTAGGATTTGATTTTGAAACAAAAAATAATTATTGTTTAGACAATACATGATCATTGTAATTAGCATCTTATTATGTTGGGCCAGCTGTAAGGGTCTGGAATTTAAATAATGTTCAGTTGCCCTTACCCCATCTTTATGATATATGCTTGTATATAACGATGTTACATCTAAACATATTAACAAGTCATCTGCATGCCATACATAATCATTGATGTGCCTTAGAAAATCACTCGTGTCTTGTACAAATGAGGGTAAACTTCTGACATAGTCTTGTAAAAGAAGTCAATGTATTTGGATGTGTTTTCCAGTAAACTGCCTTTAGCCGAAATTATTAGTCGACCTGGAGGTGTGTTGACATTTTTATGTAGTTTTGGAATAAAATATACAACGGGCATAGTGGGATGTTCATTTTTTAAAAGTTTAAACTCATCCATACTGAGTAAACCCGCACTTCGCCAACCGTTCAATTTTGAATAGTATTCGTTCCATGCTGCCCGAACTATTTGTACATTGCTCTTTTTGTAGCAGCTTTTGTCCTCCAGTTGTAGATTTGCTTCTGCCATATACATGTCTTTTGGCCATATGACCAAATTGCCTCCTTTGTCAGAGTTTCTAAGAATTATTTGATCATTCGATTGCAGTTTTTTCATCAATATATATATATATATGTGTATATATGTATAGATATATTATATATATATATATATATATATATTCACTGAAAAAACATAGGTTTCAGGCACGTTATAGTTAGAAATTAGCATTTAAAAAACCTTAGAAATTCACTGAAAAAAACCATAGGTTTCAGGGACGTTATAGTTAGTTGGACATTTCACTCGTACAAAACCAGAGAAATTCGGCTGTTATAGTTAGTTCAGCTAACTATAACTCGCGCCCCTGCAATGCACTGCTGATGACGTCACATATTACATCACTGATGACATTGTCAGTGACATCACTGATGACATCTCAAAGGACATCACTGATGACATCACTGATGACGTCATCCATGTGATAATTTGATGCATCTTCTCACAACCTAATATAACCTTTGATACACCCACTCTAAATTACAGACTGCCATTCTCAAAACCATAGACACTCCAACACCAATAACTACATACCCACTCACTGATTCTTAGATCTACACACCCAACCACTCACTCACCCATACAGTCACTCATACTTTCAGTCACTCATCGGTACAGGAGGACTATCATATGCACTCATACACCTATATAGACACTTACACACTGCCACACATCCATAGAGTTACTCACACACCTATTCAGATATGCAAAGAATTAATCACACTCCCATTTTCTCACCTGTACAGTTATACACACACCACCTCACTTACTCATACAGATACTAGCACATACTTACGCTCTTATAAAATCACTGATACAAGCACACACTCATCCATACAGCCACTCTCACAATCATTCACTCTCACTTATAGTCATTTATATACTCCAACACACACATATACTGCCTTTCACATATGTAGTTACTCACACATGTAGCAGTCCCAAGCCTTCTGGAACCTCCGAGGCAGAGCTGGCTGCAGGTAAGTGTTTGTTTTTGTTTTAAACTGTTTGGTGCGTGCATGTTTGTATGAATGTTTGGAGAAGAGTGTTGTGAATGGATGTGTATGTGTGCGTGTGTATGTATGAATGTTTGTTGAAGAGTGTTGTGAATGGATGTGTTTGTGTGCGTGCGTGCGTGTATGTATGAATGTTTGGTGAAGTGTGAATGAATGTGTTTGTGTGTGTGTGTGTGTGTGTGTGAATACATTGCTTTAAGTGTTATGTGTATGTGTATGTGTGTGTGTGCGTGAAAGTGTGTGCCGTCTGCCCCCCTCCCTCCAAAACTTACCGACTGCCACTGGGTAACTGGAGGGCTTCTTGGACCCCAAGGTCCATATATGCCTAATGGGGGTTAGGTATTGGGTTACAAAGAGCAAGGGGTAGATTTAGTTTAATCTTAGAATTGGCCAAGGTCAAGTGGGGGTGCAAAACAACAGAACGAATTTGGTGGACTGACTATTCTGAGATGAAGAAACTAAAGTACTCAGTAGCTATTTGCTGCTATAAAAGAACTCAACCAGGAAGCATGGGCCCTTTATTTGCGACAGAAATTATTCCTGCATCCAACACATCAAAACAAATGTTCAACATGTTGGACTCTAAGTCAATCCCAGCTGCAGCAAGACAAGTATTACTTTTTCTCAGGAGTTGTGATTTCCTACCAGACTTCGTTCATGATAAAGTCCTGTACCTTTGTATTTCACTGTGGCACCACTAAATCTTCCATATTTCTGGACTAATATGATACTAACGATGATCAGACTATCCATTTGCTTACAAACTTGAAATTGCTTGCTGATTAAACCATTAAAGCACTGGTGTGTTCCATCAAATCACAATACCCTCCTGAAGTTGGACCTGCATGCATTCTTTATTTAGCAATTTACTCCATCTACTCCTGTCTCTCAATTCTTTACAATTCAATTCCTTGAGAAGCTGTCCTTTCCTATAGGAGAAAAAGGTCTAGATGCCCCTCTATCAAAACCTACACCACTGTTGCACTTCCCTCTGTTCCAATTAAAATTCTAGAGAAAAATATCAATGGAAACTGTCAGGGGTGTTTAGATCCTGTGCAATCATATTTCATAGCACAGTCAGTCTTTGTTTCCATTTTCTTTGCCCTCCTAAGGATTACGAAGTAGAGCAGCACTTATTTTGTTGGATCTCACTGACATAGGGCAGTACATTTTTAGAAGATGGAGCTGTATGAATTGTGGAGAGCCAGTTAACCTCCTTATTTGTTCTAGAAGATGATAGCGTAGGAGAGTGGACCCACATGACTTGGTCCTGCCCTTGCTTAGAATTATTTTGGCAAGGTGTCTTTGAACATATAAATCAATGTTTAGGTTAGGAAATATTTTTACATTATTGTGTGAGAATGCTGTTTAGCACCTTCTACTGAATAACTTTAAACATGGCGACTGAAATGTCATTTTCATATCCATTTTGGCAGCAAAGCACTCAGTACAACGTTTTGGAAATCGCTCTATCTCTCCGTTTCTCAATGTGCTTTAATAAAATGGCAGAAAATGAAAACCTTTGTATGTTATGAAATGGTGCAATCCCAAATTTTTTAGGAACATAGAAAAAATGCGATCACTTTTCCTAAAATTGGACTATAATACATGAATTCACGAGGGATGAACTATTTGAGTATGAAACATTAAAGAAGTGAACAGTAATAGTTTTGTACTTTTGTATGTTGCACTTTGTCTTTTTGTGTTTGAACCAATTTATACAAGAAACTTCTCTACTGACTCCAAAACAATTAAAATAATCATGGGGAAGGTTGTTGCCTGAGGACTTTAACATTTGGGAGACACATATTATCGCCCGTTGCCATGTGAGTAGAATAGAAGTCCGCTCTCTGTACAGCTTTGACATTTGAATATCCATAATCATCTAAATATGCCTGCACGCTCTAGTCAACCCGACTGCAGCGGGTGCAGCGGCCAGGGCAGCTGACTTCGGAGCACAGGGTTCACGGTTCGATCCTCGGCTCCGGCGGCAGCTCAGCTCAGCACCATGTGACTCTGGGCAACAGCTCACTTAATTTCCACGACGGCCCCCAGCGCCTTGAGACCCGTAAGGGTGAGTAGCTGCGCTATATAAAAACGGACTTACCAAGCATGAGCACTGTCTTTTAAATGCCTGCAAGGAGGAAAGGTGTTTCACAGCAGGTAACAGGTAATAAACTAAATAATGTCTCTTAGTTCGAATGTTGGTCCCTTTAGCCATATGTAGTCCAGCATCGAGGTTGTAAAGTGCCAGTACGTATTGCTGATATGTTGGTCGGGAAACCACATTAGGGCCAGGCATGTGCTCACGTGACGTCATTGTGTGTTTTGATGCTATAGAACATGCCATACGTTACACGATAATGCCGTACTTGTTTTTCATATTCGTGTATTTACATCACATATCATCTGATTGAGCTTTCCGCCCTACCGTGCTAGACCCACACAATTAAAACATCCACGATTCCGTACGAGGTCATCTGACTAAACGTGGCCGTGTTCTCTTGGGATGCTAAAGGGCGTGGACATCACGAATGGAGCAGGTGAAGTGGTAATGGGGCCAAAGGGAGTGGGGGCCCACAGCACCCCCAATGGTTGATTGTTTTTTCTACCAAAACAGTAGTCCGGGCCGTCTGCTGGATGGCCGTAAGGCCCACGCCATAGATGGTGCTTCCTTCAGCATAGAAACAATGGTTAATAAAAAATAATCAGGTTCTACAAGGCTTGGACACTTCAACAAGGGGAATCTAGTTTTGTGCTGGCACTGCTCCCGTTCATCAAGCATTTAAAGAAACAAACTATCGGGCACTGTGTAAATCGTAAAAGTACAAGTGTGATTAACCTAATCAGTATTAGCTGGGTAATGTCAAGAAAAAACACTAGCATTAAATCGATTACAGTATATTAATCAAATGGACATCACTGCCCAAGTTCTTCCGGGGTCGTCTTCGAGAGACAGATATGAGGACATGACAGAGGATCGCGAGGCGTTGAAGTATAGCTGCTACCTTTAGGTATTACAAGGATGGAAATGCATTATAAAGCTCGCCCGTATACTTGAAAGGACAACAAGGAATAATAGGCAGCACATTATTGAGTCTTTAGTCGGGGTTTGCCACGCCATTGTCAAGATAAAGGGATGGGTGCTAAATAGGTGGGTACATTTCCGTAGAAACAAGGGTACAATAAGTGTCACAACCGAACCACTTTCACTGTTAACATCTCCGTATCAACCAGATAAACATCTTTCAGGTGTACCTGAGTCAAAAACGTAGCAAAAGGCAAACACCTCTCGTGTCAAATCTGCAACATTAAGGAGGATATATTTGCAATGAAGATCAATGATTAATTTCACCTCCGGGGCTACTTTTCGTCCACGGTCCTTACACAGCCACACCACCCTGTTCAGGGCACTCACGCGCTTATCTCGCAGCAGACTTTCAACAACTGCACTAAAAGGAACGAAGACGCGTTCAGTGATGCTAAGCTTCATACGCATTCAATTGAAATTACAATTGTTCTCAACGCTTTCACAGGATGAAAGACTGTTTGCTCCTTTCCCAGATTTCACCACTGAATCCAAGCAACTGATGCCTGCATACATATGTGACATGGGCGCCTGAGGGATTTAAGGATGGTGTCACAGGCCGCAGCCAAACCTTCTGGACACAATATCGGGCTGTTTCTGCCCTCCATAACATGGGCGTTTTTTGCCACTCGTTAGTAGAATATGATCCAAGTAGGAAATTAAGTTTGGGAATGATGCTAAAGGCAAATATCAATAAAATACCATACTATAATGTACGTGCCTTACAGAAGGCAGGCATAATCTTTAAATACGGCCACATAAAACCATTTAAGAATCATCAAGTACACTTTCCGCACTTCATTTTTTAAACATTTTCGGCGGAATTCGCGACCCCAACGCGAATTCTGCCATTTAAAAAAAAAATGCTTTTTTTGGCCCTGGGAGTCCTTGTGGGACCCTCTGAGCAGGCCAAGGGGGTCAGGGTGTTTCTACCCTGCCCCCTTTTCTTGCATTTCACCTTTTTTTTCACTGTTTTCTTGTGACTCGGTTCTACCGAGTCACAAGATGGCTGCCAACACTTCCTGGTTTGGAGTGTTGGCAGCCAATCAGAGTGAAGCTCGTGCCCAGGAGGGTTCACGAACCCTCCTCGGTGCTCAAATATCGATATTTTTTCTTTTTCTAATTTCTCAGGAACTACTGAACGGATTTACACCATTTAAAACAAGCATTGGCATAGCCAATAGGTCTCGCTTTTGGGACCTTATAAGTATTTAGTAATGCAGCACAATATCCTTGGTGCAACAACATCAACTGTTGCATGGCTAAACACTTATAAGGTCCCAAAGGCGAGACCTATTGGCTATGCCAATGCTTGTTTCTTTTCTCTGTGAGAAGCCCTACGTGGGGATGCCTAGACTTGGGCGCTTTGCTCATTGAGCCATAGGTCTCAAACTGCCCCTTGCTTGTGATTGGCAGCTGGCTGAAGAACTCCATATGTATGACACCAGTTAGATCAGATGACACATTGTCAGAAGGCCTGTATGACTGAAGAGGACTGTTATTTGAACTGTTTGTTGAGAGCAAACGTCACCTTTACAATAGAGGAAGAATTTATGCTATGTTTCTTCCTACTGGGCCAGTAGTGAGAGGGCCTGGAATGTTGTAAGATTTACTAACGATATTGGTTGTTATTAACCTTCCTAGCGTAAACACTCGCTCTTAAGGTGATATTTTAAATACTTTTCAAGTTCTTTGATTCTTCCAGTTGCCATACAGTTTTATTTGTATATATATTTGTTAGAAGTCAATACAAATTGTTTAAAATAAATTTTAAAAAATGCAGAACAAGGTTGAAGCAGGTCCGGGGAGGCCTGTCTTCCGGTTCAGAGGTGAGATGGCATAGCAGTTCAGACTGGACTGTTCCAGTTGTGGCAGGACCAAGACAGATTCGTGTATGATTTCTCCCTCGTTGTAGCGCCACAGTGAGCAAAAAAACAACAAAAAAACAATGGCATGGAATGTGGCCCTACCAGAGGCTGAGATTAATTCAAGTATTGCACTCATCACTTTTTTGATTTTTAAATTTATGTCGCCGTATAGTGTTGACTGCTGAAAAGCTCTACCGCTTGTTTTAGCGCAGTGTAGAGACCACTAGTGGAAATTTATGTCAATTTAAGATATTTTATACAGATGTCGTTGAGCCATTTTTTACACTGATTGGGTTTGAAGATCCAAAATGAACTTGACATAAAACATTTTTCCAAAATGATGCACGGTATTGCAAGGGGCAGGTGGCTGAGCCATGGGGATGGGCCACTTTAGAGGAAGGGGATCTTTGGTGTTTCAGCCCAGCAATAATATAGGCTTTAGCAGCATCAGTTTTAATAATGTTTACACAGAACCAATTATTTTTTCATTTAGACTTTGACTGCTGATAAACAGTAAACTATTTTTGCCACATGTCTCTGGATATTTGTGAATCACACTCAACTAAGGGGGAAGAGGGAAAACTCCTACTTCAACCTCCACTATCAATCCCAAAACACAACAAGGCAAGTCCCTGAGTGTCAGGATTGTCTGGGACATCCCGGGTGCAATGTCTGCAAAATGGTAGCACCCGCCCTCTTCCCCTCCCCCGCAGGCTGCCCAATGAACACAACACGTCCCCCCAACATCTACATTTGTTTACGCTTAAAGAGGGCTGAACGGGGTTCGTGCGATGGTGATCACCCACTTACCATTCACGTACGCTGCAGCCGTTCGTTCCTTCATCGCAGAGGCGGGAGTGCGGCCGCACACAGGAGTGTCGGTTCGGCAGACGTGGGCTCCAAGCATTCCCGCAATCTGTTTTCAAGAAGGCTCCACAAACTCTTAGTGAGCCAGTAAAAGGCTTCCTTCTCGTACGGTAGTGTTTGTTACAAGAAGGGTGAAACAAGAAAGGCACACCGGAGTGGATGCCTGCTTGTACCCCTGGGGGACCGTAGACATTGTGCTAATTCAGGAGCATTGCAGTCAGTCCCTGCTTGTGCCCCAGGGGCACTACAAAGTGCACGCTACATAACATCAATGCCGAAGAGACACACAGCCCTGAAAATGAAAAGGAATGGATTGCGTGCTCGTCCCTGCTCGCTCCCGCGGTCAACTTTTTAAACAAGCCCGGGGAGCATGCTAATGACGGCGCACAGTTCCTGTTTTTTCAGAGGGGACTTTTCTCGCGCAACCAACAAAATAAATAGAACAAGAGAGGAGCGGGGACGAGAGGAGCGGGGGCGAGGGCGAGCGAGCGCGGCAGCCTGCTCAGCTGACCAGACGCTCGTGCGTCATGGCCTTTTGCCGGCATGTGTTTACAATTATCGCGCACGATAATTGGAAACACATGTAAAAAAAAAAGGAAGCTGATAGCCGCGCGGCCGTGAAAGTGACACAGCCGCGTGGCGCGAAAGTGAAAGGAAAATGAAGCTGACGAGGAGGGAGTGGGAGGAGGGGGGAGGGTATTCACGCGCTGTAGACTATTGACATTACGAGAACGAGCGAGATAATTACTAACAGATGCTAGTGCCGCGCATAACCGCACGAAAAGCGAGCGAAATAATTACTAACAGATGCTAGTGCCGCGCGTGCCGCGCGTAACCATCCCAAAAAGGCCAGCCACGACGCATGAGCGTTTGGACTGCTTCTGAAACCCCCTTACTTAAAGTCTTCGCCTAGCAGCGCTTGCGCGCTACTCAAGGCTCGACCTAAAAAGGGCTCTTTCTGAACCAAGGGCTACCTTTTTGCCAAATTTGGTGTAATTCCGTTCAGCCGTTCGGGCTGTAGCCTGTTCCAATTTTTCCTATGGAAATTACCATGGGGAAAACGCGGTTTGGGACCCCCCTTTTTCTCGGCCCCGCTTGACGAATCACCCCGAAACTTTCAAGACAGGAGCTGACCGGAGCAGGCCATTAGTTTTAAAAATTTCGCAAAGATTCGTCAACCGGTGCCAGAGATATTGGAAAAAGAAAAAACGCTTTTTGAATAGAAACGAGATCCTAACTATAACTACCTACTGGCGACCGCCAGTAGGTAATATATATATATATATATATATATATATATATATATATATATATATATATATATATATATATACACATACATATCTATACATATATATATTTATATATATATGTATAGATATGTATATGTTTATACATAAATATATTCACAAAAAAACAAAGGGTACAGGAACATTACAGCAAGACTCAGATTTCACTCGTAAAAAACAGTGAAATTCCGGAGTTTCGTGAGCTGCTTATAACTTACGCCCTCGCAATGCACTGCTTATGACCTCACATATTACATCACTCATGACATGGTCAGTGACATCACTGATGACATCTCAAATGACATCACTGATTATTTCAGTGATGACATCATTAAGTGAGTGTTAGAGTTTTTAAGAGTTGATGGGTGTTAAACATATATAGTAACCTACTACAAAAGTTAAATTAGTATACTTGGTGAACTTCTACTGAGTGATACTATTTCTAACATATATTATGTGAGTAGCTGTATGGGTCTATAAGTGGATGTGTGAGTAGCTGTGTGGGTGAGTGAGATGCTGTGTGAGTGGCTGTGTTGGTGAATTAGAGGGTGTATCAGTGGCTGTATGGGTGAGTAAGTGGGTGTCTGAATGGCTGTATGTGTGAGTGAGTGGCTGTTTGAGTGGGTGTTTAGTTACGTGAGTTGGTGTATGAGTGGCTATATTGGAGAGTAGTTGTTTGTGTGAATGGCTGTATGGGTGAGTGAGTGAATGTGTGAGTGCTTGTATGGATGTGTGAATGGGTATGTCAGTGGTTGTGTGGGTAAGTGAGTGCTTATATGGGTGACTGAGTAGCTGTGTTGAAAGGCTGCATGGGGAGAGGGTGTTGGTGTGTGAGTGGCTGTGTAGGTAAATAAGCGGGTGTGCGTAGCTATCTGGGGGAATGTGTGGCTATGTGACTGGTGTATGAGTGGCTGTATGGGTGAGTGAATGGTTGTTTGAGTGGCTCTATGGAGGAATGAGTGGGTATATATATCTACTGGTATGGGTCTATGGGTATGTGAGTGGTTGTGTGTATGTGTCAGTGGGCATATGAGATGTTCTATTGGGGTATGAGTAGGTATTCGAGTAGTTCTGTGGATGATGTCACCAGTGATGTCATCAGTGATGTCATTTGAGATGTCATCAATGATGTTATCAGGGATGTCACTGACCACGTCATGAGTGATATAATATGTGAGGCCATAAGCAGTGCATTGCAGGGGCGTAAGTTCTAGTTAGCTCAGGTAACTATAACTGCTTAGTTTCACTGGTTTTGTATGAGTGAAATCTGAGCCTAACTATAACGTCCCAGTAACCTTTGTTTTTTTCAGTGAATATATATACATATTACCTACTTGTTGTTACAGTTAGGACCAACTTTCCATAGGAAAAGCATTTTTGTTTTGCTAATAACTTTGGTGCTATTTGACGAATCTTCACAAAACATTCCTAATTAGTTTGTCATTCACTTCAGCTGCTGTTTGTAAAGTTTTGGGGTGATTTGTCAAGTGGGGGGTGAGAAAAAGGGGGTCCCACAAGGCATTTTTCTCATGCAATTTCCCGTAGGGATTTAAGACACAACTACAACTCAAAGTGCTCAACAAAATTACACCAAATTTGACAGAAAGCTAGATCTTGGTCCAGAAAGAATGCTTTTTATAATTTGGTGCAAATGTGTTCAGTAGTTTTTGAGTAATTAAAAAAAAAAAATTATATTTATATATCTTGAGACGAGGCTCCACATGGTGGATTTTTTAAATCCACGTTCCAGCAGCAATGCCATGATTGGCTGCCACCACTTCAACCAGCCTCCCAGAGCCATTAATCGCCCTGGGTAGCCCATATTCCCGGGCCAACTCATATACTGTGTGCTGGGGTACATACCCAGGAACATAGCAGGTTCCCTGCCCGCACTGGGTCAGCCAGGATTACCTGTGCTTGCTCTCGCTTGGCGTAAGCAATTTAAAAACTCTCACCAAGTGGAAGCAAACATTGGGAGTGAACTTTTCATTTGTTTACCTGCTTGCACTAGGAGCAGCATCTTTAGCTGCTACCTGCCTGCAGGAGTACTGCCGGCTCCCGCTGGAGGCAGGGAGCTGGCTTGGGCCATGGGGGCCTTGGGGCTCCCCGGTGGCACCCATCTATAGTGTGGTAGGTGCCCTGGGTGGGCACCATGGCACCCACAATTTGTGTACTGGCCCTGTGGGTTGGGGTCCCTGGGGCTGAAATTGGCCTTTGAAGGCGGTGCCACACGGCACCCTCTTAAGATATTGACTGGGCCCCCAGGCCAAAATTGGCCCAAGAGGGTGGGCCACGTGCACCCCTCTCACTTTTTATTAAAAGGCTGAGCCCCGGGGGTGGGATACCTGGTTCCAAAATCGGCCCCAGGAGGGGGCCGATGCAGGGATATTATAGTTTGGAAATAGAATAAAAAATCCTTAGAAATTCACTAAAAAAACAAAGGGACATTATATTTAGGTTCAGCTTTTACACACATGAAACCATAATAATGAAGCAGTTACAGTTATAGTTATCTCAAGGAATTATAATGCATGCCCTAAGGTAACTATAACGTGCGCCCTCGCCATGCAATGCTAATTACCCGCACATATTACATTTGTCATGACATCTTCTATAACATCATTGATAATATCACTGTAACATTTGCAATAACATTATTGATGAGAAAATTGTGCATGATAGCGGCACAAGTCTTAATTACCTTAGGGCACCCCCTTGTCCATTGTTTGTTTCTCACCACTGTCTGCCCTTCCCGTGCTGTCTGTTGTTTGTTTTTCACCACCCCTATACCCTCCTCCTGCTGTCCATTCTTTGTCCCCCCCTGCTCTCTATTGCTTCTTTCCCAGGTCTCATCCCCCCTCATGTTGCTTGGCCACCTCAGGCCACCGTGCAGTTTTTACACTTTTTGCACAGCAGCAGGGACTGCTGTGCAACATGGGTTAAAGGAAAAAAGCACTATGATGCAGTCAATGCTCTGCAACATGTAAAAAAAAACATTGACAAAACCAATAGATCTTTCATAGGCGAAACCTATTGGCTTTGCCAATGCTTGTTTAGCGGATTTGTGGAAAAATAACAATTGATGGACAGAATACTGCACAATGTCAAAAATTCACCCCAGTACAGAGATCTGGGCCTAAATCCATCGTTTTTTTGCTCCACATGTAATTCCAGTTCAATCCCAGCCATATGGAAATCAGTCTTGACCCTGTTCCCCATGGGAACAGTCCAGCCCGAACTGCAAGGCCAGGTCCTCCCTGGACTGGAATCAAGCATCTGGGGACAGGTTTCGGGGCATCACCCCTCATCAGCCAGGCTAGCTTACCTCCAGTGGCTTGGAGAGCACAGGAACAAAGTTTGTGCATACCCGTCCCACTCGTAGTGACAAATGGAAGAAGAACAATTGATGGACAGAATGCTGCACAATATCAAACATTCACCCCTGTACAGAGATCTGGGCCTAAATCCATCGTTTTTTTGTTCCCCATGCCATTCCAGTTCAGTCCCAGCCATATGCAAATCAGTATTGGCCCTGGTCCCCATGGAAACAGTCCAGCCTGAACTGCCAGGCCAGGTCCTCCTTGTACTGGAATCAAGCATTCTGGGACCGGTTTCGGGGCATAACCCATCATTAACCAGGCTAGCCTAACTCCAATGGCATGGAGAGCACAGTACCCACATGTGGGCATACCCGTCCCACTCGGGGTGACAAATCCAAAAAGAACAATTGATGGACAGAATGCTGCAAAATGTCAAACATTCACCCCAGTACAGAGATCTGGGCCTAAATCCATCTTTTTTTGCTCCCCATGCCATTCCAGTTCAGACCCAAGATCAAAAACCTCTACGACAACTTTGTCGACCATCCGCCAGACTCCACAGCCGGTCCGACCCCCAGACACACCAGCCAGCCCACCATCTCCTCCTGGACGCCGATCACAGCCGAAGACACCGCCTCAACCATGAAAGGCATCCACTCAGGGGCCCCGACCAACCCCTGCCCTCCACACATCTACTACAGAGCCGCCATCGCACCTGAACTACAACACACCATTAACACCACCTTTGAAACAGGCACCTTCCCAGATGACTGGAAATGCACCGAAGTCAGGGCCCTGCTGAAGAAGCCCTCAGCTGACCCCACGGACCTGAAGAACTACCGACCCATCTGATTCTACTCGACCTATCGGCTGCTTTCGACACCGTCTCCCATCGCACACTGGTTGCCAGACTACACGACGCCGGCATACAAGGAACCGCCCTAGACTGGATCCAATGATTCCTCACCGGAAGAAGCCAAAGGATTAGACTGCCACCCTTCCTCTCCGATCCCACGGAAATCACCTGCGGAGTCCCACAGGGGTCATCACTCAGCCCGACCCTCTTCAACATCTACATGGCCCCCCTTGCTGCCATCGTCCGACAACACGGCCTCAACATTGTATCCTACGCTGATGACACCCAGCTCATCCTCTCCCTCACCAAGGACCCCACCACCACCAGACTCAACTTCCAGAAAGGAATGTAGGACGTCGTAGTCTGGATGATCAACAGCTGCCTAAAGCTCAACACCGAGAAGACAGAAGTCCTTGTCCTCTGAACCACCCCTTCAGCATGGGACAACACCTGGTGGCCCACTGCCCTCGGCAGCCCACCGACCCCCACGGACCATGCCAGATACCGCGGCATCGTACTCAACTCATCCCTCACCATGAACCGACAGGTCAACTCCTTCGCCTCCAGCTGCTTCAACACCCTCCGCATCCTCCGTAAGATGTTCAAATGGATCCCCCAGAGTCAAGGAAGACAGTCACCCACACACTCATCACCAGCCGGCTGGACTATGGAAACACACTCTATGCCGGCATAAACAAGTCTCTACTCCTCAAACTCCAGATGATGAAGAAAAACCCCCGCCAGACTCGTCCTCAGCATCCCTCGACATGAGCACATCAGCCAACACCTACGAGAGCACCACTGGCTCCCCGTGGAGAAAAGAGTCACTTTCAAAATCCTCACCCACGCCTATAAATGCCTACACAACACAGGACCCAAATACCTCAACCACAGAATCACCCTGCACGTACCCAAAAGAAACGTCCGATCAGTCAACCTTGTACCCGTCCGAAACCCCGTGCATCCACAGAGCCAAGGCAGGCAGAAGATCCTTCTCTTAAATCGCGGCCAAGACCTGGAACGAACTCCCGGCAGACATCAGACGCGCCCCCTCCCCGAACACCTTCAGGAAGACTCTCAAGACCAGGCTCTTCGGCTGAGCAGCTCTGCTGACCCCCTCCCCTAGCGCCTTGAGACGCTCACGGGTGAGTAGCGCGCTTAAAAATTCCCTGATTGATTGACCCAGCAATATGCAAATCAGTCGTGACCCTGTTCCCCATGGAAACAGTCCAGCCCGAACTGCCAGGCCAGGTCCTCCCTGGACTGGAATCAAGCATCCTGGGACCAGTTTCAGTGGTGAAGTGAGCTAAAGAATGATAAAGGATCCAACCCAGATCTTTGACTGGGGGTGAGTGTCTGAAAAGTTTCAGCGCTTCGTCCATCATCTCCTTGTGTTTGCGTTGTTCACCCTAAGTTGGCAGGGTATGCCCAGACATGGGTCTTTTGCTCACATTGCCACTGGATTCAAGCTAGCCTGGCTGATAAGGGGTTTTACCACAAAACCGGTCCCAGGATGCCTGTTTCCGGTACAGGGAAGACCTGGATTGGCAGTTCGGGCTGGACTGTACCCATGAGGAAGAGGGTCAAGACTGATTTGCATATGGCTGGCTCTGAAGAGGGGTGGCAAAGTGAGCTAAAAAATGATGATGGATTCAACCCAGATCTGTGACTGGGGGAGAGTGTCTGAAAAGTTTCAGCGCTCCGTCCATATTCTCCTAGTGTTTACTTTGTTTGCCCTAAGTTGGCAGGGTATGCCCAGATGTGGGTCCCTTGCTCACTTTGCCATTGGATTCCAGCTAGCCTGGCTGATGAGGGGTGTTATCCCGAAACCGGTCCTAGGATGCTTGTTTCCGGTCCAGGGAAGACATGGCTTGGAAGTTCGGGCTGGACTGTTCCCATGAGGCACAGGGTCAAGACTGATTTGCATATGGCTGGGTATGAACTGGGGTGGCAAAGTGAGCTACAGAACAATGATGGATTCAACCCAGATCTGTGACTGGGGGTGAGTGTCTGAAAAGTTTCAGCGCTCCGTCCATCATCTCCTTGTGTTTGCTTTGTTTCGAGGATGTGGCCACATGAAATGTGGAGCACTGCAGATGAAATGAGCGGCAAGCAAGTGACCCATTAGCACTACCTGGAGAGTTATAGTTTAGTCTTAAGAAATATTAAAATAAATAGAAAAGAAACAAATGAAAAGGGATCTATAAAAAGAGAAAATTAAAAACTAAAGCATGGGCCAACCAGCCCCGACACTGAAGTGCACTCTTTTTCCAGTGGATATACACATTTTATTAAAAAATGTCATCAATTCACAGTGCAAGAGACCGAATGACTGGTGTGGACCCCGTTTAGTATGCCGTCATGGATGGATGCTGAGTTTAAATGACGCTCGGACAGACCAATGGCAGAACAGAGTTGACCCAAAGGCCCTCCATGTACCTACATGGATATATATTTATACATGGATGCATGTATTATTTAATGATTTTCTTTTCTTTGTTAAAAGATCCTGGCAGACATCTATTGAGAGATTATAGCAAGAACTAATACAGTGCAAATCTTCTCCCCTAGGGTGTGTCAGAGGCGGTGACAGTCATCAAAATACTTCTCTAAAAATGTAATCTGTGACATTTCATTTAACAAAATCTGTAGGCTTTATTACAGAGAAATTGCAATCTATACTTAAGTGCCTATTGACTTTAAGATATGCGCTTCACAATCCGTATTTAAGGCCTACTTCATTTATCATAGCTTCTTATAATAAACAGATTACATTTCTGGCATTGGAAATATTGTTTTTCTTGTGAAGCAATCAGGCCTCTAGCTTTTCTCATTGGCTTTTCACAGGAGCCAACTATGTTGGTAAAAAGCCTTCCCACAAGACAACCATCAGGTATACCATAATAAAGTTACAAATATATACACAATGCAATTGTCAAAACAATATAAAATCCCTACTAATAGAGCCTGATAGGGATTACTGTAGTGCAAATCGTCTATCTGTGTGGTTTGTTCATGCGGGTCACCAGCTCCACAACCCTCCCTTACTAAGGTAATCTGTAAGATTGCATCCTGCAAAATACCTCCCTACAGGCGTTACCAAAAAATAATAACAATCCATCCTTTAAATCGAATTGTCTTTAGCACATGCTTTCCACAATAGGTAGGTGAGGCCTACTGGCTTTGTTATAGAGTTATCTTGATAAACAGATCACACCTATGAAATCTGCCAAGGAACTGATGAAGCCTTTACCATTGGCTTCACACTTTTTACAGCTCCAGCCTATAAAAGTGTGCATAAACCGACTACAATCATGCATTTGATTATAAAATTATAAATAAGTAGAAAAATACAGCTTGCAAAACAATATACAGCCCCCTCAACAGAGCCTAACAAGAATCATCAGAGTGAAAACCGCCATGGATTGTTAGAGTGGCCGGCCAATGAAAAAACCTGTGTCTACTATGGTAATCTGTGAGATTTCATGTAACAAAATAGCCTGTCACACAATGTGATAACAACCAACTGATACAGTCTGACTGACTTTAACAAACGCTTTACACAATTAATAAGCCAGACCAACTGCCTTAGTCATAACGTTTCATCATAAGCAGACCAAACATATCTCATCGGACGTAATGTTTCCCAGGGCACCAATCAGCCCTATAGCTTGTCACCATAAACAACTCAGGCACATAATTTTGAGCGGAAGACAGTCTACAAGGCAACCATCAGACACACAGTCATAAAATGAGAAAGGAATACAAAATTACAGTTGGCAAAATACTATCTCTCCTATGAGTTCCTAACACAGATCTTCACAGAGCAGACCTTCAATATCTGTGGTTGGCCACAGGGGAAAGCAACACCAAAGCCATTGCCCACTACAATAATCTCTGAGATTCCATAGAACAAAATACCTATTGGTCGGCTTTAGTATAAAGTATTAACAATAAACATTTAAATGCCTATTGACTTTAACATATGCTTAGTGCTCATTCTGAGCGGAGGGTTGCCAGTGGGGGCCACCGGCACTCATTTATGGGGACAGCCACTATTTCTTTCTCATTATATATTCCCTGAGAGCTAGAGAGAGAAAACACACAAAGGGGAAAGAAGAAGGAAGGGAAGATGGGAAACCAGCCACAAAGGGAGAGAGCTGGAATCTGCAAGGGTAAAATAAATGGGCTGAGAGTTTCTGTTAGTGGATTAAATAGGCATGAGGGGGACTGAAGACTGCCAGCCACAGGCTTCTAAGCAGTGCTTTGGGCACCGGCACTCATTGTCTGTACAAATGAAGCCCTGCATACCCTTTTTGCAATAAATGCGTCAAGTCTGCTGCTCCTAATATCATTGACTTGCCACCATAACCAGCTCAGTCCTGTGTGGAGCATAAGCTTTAACACAAGCCACAAAGTGCAATTCAAGTAGTGAAAGCTCACAAATTGGATCCAATCAAATCCTGTACTTATGGGAACCAACATGTGAGTGGATCCTAATCCTACCTTGCAGTAACACACTGAAAGTTCATTTTTGTTGATCACATACGTTTAGGTGACACTTACACTGTCGAGCCAGACTTAAACATTCATGTAGATCAGAGGAGCCCTGGGTATTGCACACTGCTCTCTAACACAAAACTACACTCTGAAGTCTCAAGTTAATAATGGAAGGGGAGGGTGCTAGGACTGCAACACATTCCCCATGGCTGCCCTCCTCCCGCCTGAGCTGCTGCCGGAGAACGATATTGTAAATTATCTAGTTACCTTTGCACTTTTACAGCAGTACAATGTCACATGTGTGCCCCTGAAGGTTCAAGCTCAAGCAGTTGGATAAATAAACAACATGATCATAGCGGGTTGAGGGCAGCACTTTTTACTGAAAGCACCCAACAAGCATTGGCATAGCCAATAGGTCTCGCCCTTGGGACCTTATAAGTGTTTAGCCATGCAACAGTTGATGTTGTTGCACCAAGGATATTGTGCTGCATAACTAAATACTTTTAAGGTCCCAAAAGCGAGACCTATTGGCTATGCCAATGCTTGTTTTTTCTGAAAGTTCTCCGATTCCAAATTATTAGCCTGGTAAATGAGACAGCAGCTTAATGGTTTCTGCTTTTGACTATACCATGCTAAAACAGACTTTTCTGTTTATTGGTCTTTGACAGATAAACGTTTGTGTTACATTTTATTTTTGAGCTGGCAAATATTTGATTTACAGCCACTCATTACGTTGGAGATAGTGCATTGACATTTGCATCAGTGGCACATTTTTCAGTACTGTAACACGTCATTAGTAGCTATTTATTCCAAAGGTCTCCTGACATACTTTCAATTCAGCAATTTACAATACGCATATTTACGTTTTGGAGATGGTACTCTACCATTCCGTATACTTATTTTTCAAATGTATTAAATTCGCTAAATATAAAGGGAACATAACACAAAAAATTAACAAACAATCTTAAAAGGCAATCAGGGATTCGCTTAAGTGATTTTAAGTGTCTGTTAAGTGTATTTAGACCCTTATATAAAGTTTATGCTTCCATAGAACCATTCTTGCTACGTAAGGCGTGCCCTGGGAGGGCTTATACAATATCTAATAATAAGACAATCCATCAGTCCTTTCAGTTTTCCAAACGTGGACGCTTTGTCCGTAAGTCAAAAGCAGACTTTACTTTGTAACTTCCCTGGGAGGGGTGGAGTGGCGCGAGCAAAGTGTGGACGTCATAGACAGAAGCACTCAAGGCAGGGAACGAGACGCAGAAAGTGACATAACCCCATTAAAAAGAGTGCGCCTCGAGGTCTGCGCTTAGAAGAGTATTATCGGGGTCGAGAAGGAGGGAAGGTGAGAGCAGACCGGATGCCCGCACTAAACAAGTCAGGGATGTTGTTTACCCTGTCATTAGTAAAACACTTACAGCCGATTCTGTAAATTCAGCACGTTAATGTCAACACACTGCACATGTTTTCAGGTGCCTAAGTATAAAAGACAATGAATGCCATTCAATACGGTAGCCCATCACAGCGCTGACCTTGTGAACCAACCTCAACTGTGACAAAGTGTCACACATCGATAAGAAAACCGAAACAGCAACTAAAAAACTCAAAATGAATGTGGAGTAATGAGGCTATTGCCTCGGTATCCAAAAACTCATCACTGTCAGAAGGCATCTGACAGACGAAGACAAAGAACAGCGACCTCAATACGGTAGATGTTGATTTTTCACCCATAGCGCACATAGCAGTGAAAAGTGGCCGGTCAGATGAAAAGGGGGTGTATATTCGCCACCGGGTGGAGCAGTGACAATCAGGCACGCGCGGAGTGTGTGCGGCACGCCCTCCTGTCACTTCAGCGCGCGCTGGTTCTTAACATGTATTGTGTGAGCCTGTCACTCTCAGTGTGAGACAGATGCAGGTGATGGGTGGGAGTGGAGAGGGGCTTTGAGGGCGGCTAGGTAGGGGGGAGGGCGACAGACTTCCCACACATCGCACTCAAGGGGCGTCTGGCGGCGGAGGTGGGTTAGGTCTACTCACTGACAATAGTTTAAAATGTTAAATTCGTGAACGTCCAATAAAATGTGCACACTGGAACTGCAGATACCAGAGAGCCGTGAGGATGGAAGAGAACTAACCGGAGGAAGAGATCATGACAGCACCGCAGACTCACGGAGTCTGATAAATATAATAACAAGCATTTGCAATGTAATCGGTCCGATTGCATTGCAAATGCTTAAGTTTAAAACTGAGCGCGGCGCCGCTTCATGGACAGCGCGCTCGGTTTCTTGATATATTTCTTAACTTCAACACTGAGCGCGGTGTCCTTGAAGTGGGCGCTGCGCTCAGTTTCAAAGTAAAAAAAAAAACAAAGTTAAAACAAGCATTGGCCGCGCGCTGTGGTGGGGGAGGGGGAGCAGCCGGAGAGCAAGTGACGCGCGGCCGTGAAAGTGACACGGCCGCGCTGCCGCTAGAGCACTCTGTGGTGGGGGAGGGGGAGGAGCAATAAAGAGGAAAGCCAGATGGCCTGGAGCATGCGAGGAATGCGCGTTACTGTGCGCGTACCCGCATGCTCTAGGCCAGGCCAAAAAAAAGTGGTTGCATTTCCGAAAGCCCACTTACAAAATGTCTCGCCCAGACCCAGCGCAAGCGCTGGCTTCAGGGCGAGACCTAAACATGTACTCATGGCTTTCAACATGTGGGCGGAGCCAACACCACTCTCTAGTAATGCTCATTTAATTGCCTAGCGACAGCTGCGCTGTAAAAAAGAGTACTGAAAAAAACAGGGCAAGCAGATAGAATGAGAAAAACATTAATAAATAAAACAAATAATTAACATTTAAATAGCTGTATCAACACAAGAACTTTGATCAGTAATAGCGTACAATCCATAATTGAAAAATCATGCCAATTAAATGATCAATTTACTATAAATTTACATTTTAATTAACATTTCATTGTTACATATGTGTGTATCCAATATCTAACTGACATTTGTTTTATATAAATTCTTCCGTTCATGAGAAACGTATTAAATACAGTTGTATTAACTGTTAAGTTAGAACCTTGGAGCAGTATCTTTACAAATTAAAAATATTAAAGTGCTAAAATTATTCGTTTCCGATTGGCAGCAATAGCTGATCAGTTTTATTACCAAAACGTTGGTTTAAAGTGCTTTAGTTTCTGGTATCTTGGTTAATTCACTTTAAGGTTCTCATTACAAGTGCCACCTTGGAAGGTGATTATCAATGCATTTTTTCAAATCGATACCAGAGGGATCGGAATTTAAAAGGTGCAATAATTCTCACCTATTACAAGCATTGCCCTTTAAAATGAGGCATAACCTGCGGAATCGATGTTTAATAAACCAAATTGTATTGCCTTTTTTACGGGCCTTTTCATCTGATATATTTCGGCAGGTTTCACCTTACGGAATTTGTCATGGGAAACCTCAGAGGGTGTGATAACTAAATATTATGAAATATCTCTGTATGTATCTGTTTTATTTTATTATTTTCTAACATTACCATGAATTATGATCCTCTTGTTCAAGCAATAGGGAAAACTTGTTGCAAGGTATTGCATTGAACTGGAACAAAATAGGACCTGAGTGAAATGTACATCATCATAGGTTAAAAGTGATCTATATTCTAGCCTAATCATTAGTCCTGTATTCTGATGGTGCCCTGGCTGTGGGTGTGCCCCGGGCCACTCGGCCTGATGTGCTTATCAGTCAGATAGGCGGGGTGTGGGCCATGGTGACTTTGTAGAAGATGCAGCGGTTCTGAGGATGAACCAGGCCAGCAAGGGGAAAGGTGGGGTAGGTAAAGTGATGACTCTTTCTCTGGTGTGTAGGACGTCCTTATGGGAGGGACCAATGTGAACTCTGGGAGACCCCTGAATAGGGAGTTTCCCTCATTTAAATGTGAGAAGACAAGGGCTTGATGTCAGTTCCAAAGTTTTTCTCTGGGAAGAATGGTGTTACTTTCTTTAGTAGAGAGAGCTGGTGGCAGGGCTTCTTGATTTTCTTGGCAATGTGTTATAACAGGGTGACGGCGTTTGGTGAATACTGGCCTTCGCATCGTCTAGGTTCATGTCATATAGCCAGGTTTGGGCTGGTTGAATCTGGTTGTTCCTGGTGAACTACAAGAATTCTGCCTCAGTGGGGTTGAGTTCCAGGTCGGTGCTGCACATCCAATTTCAGGTACAGAAAACTGTCATGCACAAGTGCCAGCCTCCAGGGTAGACTTCAGTGATGTTGCCAACATCCTACCCAAAACCAGCTGACGATAGAAAACTGATGTTGATGATAGAAAATCTAGCCATCAGTGGCTTTGCTGCCCAAAGCTTAATTCCATGGGATGAAATGTTCAATTTTTTCACATCTGTCAACAAAACAAAATAATGCATGATAATGTTCATTCTTTGTACAGGGGTTTCATTACAGGTTGTTCAGCCAATCTTCAGAAATGTGACAGTCGGCGACACAGTGGTGTTAGAGTGCTCCTACAACAGCAGCGGGAATTCTAGCCAGGGCAGCTACAAATGGTTTTTCACCAAGGTCTCCTCCTCGTCTTCTTTAAGAGAGATTGAAGTATCCAACACTAGTCAACAGTTCAGCGGGAGGGTCTTCAAGTCAGGACACAACGCCTTCACATCGCAGCAGGAAGCCAGCATTGAAATCCACAACGTGCGACATGACGACACAGGGACATACATCTGCGAGGTGGAGCTCTTCATGGTCACGAATGTTACAGGACGCGGAAATGGGACACGGCTGCTGGTGCTGGAGGGTAAGATGCTTTGTGTTTATAGTACTTAAGATGACAACCACTCATGATTCCTTCTTTGGAGAATTTCTGGTGCAGGCACCTCAGAAGCTGCAATGACCCCAGCAGGTTATGTGCTGTTCTGCCCATGTCCCACCCCACACTTATACGTATAATGTCACGGGGGTCTGTTCTTGAGTATTAGCAGCTTGAGCTCTTACCCCAAGGTAAGCCTAACCTTTCTCCACTGTAAAGGAACCCTCATCATTTGCATCTAGCACCACAGATTTGTTTGTACCTGTCTAATAGTTATTGGCTTAGTGATCCTCAACCCTTCCCTTTCAACTTCCTCCCAGCAGGCCCTGAAAAAGTTCATGCTGTTCTCATCCTTGCATTTACTAACCACTATTTACTTGCTGGCTCCTAAAGTCCCAAAGAATTCCAGTGCGTTAGCACCAGCAAAACGTCTAACGCATACAGTTGTCCGGGGTAGCCATCATGGGGTAGCCATCATGCTTGAACACTTGGATAGAGATTCCTTCCCATATGTTGGCATCCACCCTCTTAGCTGTAATTCACTAGTCAGTCATCTTTCTAACTAAGAAATTCAACCTTTTCCTCTTCGTTTCAACCACAAATGTCAATATCAGTTGCCGGGGCCCAATGGCTACCCAGGATGTGCCCATCTCAAATGCCCCTCTGATTAATGAGGCTGATACTTTTTCAGAAAGCCAGTCTGCCATTCTCCTGCCACTCATGTCAATCCCTACACGTCGCAAGTCACAACTTATACTTACCAAAGGTTTCAGAGGGAGGTAACTTGGGGATAAACTCGTACAAAACTCCACAGTTCTTCTGAGGTGGGAGTCAACTCGTTTTCTGCACCTGATGCACACCATGTTAAAGCGAGAAATAACATCAATGATTTCAGCTCTGCAGCCTTGTAAACACTTTGCAGAAAGGTTGACTTCAGTTTAAAACTGGTAAGCAGAAAAAAAGCAAATAGTGTCACTGAATGCAGGGAAGTGAACAACTGCTGGTTTAGCACTCTCTCAGCGAATGCGTCAGCTGTTCTTGCCAGGACCATCAAGATGGCAAACAGCGAAACCCCATCAAAAACGTCTAACTTGTAGTTGAATCTTTAAAATGTCCTCCAATAGCCGGTCAGTGGCGCAGGGTCACTGGAAGTTAGGTCAGCCTGGAGGAGCCACAGCCTTCATCACCGCGGGATATGGAGCGGCAGTCAAATATATGAGCCATTTGTTGACGTTTGATGGCTTTTGCTTGTCAGAGTTTTTACAGAGTTACCTCCAACTCCCTATTTGCCACCAGGAGTTGTCAAGATTGGTCCAGTTTCTTTAACTTTGTCTCTTCTGGACTGGTGACTTTAGTGCTGGCTTAGGCTTTTACCATGTCCCTTCAGACCCACTTATTATGCCATTTTTGAAGCTGGTATAATCCCATATACTTTTCTGTCGCACCAAAGTCGTAAACTTTGAAGTTACTACAGGTACCCATTCCTATTCCACCCAAAAAAAGTTATCTAAAACTAAGCTGTGTTGGGGGCCATTAGAACAAAGCCTAGCTTACATTAGCATGAGAGTGGATTTCTTCTGATGGAAACATCTTCCTCAAATTACAATGATTTTCTGAGTGTTTTGCCTCAGGCTGTGACGGTCTGCAGTTCTCAGCCTGAGGCCGACTATGTTTAGAGCCATGGACACAATTTACTCCCTCTACAAAACACTACATCTAACGTGATCACTGATTTACAGAATGCTACAGATCCAGTCACTTCTCTACAGGTGGATTTCTGTCTTCAGAAGGCCCTCACGTCAGTCACCAACGAAGTTGCAGACCCTTGGCAATCCCACTCCATATAGTCCAGGTCAGGTCATCGCTCTACACAAAGATTCTCCCTCAAAAACAGTCCTTAGACTTTATGTTACCTTTTAATGAGTCCTTAGAAGGTTGTATCAATGAGTCTTGGGAAAGTTCCCAACCAGTTCTAGTAGTGGTGGGATCAGCTACTTGACGGGAGGCACCATTTGACACTGCCTACATTTCTGCATACCCATCTCTCAATAACCACGCTGCCAAGCACTGCATCCCATAACACAACAACTGCACCACAAAGGTCATCACGCAGAATACAGAGACATTCCCCACATAGTATGAAAACATAAACAACATACTTCCAACTACACACCCTACATGGTGTAGCATGCTACTCATGTGGAGAAGTGCTTCAGCATCCCACATAGGGGTAGTGAACAGTATATAAATGCTGCAATACAATACAGGTCTGAAGATGCTGCTGCTGTTATCCCAGTGGAACATGTACTCCTGTTAGGCTAGATCTGAGAGCAATAAGTGATTTCCCTTCCCATTTGTTGAATACTCAGATTGAGATCCTCATGGACAACAGGATACTCAGCAGGGCAGAGAAGGTTCAAAGCAGCACTTCAAGAAATCTTGTGGAACCGGGCCGTAGACAGAAGAAATGGATTGTTAGTAGCGCACCTGGTGGAGAGAGAGAATTTGAAACCACTTTTTTCAACATGATGACCTGCTCCAAACACGATGAATAATAACTTACAAAGATGACAGTAATCAGCAGTTCCACCTATAAGCATGACACCGAACGATGACCCTTTACTGCCAAAGACAGCAAGCAATGCAACCTCTTTCATTCCTTCTAGTCTCCCATGAAAGGGTCTCTCTGATTTACACTATCTCTCCTGGTGACTCTTCCACTGGACTATGTTTTCAGTCCTGCCTCTATTTCAATTAATGATACAAAGGGCCAATTCACAAACGGACTTATGACTCGTGAAGTTACGAGTGCGGAGTCTCAGCACGCAGGACAGAATTTCCACACTCGGGCAGAATGGTCCTCACAGAAGAGTGCACTTCAGAAGGAAACTGCAGTTGTGCTGTACTACCTATAAGAGGTCCTTACAGAAAAGAACAAAGGCATCACAGACATTCCTGATTCTAAACTTACAGTTTGGAAGAGTGGGTTATGCAAAAGGCACAAGACTCTGACATTTTGAGAAAATACATACATCATTGCTTTGTATCTAGGTCTAGGTTTACCTCAAAATAAGTGCAATAAACAAACATTTTAATTTCTGCAAGATCATCTTTACCATGGACAGACTTCGACCATTAAACTTTAATTTTCGTTTTAGGAATTAAGATAAACGCCCCAGTGGGAAATGGCAATGGCACAACTATTCCAGGATCACTTTAACACACTGGAGGTTTTTCTGACAATGAATAAATGTAACTGCAACACCTGTGTATTAGAAAAAAGCGCAACACTTACAACTCTGGTGTAGTTCCTCAAGTCATTACTAGAGGTCCCTCTGAAATCACATAGAAATGTTTGAAATGTCAGTCACAAAGCTGAGAGGGTGTGGCCTCATCAACTCTCCAGCTATTCTAATTCCTTCTGCCTGTTTCTCCCAAGGACACATAAATCCCAAATCCCAAATTTCAACTTCAATATGCAATATAAATTTACAAGAATGGCAACATACTAGTATAAGCATCTGACTCTAACCTCGAAATCTTTGATCAATGAGTGCCCAAACTAGGAGCACACACATGAACACCCCTAAGCCAGACACACAAATTAATCAACAAACTCACAGAACCAAAAACACATCAGAACAAGACCCAAATCCAACTGAAATGGACCGTTCCACACCACAAGACTCACCAATGGCACTGCAACTAAAATTGTTCTACAACACAAACGAACAAGACCCAAACCCCTCTCCTTTCAACCACCTCAACTACCCTTTCCCCACAATACTTGACTGTCCCACAACAATGACAAAAAATAATCAGGACAGTTTGAAAACTCCAGTCCCCCTTAATCCAGACACTGACCATCTGACTCCTCCCCACAAGACAACAGCGACTAATGGAAAGTAACAGGGAACCAAAGGGATCACACCAGATGAGTCAGATATATCTGATAATAGCACAAAACAACACCCCTCCGGAATGATGACTTACGATGACTCCCAAATGAGTTTGATCACTAAATCTCAAAAATCACACATCGCTCCCATCAGTAAGCCCACTGGTCGTACACATAGCACAAGATGTCAGAAGAGTATAAGAAGTAAACACATCACAAACGAAGCACCAGGAAAGACCCCCTAAAATGACAACAAACATCCACTGGACATAAATTCACATACAATATGTTGATCACCCAATTCAGACACCACGGTTCACAAAGATCAAACACCAAGGTCACTCCACAAGGGAGACAACCAGACTGAGTCACACTTTACAGAATCCAAGAGAAGTGACATGCCATGCAGAGACTATCAGACCACATACAAGTCTGCCCAGCTAAACAAGCTGGGACACAAAATTGAAAACATAAACAAGGGATTAAATATAGCAAATGCAAACATCAGGGAAACCTCACTAGCTTTTCAAGAGATTAAGATATACACACAAGAAGTATTAACCCAAAATGTAAACAGACTTCCTCATTCAAACACACTATAACTATATCACCCACCCTTGGCCATCCATTCTTCAGCCCAGGCAAGCACAAGACCATCTATCACGACAGACATGTAAGCCTTGCTTCTTTGCTGGAAGGATTCCTCACCACTGGCCTCATTGCGGACCTACAACATTCCGACTATTTACATCAAGAAACGGCGAAGGTCACAGGAAAAAAGACAGAATACAAACCTCAGGAACCGAATTGAGATCCCGCTAACACCAAATCTTAATCCCTTGTGTCTAACCAAAACTGACCCTAAAATGTATGGTTCTCAACTGCAGATCAGTGATCAAACACACCACAGACATAGCCAAAACTATCCTCAATCACAATTTGTACATGCTATTCCTGACAAAAACCTGGCTTAATCAATGGTCCACACCTAGGCTTGACATCATCGTGCCTCCAAACTACACCATTTAATGCCTTGACCGACCGCAACCCAAGGGAGGAGGGATCCCGATCATTCATGAGGAATCCCTACTAGTCAAGACTTTCCCAGTAGACAGTCAATCATCCTGTGAATACAAGGGTGAAGAAATCTCCATAGCAAAGAAATCACTAGCCAAAGTACATCTCATTTACCACCCTCCAGGAGACAACCAACTATTCATTGAATATATATTGGAAACAATTACAATAAAATCCATGCTACACCCCAATGCTATTTTTCAAGAAGACTTGAACCTTCACTGGAATGATGAGGACAATATGCAGGTCTCCACTCTAAAACTATTCCTCTCTGATCAAACTTGACCCAACTAATAACAAAGGATCAACGCTTGACCTAATCATATCCAGTGAAAGAATGCTGACAATTGACTTGATCACACCTAATGACCGCTCTGGTCATCAGCCTTCCCAGAAAAGCATCCCCTTCTAACGCTCTGTCTACTCTTCACTGGCTGCCAGTGGAGAAGAGGATTACCTACAAAGTTATGTGTTAGTGCCACAGAATTCTCTGGAAAAAAGGCCCCGGCTACCTCCGCTCGATGATAACCTCTAACACACCTGCCGCAATCAGAGATCTGCTGGAGCCCACCTGGTTGCGGTGCCCAAAATCCAAAGAGCCAGGGTGGGAGCACAATCTTTTGGCTATATCGCAGCCAAAAAGTGGAATACTTTGCCACTGACTCTGAGAGCCGAACCTGCTGAAAGCATCTTTTCACAAGGGAATACAAATCTGGCTATTTCACCCCTAATTTGGGATTACCTGCACGTCCTCTTCAGCATCCCTTTTCTCCTTAGCCTAGGCATAGTTCTTTATTTTTCTACCTCTGGGAGTCTCTATCCTAGCGCAGGGACACACCGTTGGGTGTAACCAGGCACTTTACAAATGGAAATATTATTACTTAATCATTTTGCACCTGAATACGCACACACCGAGAACTAAAGGACAAGAAACCAAACAGAAATGCTGGGTTAGAGACACTAAAAACATGGACAGGGCAAACTGATCACACTTTGGAAGAATAACCTCTATCCCCCAACAGTAATCCAGAATGTTCTCGAATTAACCGAGCACTGCAACCATACAATTTCAAACATAATGGATTCAGTAGCCCCACTGAACCTCAAAAGACAAAATATCAAACCCTCTCACCCTAATGTTCAATCAAAGTCTAAACGATGAAAGGAGTAATCTTAGACACGCAGAATAAAAGTGGAGACATGAACCCTCAACACTGCTCCTAATCAAATGTTGTGAAAGTCAGAACAGCTTCAAAAAAGACATCTGGAGCACAAAAGCATCGTACTTAAGATTCCAACTCGACATTGCATGGAATTGCCCATGGCGATTGTTTGAAATTGTCAACCAACAAACCGGGGGGAAAAATGCAACCAAGATCAGCAATAACTCAGTCGACAACTGTGAAGCTTTCTCCTCATTTTTCAATAAAAAGATCTTAGAAATCGAAAAGGAAATTGTAACCGACAAAGAAAAGCTAAGTGCCACTTTAGACAATAATCACCATTCAGACATTGTATCTCCATACCAAGTGAAGGAACATACGACATCTCATCCATTCATGACCAAACATCAAGCTTTCTTGAGTGAGTTCAAAACACTAACCGAGGAGGAGGTCCACAAGATATTACTACCCATAAAGCCAACCTCTCATGTCAATGACCCTATCCCCTCCACAATGCTAAAGGAACTCAGTCACCTCTTCTCACTCATAATGAAGAAGATCGTAAATTCATCACTTGAACAAGGCAATATCCAGGACCGCTTGAAGGCTGGGTAAGCAACACCCTTCTTGAAAAAAGTAGGAGCAGACCCTACAACCCTGAGCAACTTTTGCCCAGTGTTGAACATTCCCTTTCTGGCCAAATTGTTGGAAAAATATGTGCACATCCAATTGAGTCAGCACATTGATCAATACAACCTACCTGACAAATTTCAATCAGGAATTAGACCAGGGCATGGCAGCGAATCACCATTGTTCACTTAATTGATGACACCCTTCAACAAATCTGCCTACTCATAGTACTAGACCTCTCATTGGCGTTTGACACAGTCAATAACAACCTATTTAAATTGCTGGAAAACAGAATTGGGCTGTACAGTAAGGTTCTCTCCTGGTTCTCATCCTTCCTGCAGAACTGCTCACAATGAATCAAACTACACAACTCTTTCTCAAATGCCACACCAGTGAGATGTGGAGGCCCAAAAGGGTCGACAATTCCCCGCCCACTCTTTAACCTATATAAGGAACAACCAATGGAAATCTTAAACAAGCGAACATTGCACACCACATGTACGCAGAGGGCACAAAATTATAGTGAAAGATATCCTCTCAAGAGGATATAATCTACCTAAATAACCATCCAGTCAAAACTCAGTCCTGGCTAGCTCACAACAACCTCAAACTGAGCTCTCTGAAAACAGAATTCCTACTTTTCTCACCGCACAACAGCTCCACACTCATCCAAGAGTGGCTTATTCACCTAAACGCCTTCAATTAAAAACCCACCATTATTAATTCGTCTGGATCCTTTGGATTAACACTAGACAAGAATCTTAACATGCTAGCACATATGAGTGCAACCATGCGCAAAGCGTCATTCCATCTCAATCTATTGAAGAAAGTGAAACCATTCCTGCCACCTCAAGACTTCAAACAAGCAGTACAACCATTAGTGGTCTTAAGGCTGGAATATGGATCTGTGACCTGTCAGATCTTCTCAAATCGAAAAAGTCTCCTGTCAAAGCAATCCTAAACGCCGTAGCTAGACTAGTATGTCACTAGAGGCTTTGACCGCATTTCCCCATCACTTAGATATCTCAACTGGCTCACTCTCGAGGCCAGAACTCGACTGAAACTTGCTTGGCTCATGCATAAAGCCTTACAATCTAACGAACAAAGGTACCTGGCAAAAAAGGTTCGAATCTCAGGAGGCAGCCGCTCCTTCAGAAGCTCTAACTCTCTCAGGCTCGAACGCCCCAGATTCAGAAAACATACAAACGCTCCTTTTCTGGATTGGCTCAAAGGATTTGGAACTCCCTTCCACTGAAGGTTTGGTCAAACCCATCGATCTACGTCTTCAAAAAAGAGGTGAAAAAAGTCCAAATGAACAGATTTCTCTCTGAAACTCACAACGAGCCTGTCCCCTGGGCACAGTGGATGGCACAATGACAGTAATACCAATGCAGGGCAGAAGCACAACCATACCAGTAGAACCCTCACAAACATTGTACCCCGGGTACGTGGAACTGAACAGACGCAAAGCAGACTCCTGTAAAACCCGCCTGGAGAATCCATCCTATTGATTCTTAAATGATGGTGGCCGTTCAACAATAACTCTGTCACAACATATAATATCTTACTGGAGTTTTGAAATGTTGGTGTATGTTTTTTGTCAGATGTTCTTTTTTATGTGTTCAGCTCTTTGTGTATGTATATCATTAATTTATACAGCGCTTTGATACCCTTGGGTCATGTCTGCACTTTATAAAACACCAAAAATAAAATAAATACATAAATACCAAACATGGTTAATAGGGATGAGTCAACACTGCAGCTCAAAATACATGTCTTGAGTGTTATGGAAATAGTTGATGACATTCGTTAGACCTGGCTTGTCCAGCGGGTTTATCCCCAGACTTTTTGACCTTCTGTTTCTGACCTGTTTTTGTTGGTTTTATGACTCTGGGCACTTTACCACTGTTGATCAGTGCTAAAGTGCATGTGCTCCACCTGTAAATTGTTATTATGGATTGGTGATTCCATGACCGGCATATCTGGTTTACTGTTAAGTCACTAGTACAGTGCACTGTGTGTGCCCAGGGTCTGTAAACCAAATGCTGCTAGTGGGCTTGCAGCATTGATTGTGCCACCCACACAAGCAGCCTTTCACAGGTAACTCAGTCCTGCCACTGCAGTATCTGTGAGCAGTCTAGTACTGCCATGTCGACATGGCAAGTGCACCCACTTGCCAGTCCCTAATCTTCCCTTTTTTTTTACATATAAGTCACCCCTAAGGTAGACCCAAGGTACCCCTGTGGGCAGGGTGCTGTGTATGTTAAAGGTATGACATGTACTGGTGTGTGTGACATGTCCTGGTAGTGAATTACAGTGCAATTCGTTTTTCACTATGGAAAGGCTATCTGTCCCATATGATAGAATGGGAGTTTATTTATAAAATCTTATAAATATAACTTCCCATTGGGACAATATAGAAAGATGAAGTTTAGTATGCCTGAACTCAGAATATTGATGATTTTTTTATTGTGTGTTTGAAAATACCACTATTAGAAAGTGGGTATTTTCTTGCTTAGCCATCCCGTGTGCCTCTGCTGGTTTGTGGATTGACCGTCTGGCTTTGTAGCAACAGCGGCTGGGGATGTGCATTCTCTCAGACAGCCAGCAGGGGGGGGGGGGGGGTTGGTGTGTATATTGCCTTTCCTGAATGAGTCAGGGCTGGGCTGAATAAGCCTGGACGGCATTTAGGGTTGGGGAGGAGATTTCCTTGCACCTGAATAGGCCTGGTCTGCCTTACACAATGCTGTCTCCACCTCCTGCAAGGAAGCTGGGCCAGAGAGGACAGAACTGGTTTTGACTGAGCACAGGGCCACTCGGCACCAAGAGAGCAAAGGAAATTGCTGTATAAATATTGGGGCCCAGACTCCAGAACTTTAGATTATTTCTGGGATCCTAGAGGAACCTTTGCCAAGGAGAAGAGCTGGAGAAAATGAAGGAGAAGTACTGCCCCTTTGCTGTGTGCTGTCTGGGGTTGGCCTGCAGTGGCTGTTTCTGCCAAGGAAAGGATAAAGGCTTTGCTATGTGCTGTGTCCCCTGCTCTCCAATGGTTTGAAGTAGAGCTTGCCTCCTGTTCTGAAGTCTCAGGGACACATGACTTCATTTCCTCTGTGCTCCTGCATTTGGAACTGCTGTTTCAGCTGCCACAGAGGGAAATTGCAACACCGACGCCGGCAAGCGACGCCTCAACCTGCACCAAAGCTGTGGGCACCAGCTCGTGAAGAGCAGAATGCACCGCCCTGACTTGCACGGTAGGCCCGATGCCTGCTGACGCCGCGCCGCATTGACTCAGAAGCCGTCACCGAGGCCGCTGCCTGCACTGTGGCCGAGGACACCACTCGTGACGCTTACGGCACACCTCCCCGACTCGCACCGCAGCCCCGACTTCACCAACACCAGTGCTTTATCAATGCGGAGCCGATACATGACGTGGGTGACTCCCGAATCCATCGACATAGCATCCTCATAAGGAACCGCTGCCTCGCCGCCACCGTGATGTCACCTCCCCGGCACCAGTAAGGAACCGACCCCTCACCTCCCCGACAACAGTAAAGAACAAACGCCTCACCTCCCCTGCATCGCAGTAAGGAACCAAGGCCTCACCTCCCCTGAGGTCATAAGGAACCGACGCATCACCTCCCCTGTGGTCGTAAGGAACGGACGCCGCTGGCGCCAACGAAGCATCACCTCCCCGATGCAGTGCACTGTCTTTGTTTTCATTGTTTGCCAAGGTGCTGTTCTTTGGGGGTCTGTGTGACTCTGCATCCGGTACCGTGCACCTTGCGTTCGGCACCGTACTTTGGGATTTTCATCTGTCACGATGTCATAATAGCTCTAGGTGGAGTGATTTGTTGCTACAAGCTTTATTTGTGTGAATAACCTATTTTTGAGGATATCTTGGTATATGTATTGTGGATTTTTGTCGTTTTGGTCTTGTTTAGTTTAGATAAAGATTACTTATTTTTCTAAACTAGTGTGGTGTCCATTTGTAGTGTTTTCATTGTCTTACTGGATGTGTGCACAAATGCTTTACACGCTGCCTCTGAGATAAGCCTGTCTGCTCGTGCCGAGCTACCATGGGGGTGAGCAGGGGTTATTTTGGAAGTGTATCCCCCTTACCCTGACTAGGAAGAAGAGTCCCTACTTGGACAAAGGTGCAAACCATTGCCAACTACAGACCCCATTTCTAACATTGGTGGTCAGCGGTGAGGATATGGACTAGCATTTGTGCCTTACATACAGTGATTGGTGTACACTACTAGTATAGTGCAGACCATTACGCAACCACATACTGTTTTTCTGTTTTCTGGTGTCCTTCTGGAAGTATTTTTAAAACTGAGACTCTGGTTAGTTGTTGCACCTGTGAAGTCTTCAGAAAATGGAACTTGACTTCTCGCACATCTATACGATGACGGAGCTACTTGTGTTCTGCAAGGAAAGGGGGCTGCCTGTGAAGAGAAGGTCCAGAAAGGATCTAGAGGCAGTCCTATTTCAGTATGAGCTACCCCGCTGGGGGCCAACACTACCAGTTGAGTCTGAGGAGGAGGACTTCTCTGAAAGGGAGGAAGAGACAGAAAAAGACGACTGGCTTCTAGCTTGTGAGCAGAGGCTGAGAGAGCTTGATGAGGAGCCCGGCACGGCTGAGGCCAAGAGGGCCTTAACCCAAGAACAGGAAATGTGTGTAGCTCATGAAGTGAGCTTGGCTGGGCTGGAGGTGGGGTCCAGCTCAGATGGTGGCAGCAAAGAGGTGTTATTTAGTGCTGAGGGAACAGTACACACACCCAGAGATGTGGCACCTGACTTGACGGAGGGGGCTGACACACACCAGGGGGTTCAGGTTTATGAGGTAGCTCCAGTGGTGCGCAGTGTCCCTGAGGTGGATTGGGGAACTGGCACAGGGGATCATATTCCTAGTGGTAAAAGGGACACTCTACTGACTCTAGATGAGAGGTGCAGCGAGAGGGGTTCCCCCATGGTAGAAGTCCTGGTCTGTGAGTGGGGAGTCCACCCAGAAGAGTGTAGGTTGAGTGACAGAGACAGTCAGATAATGTCTAGCCAGTCTCAGGAGGGTGATGTGGGGTACGTGTGCGAGGCACTGGATGGTAAGGCAAAGGGTAGCTTGGTTAAAACCTGTGTGGGGCTGTGTGATTCAATTGTTGGGGAGCATATTTTAAGTCCCTGTTTTCCAGCGCTATGCCAACACCTGGTGGAGTGTGAGTTCTCTGACCCCAGGGAGCTCACACTGTAGGCAGATCTTGTGGTGGATTTCAGAGGGTCTGAGGAAGCATCTAGGGGGGATCCTGAAGGAGGTGGCTCAGGTTTTCCCCAACCAAGTAAGGTAGATGAATGTTGTGGTGGCCCAGATAGGTCCCAGAGTAATGGGAGGGGTGTAGGGTCCCATGTCCTGTCTCAGAGGAGAAGGAGTGGGAGGGGGCTATGTCCCGAGGTGCCCAAAACCCAGTCTCAAGCCTGGTTGGTTCCATGAGGGAACACCAGGAGGTGGCCTGGTCTGTACTGGGAGGCCATCCCCTGAGGGCAGTCCCAAGGTGTCTGTTGAACTGGGGGAGACTGCTGTAACCAGCATTCCACCAGCTCTGGTGTCTGGCAGCACCTCTCCAGTTGGGAGAGGGCATGTGTACAGAGATAGGGAGGAGGGGAGGGGGGGGCACAGTCCCCATTGGAAGGACCAGTGGGTCAGGGGTTGCCAGCTCTGAGGTCAGAGCACCCCAGGACTGACCCTGGTGAGGCCACTTCTGGCCTGGAGGGTCTTCAAGCTCGGTCAGGAGGATGGAGACCTGCGCCAGGCAGACTCTTGCACAACTCCGAGGAGTGTGTTTCCCTTTGAGGGGTTGGTGTACTCGCACAGAAGCCCTGGGTTGCCAGGCACAGGTCCAGCCTAAGGGTATAGACCATGCGTTGGCAGGCCAGGTTCAGGGTGTCCCCCCTGACCTGGAGGAAAGGGCTACTGCTAACAGTGCCCCTACCAGTTGATCTTCTGGGGGCACCGCTCCAGGTGGGAGGGTGCAGTGTCCCAGTAGAGGGGGCAGGGAGAGGGCAGCCTGACCCCTGACCCTGCCCAGCCCAAGAGTACAGACCCTAGGCTGGGATACCAGTTGCAGGATAGCACCCCTGAGCTGGTGGACAAATTGTGGAGGACACCTTCCACAGGGGCCCTGACAATTCTGGAAGGGGGTACCACTCCAGAGGGGAGGGTGCAGAGCCCCAAGTAGGAGGACCAGGTGTGGGAGAGCCCACCCCAGTCCCCTGTCTAGTCTCAGGGTACTGACCCTGGGCTGGTGGGTCAGTGTCAGGATGTCATCCCTGACATGACAGGAGGGAGAATGGACAAAGGGTACAAGGCACCTGGGGCTACTGCCCCCTTCTCTCTGAGGCCACAGAGGTTTGAGTGCCCTGAGAGACATAAGGCCTGGGTTTCCTCACTGACAACTGTCCGTGACCACTATGGTTTGCTGTCCTGGTGGACAGAGTTGCCCCTGGGAGGAGGACAGGAGTCACACCCCGGGGGTGGACTGGGCCACACCACTGTGTTGGCCATGTGGGTTCTGTCTGCCTGCTGGGACACACCTGTGAGAAAGCTAAGGTTAGGTGCTGAACAGATGGGGTCCCCAGCTGAGAAGAGGGTTCCCCATGGGTTAGCTTAGTGGGACCTGAGAGTATGAGCAGAGTGATCCAACTGGGTTCAGAAAGGCGGAGAAACAGAAGGTGCCCCCGCGGTTTTGTCGGCCAGGTCTAGGTTCTATCGCCTCAAGCATGAAAGTCTGTCAAAGGGATTGATTAGTCTACCCTGGCTTTAGGCTGGAAAGGGGTTGTGTTAGACCTGGTTTGTCCAGTGGGTTTATCCCCAGACTTTTTGCTTTTTGACCTTCTGTTTCTGACCTGTTTTTGTTGGTTTTATGACTCTGGGCACTTTACCACTGCTGATCAGTGCTAAAGTGCATGTGCTCTCCCTGTAAACTGTTATTATGGATTGGTGATTTCATGATTGGCATATTTGGTTTACTGTTAAGTCCTTGTACAGTGCACTGTGTGTGCTCAAGGCCTGTAAACCAAATGCTGCTAGTGGGCTTGCAGCACTGATTGTGCCACCCACACAAGCAGCATTTCAAAGGTAACTCAGACCTGCCACTGCAGTGTCTGTGTGCAGTCTAGGACTGCCATGTCGACCTGGCAAGTGCACCCACTTGCCAGTCCCTAATCTTCCCTTTTTTTACATATAAGTCACCCGTAAGGTAGGCCCAAGGTACACTTGTGGGCAGGGTGCTGTGTATGTGATAGGTAGCAAAATATAAGAGAGGGGTCCCACTCACCAAGGGGACAGGACACCAAAACTAGACACTTCTGTCAAAAGTAAATACCCCTTGGGTTTATTTATAACATCCAAAATCTCACACATAAACTGTCATCCATACAACATCCACATCAACAATCTCAAATGGAAACCAAAAAAGTATGTCTGTATAGAAATATATCAAATTTATTATTAGTATTTCTCCTCAATAGATTAAAAAGTTTTTTTTGACAAGAAGAAATAATTGTCAAATGTCCATATACAGTTTAAAACATTTTAGACATAAACATTGGTTAAAAACATCTCTTAAAAAAACCACAATATTGGAAATTGTCAAAGAGGCACAAAAATATATGTATATATGTAAGGGAGTACAAAATAATCAACCCAAGTCCTCAACTTAGAATTTGATAACACTGGTTTTACACTTTCCCAATTTTACTTCCTCATAATTCGAACCAGGTGATGGCTTGGATGCACTCTTAAAGCAAAGCTGGTATCTTGGGTACACTCTTAAAACAAAGCGACGTGTTTCGGTGGCATAAGCTGATAAACCACCTTCTTCTCTACATCTGCTCTACACATAAACCTTTTTAAATGGCCTTTTCATCAATGGCCCTCACATGTGTTATTTAAAGCCCAGGTTTATGTGTAGAGCAGATGTCGTTGCTTCTACTGTGATTGCCATTTTATGGCTTATGCGGAGCTAATAGCTACTTGTTGAGGAGGTGACGGACCCCCATATAAATTGCAGCTTCACTGTTCGGATTGTTGGGAGATCGCTAATGATAGTCACAAGCCTGAAGAAGGTGGTTTATCAGCTTATGCCACCGAAACGCGTCGCTTTGTTTTAAGAGTGTACCCAAGATACCAGCTTTGCTTTAAGAGTGCATCCAAGCCATCACCTGGTTCGAATTATGAGGAAGTAAAATTGGGAAAGTGTAAAACCAGTGTTATCAAATTCTAAGTTGAGGACTTGGGTTGATTATTTTGTACTCCCTTACATATATACATATATTTTGTGCCTCTTTGACAATTTCCAATATTGTGTTTTTTTTAAGAGATGTTTTTAACCAATGTTTATGTCTAAAATGTTTTAAACTGTATATGGACATTTGACAATTATTTCTTCTTGTCAAAAAAAACTTTTTAATCTATTGAGGAGAAATACTAATAACAATAAATTGGATATATTTCTATACAGACATACTTTTTTGGTTTCCATTTGAGATTGTTGATGTGGATGTTGTATGGATGACAGTTTATGTGTGAGATTTTGGATGTTATAAATAAACCCAAGGGGTATTTACTTTTGACAGAAGTGTCTAGTATGTGATAGGTAGGACATGTGCTGGTGTGTGTGACATGTCCTGGTAGTGAATTACAGTGCAATTCGTTTTTCACTATGGAAAGGCTATCTGTCCCATAGGATAGAATTGGAGTTTATTTATAACATCTTATAAATATAACTTCCCATTGGGACAAGATGGAAAGATGGAGTTTAGTATGCCTGAACTCAGAATATAAAAATGCATCTTTTAGTAAAGATGTCTTTTATATTGTGTGTTTGAAAATGCCACTTTTAGAAAGTGGGTATTTTCTCGCTTAGCCATCCTGTGTGCCTCTGCTGGTTTGTGGATTGACTGTCTGGCTTTGGAGTGACAGGGGCTGTGGATGTGCATTCTCTCAGACAGCCACCAGGGGAGGAGGGGTGGTTGATATGTGTCCTGCCTTTCCTGAATGAGCCAGGGCAGGGCTGAATAGACCTGGGCTGCATTTAGAGTAGGGGGAGATTTCCTTGCACCTGACTAGACCTGATCTGTCTCACACAATGCTGTCTCCACCTCCTGTCGGTAAGCTGGGCCAGAGAGGACAGAACTGGTTTTGACTGAGCACAGAGCCTCTCTGCACCAAGAGAACAAAAAAAATTGCTGTATAAATATTGGGGCCCTGACCCCAGAACTTTAGATTACTTCTGGGATTCAAGAGGAACCTCTGCCAAGGAGAAGAGCTAGAGAACCTGAAGGAGAAGTACTGCCCCTTTGCTGTGTGCTGTTTGGGGTTGGCCTGCAGTGGCTGTTTCTGCCAAGTAAAGGACAAGGTCTTTGCTGTGTGCTATGCCCCCTGCTTGAGGAAGATCTCCAAGGGCTTGGAGTAGGGCTTGCCTCCTGTTCTGAAGTCTCAGGGACACAGAGACTTCATTTCCTCTGTGCTCCTGCATCTGGAACTGCTGTTTCAGCTGCCACAGAGGGAAATTGCAACACAGACGCCGGCGAGCAATGATGTAACCTGCACCGAAACCGTGGGCACCGCTCGTGAAGAGCACGATGCATCGCCCTAACTTGCACCATAAGCCTGACGCCTGCCGATTCTGCCCCGCATCGACTCTGAAACTGTCACCGAGGCCGATGCCTGCACCGGAGCCGAAGACGTCGTTCGTGATGCTCACGACGCACCATCCCGACTCGCACCGCAGCCCTGACTTCACCGAAGCCAGTGCTTCATCAACGCGGCACTGATACTCGGCATGGGTGACTCCTGAATCCGATTGACATCGCACCCTCGTAAGGAACTGACGCCTCGCCACCACCCTCATGTCACCTCCCCGGCACCAGTGAGGAACCGATGCCTCACCTCCCCGACAACAGTAAGGAACAACTCCTCACTTCCCCTGCATCGCAGTAAGGAACAGAGGCCTCACCTCCCCTGGGGTCATAAGGAACCAACACATCACCTCCCCTGTGGTCGTAAGGAACCGACGCCACCCGGCGCCAACAAAGCATCACCTCCCCAACGCCGTGCACCGTCTTTGTTTTCATAGTTTGCCAAGGCACTGTTCTTTGGGGGTCTGTGTGACTCTGCGCCGACGCCGCACACCTCGCGGTCGGTGCCGTACTTTGGGATTTTCATCTGTCACGATGTCATAATAGCTCCAGGTGGAGTTATTTGTTGCTACAAGCTTTATTTGTGTGAATAACCTATTTTCAAGGATATCTTGGTATATGCATTGTGGATTTTTTTCCGTTTTGGTCTTGTTTGGTTTAGATAAAGATTACTTATTTTTCTAAACTAGCGTGGTGTTCATTCGTCGTGTTTTCACTGTCTTACTGTATGTGTGCACAAAATGCTTTACACACTGCCTCTGAGATAAGCCTGTCTGCTTGTGCCAAGGTACCAAGGGGGTGAGCAGTGGTTATTTTAGAAGTGTATCCCCCTTACCCTGACTAGGAAGAAGGATCTCTACTTGGATAAAGGTGCAAACCATTGCCAACTAGAGACCCCCATTTCTAACAACACTCTACTATCCATAGGGACTAGCAGTGACTGAGAAGTATGTGTCTAAAAAATTCTGGGGCATATTAGCAAGACCGGCGATAAAATTATCGCCGTTTTAGCGGCAGGAAACTGCCGCTAAAACGGCGATAATGGGCTTGCTAATATGCGTTATAGAATTCCAATAGAAGCCCAGGTTAGATGTCCTGCACATCTAACCTGGGCTTCTATTGGAATTCCATAACGCATATTAGCAAGCCCATTATCGCCGTTTTAGCGGAAGTTCCATAACGCTAAAACGGCGATAATTTTATCGCCGGTCTTGCTAATATGCCCCTCTGTTCTTAGGGAACTATTATAAAGGGTATATGCAAGGGGAATATGTAGTCACCGAAGATTAAGGTGGTGGAAGTGTGCTGGTCCATTGAACTAAACTCTGTACTGTGGAGGGAGCATTATTTAAGTGATATTTGAACAGACGAATGGCGAAAGAGTGTTGATCGAGCATCTCAATATATGTACGTATTTTTTTCGGAAAACATGAGCTACCTTTAGGCCAGACTGAAGAAGCAGACTGAATAAGCAACAAATTGCAGCTCTCTTTAAACGTGCCCCTTGGATTCAGGGCCAGCTTTTGGGAAAGGTGAGCTGGGCCCTGGCCACCAATCATCAGAGGGGCATAAAGAACTGTCTGCCTAAATGTCCTGCAAACAGCAACGCCCTCTGCCTTGGCTCCAGTGATTCCGTTTGAAGAGCTTTTAATCGTTTTTAGGTCTCGCGCCTAGCGTTGCAGTGCGTAGCACTGCTCGCGCAGCGCGAGACCTTTAGAAAGGGCTTCTGAAAACGACCCACACGCTCGTGCGTGTGGTTTTGTTTTCAGAAGCCCACATTGGCTGTAGCGTGCGTTTTAAAAAAAAACGGCACGCGATTGGGCAAAGGCGGGCGCATGTCCCGCCTTTGCTCCTCCCATTCCCGACGGTGGCCAGAACGCGCAGCAGCGCGCGTTCGCCTCGCTGCCGCTGCCGCGCGCCCTCCTCCCACTCCTCTGTGGTGCGCGCACACCACTGGTTTCCCCTCCCCTCCCTCCTCTCTCGCAGGCGTCTCGCGCCCCCTCCTTTGCAATCGCCAGCGCACTCGCACCGCTATCGTTCTTCCCTTCCGAAGGCTGGCCCGGCGCCCCCGCCAGCTCGCGCGCTCCTTCTCTCCCGTCTCGCTCTCCCTCCTCACGTGTTCTCCTTGACTCCCCGGCCGGAGGTGGGGGGAAGGCAATCCTCTCCCTCACATTACCCGAGTGTTTGTCCCCGTGATCAGCAGCGCTGATACCCCAAGTCCCTGCGGCCCGAGGAGGGAGAGGGAGGCCCGCCTGCCGCCCGCGTGACTACAACAGCCTGACAGCAACCAGGAAATAAGAGGCGCCCGACCGCGGCGGGCCCAGCGCCCTCCTGCTCTCCCCCTTCCAGAAATTTCCACCGCCCCATCCCCACCCCCACCCCCATGGACATGCTGGATCCAGGCCTGGACACCAACTCCAGGTGAGTGCGGGGGAGGGTCCACTGACAGCCGCGGGCAGAGGGAGGAGGCTGACTTTGTGAATAGCAAGCCGCAGGAGCTCTGTTTGTGTAGCGTAAGACAAGGTGGATCAGCAGTGTGTATGTATATGTGTGTGTGTATATATATATATATATATATATATATATATTATTCTCGCTTATGACGCGTCAGTGTCATACATTGGAGTGTATAGCGTGTACGTGCACCCTGTAAATGTCTAGAGGTGAATAGTTTTGTGTGCACTCTCACAATATTAGTGTACTATGTGTATTCTATTGGTTAGTATATGTATGTTCTATTATATGTACTCTATACACACACTAAAGTTATTCGTACACAGGCATGCACAGCAGATTGAGGACAATAGCCTGCTGTACACAGGGGCTTAGCGCAGATCCATGGCCTTCATCCAAGTGCTAATCCTGCCAGGCCTCGATGCTATGTGACAAATACCTCTGATTTTGGGTGCTGGGTGTAACTTCATTATTCATCGACTTCATCACGCGGTGGCCAAGGGACTGTTCAATATGTTATACAAGGATATTTAATTTCTTTTTGACAATGAGGGCTGGGATTGCGTTCAGAAACCTTCAATTGGTGCAGAATTAAGTCAGCCGTGCCTGTGACTCCCTGTGACTCAGTTTTCTTTTCTTAATTGCTATTTATTCTATCGTTTAAGATGTTTGGTGGCTCTCAGAACAAGCTACTGTTTCCGGAGTAGGGTGAGCTCAGTTTATGTGCGAGGCAGACAGTTATTTTGGACTCTTTTCTTTCATCTTTGTGGGTCACGACTTTGAGACCGTTTTCCCCTTGCATGTGTCTGATTGTTGAAATGACAGGTGGGCTTCTCTGTGCTGCCGTTGTGCGCTTTGACCTCTGCATTCTTGGTACAAGACCTGTGAATTTCTCTAGTGAGCTAGAAAGTTACAGCGCTAGTCCCGCCTTTCAAGCAATTCCAACTAAAACATGGTTGTTGATGACAAGCTGGTCCCGTCTTTAAAGAAGGTTGATGCCTGTTCCATGGAGTGGGGTATTTGTCTCACTTGCATGTGTAACCATTTCAAGAATCTAGTGAGATGGCTCAGAGGGTGAGACCTCAGAGAACACGGATCTATTTCCAACACGAAGGTCATGGGTTCAAATTCTACCTCGGGCAGAGCTAGCTCATCACTCCTGCACCTTCGCATTGGGTGATGGCATGATCGTGCCAAGCTGAAGTTGTTTGTTGTTTACATTTTGAACGTGGTAATTATCATTGAATGTGTGCTCATAGGATTGTAATGGACAATGCCGAAAGAGTGTATTAACGAGGAGGCTTGTATTGCACTACTAACAGTTGCACCTAGGCACTGTACAGTTGGTCGCAGGATGACTAGTTGTGGATGTCAGTTTAATTTCTAATGGACAGGTAGTGTTCCCTGGAGCAAAAAGTTATAGGTTGTCGTGTCAACAGGATTCAACCCCATTCTAGGGGCCCAGCTCCCCTCCAGTAGATAAGGTTTGGAAACATGACCCCCTCCTTGATCAAAATCTGCCTCTCAACCATCAGATTTCTGCAGTCACTAAATCTTGCTGTGTGTGTGTGTATGTATAAATATATATATATATATATATATATATATATATATATATATATATATATATATATATATATATATATATATATGGGGATTAGCCTTTAGCTTGTATCTTCCCTTTCTTTTCTCTTTTGCCCATAGGGTAGCTGTGGCATTTAAATTATCCAGCCCCGTCTGGACTTAAGCAATGCTATTTGCTTCGTGTTCTCTAAACAGTTCTTTAGTCGACCAGACTGCTCAAAACTCCACAGCCCAAGCTTTGTTCAATCTGAATACATAGCTGGAACCGAAAGTTCTCTCCTTTTTGACCTCTGTCCACATCAGATCCCTCGAAGTTCCGGAAACGTATCAAAACCTAGTTGAAAATTGAGTCTATGCCTCCCATCATGTTGAGTCCCCGGCTGCTCCAAGAGACTCTTCAAGAGTTATATAAATCTAAATAAGGGGTTTCGTTGCTTTATTTCTGCAGCGTTGTATCGCTTTAGGGTACCCTCAAAGCGCTGAGAAGTGCCACCAATGCTGAGAAGCAGAAGTGTTGCACGTGAATATTTTAGTGACCTGCTTGTGATGTGAGACAGTCTATCAAGTTGTCTGTAAATATGGTATCTTGGTGTTTGTCCAACATCTCCTTCCCACGTGCACAATCTAAAGTGACCTGGAGACTTATAGCACACTGTCAAACGTGTTTTTTTTCTTTTCTTTTTTTTTTGCCTGTGAGGTCTGCACACCCAACCAATGAGATGAAAAAGCAACGCGAGTGGCAGCAGGTATGTCTGGCCACCATGCAGAGAACTAACATCCAACAAGTTTAGGCAAATTACGTTAAATGCCTCCTTATGTCGACATATTTTTTTGTGTGAAACGAGTTAGGGCAGCTATGAACACAAGGAAACTCAACGAACCGACTGGTAAAATGAAAATTGAAATGTGTAATTTTCTTAATACACTAGCCCCTAAACAGCAGATGCAAATGGACGCCATATTTTCAGTGCCGTTTGGAGACCAATTTTCAGAGTAAGGCTTTTTTTCAAAACCTTTTTTTTTTTTTAAAGTTAATCAGCTGCGCTGGTCCAGTTGTTTCCTTTGAACTGAACCCAAAAAGCACTGATTGATGAATTAAAGTATAGAGCGGGAACATCGTGCCATGGTTACATGCAGTTATTTGATCACCATATGCATGCCACGCAAACCGATAGTTTCAAGCAGACATTGGCTGAAGTGAAATCAAGATGCCAAGAAATGAAGCAGTGCCCAGATATCGCAAGAATAAAAGGGTCACAGGAAAGGCACCATGTTGCTCCAAAAACCAAGTACCAGCATGCAGCTTATTAGAATAAACTCATTAATCCATTAACCACAAGCAAACACATGAAGCATCTGTCATCTGTGTACTAAGTGATAAGTCAGAGAGCAGCACAAAAACGCAATACATGGCTTGCTGACTGGACCATAGGTATTGGTTTGTGCATCGTTGGTGCAGCAGCTCTAACTTCTCTGAGTGCTGCTATCCACTGGAAGCCTGTGATGTCAGGGACAAGCACTGAGGCTGGAGATGCAAATACTGCTTCACATGCTGCGCTCAGGGCTACACTTCAGGAGAGTTGCATAGGTGGCACTGGTTGTGGGATGGAAACTGTCTGCCTCCGGTGTGGTGAATGACTTTAACTTAGGTGCTGGATGAACTGGCAGGCACAGATGTTTATTTAGCGTGCGTGTCCATTCCAGCCCAGTTCAATAACTGAAAGTCAACTGGCAGCTGCTAGCTGCTTCTCTGGTCACATCAGTAATTCCTCATTCTAAGTCCTCTCGGCAGTGCTGCAGCTGCTTCTCATGTCCAGTCGGTATTTCCTCATTCTAAGTCCTCTAGACAGTGCTGCTAGCTGCTTATCTGGTATCATCAGTAATTCCTCATTCTAAATCCTCTCGGCAGTGCTGCAGCTGCATCTCTGTTCCCAGTGGTAATTCCTCATTCTAAGTACTCTAGGCAGTGCTACAGCTGAGTCTCTGTTCCCAATGGGAGTTCCCCCATTCCGAGCCCTCTAGACATTGCTGCAGCTGCATCTCTGCTCATACATCCACTACACTCAAAAACAAAACACATAGGTAAAAGACATTGTCATTTACAACGCAAATAGCTCTAACTCTAAAAAATGTGAGACCTATTGCATTGCAAATGCTTGTTAACTGCTGCACTCGCTGTTTTAGCTCCCTATGAACCCCTTCCCTTACCCTCCCACCTACAATTCTTTCTGCCCAGGGTGCTTGTATTAGAGCAGCAGTAAATGAAGGCTCTGTTCATTCTGCTACAGGTTGCCCAAATAGTTTGCTAAATGCATGTTATCTCATGGGCTCAGCTCTAACCGAAGCGAGCGCCTACATGCTGCTAGTTTCACACCTCTCAGTGTGGCGTGTTAAATCCTGAAGCAAATTGTTTCCTCCTTCAGAAATTGGAGGCGGGCAGAAGGGGGTTTTACTATCCCGGCTCTAACACTAGCTGTTTACATCTTTCACAAAGTTCACAATGCTGTAGGAAATTGTAAAGTAATATTCACGTCTCTCTTCAGTTCAAAGGTTCTCACGTTTGTTTAAAACTGGGTAACCCATTAAAATCAGTAAATTCCATTGCTGATCTTAAATATTTAACTCATGGCACATGAGTGGGTAAAGCTCCTAGAATCGAAAATGCTTGCACCCAGGCCACTTTCATGCAGGTGAAAGACGCCTTTGTATTTTTCTAGTTGCATCACAGCTTTTACTACTAGGGAGTTAAAATGATTATGATTTTGCAAACAGTTGGTCTTTCTCCTTCTGCATCAAGTGGAAGCGCGTGCCCAACATACACACCGAGCGCGCGCCAGCCCTTCTCACAGCGCACCAGCTGTCAATATCAACGGAAAATGAAGTCAGCAGTGGCCCTGTCATAATGAAACGGGTGAAAATGTGTGAATTCAAGCAGGATAGATGTTTTTTTCTTAAATTCACGTGGTCTCACCAATTACCAAATCGTCGTGCTGGCCTGCGTGTCATCTTTGATAATGACTGGAAACGAGGCTTCTTTCTTCGCTGCCATTGAAAACTTTCACTATTCCGATCGCTGCTCTCGGCTTTCCAACCTGTGAAAACCTGTGGAGTTGTCCTGAGCCCCACTCAGCAGCTTTGGTGTGGGGCCACTTCCGGTATGGACGACTCTGCAAGCACAACCCTGGGCACGTCTCCTCCTGCCGCTTCACCCCGTGATTCTCTGGTCTGCAGACTATCATTTCTTGAGTTCAGGCCGCTTTGGTTGTAGCGCCTCGTGTGGGGCGGGTCATTGCACTCACTGTATAACCCGTGCTCACCCTTGGGTAGCTTGGCACTCAGCAGTCAGGCTCACTACAGAGGCTATGTGTAGAGAGCAAAGGCACAGCAGCCACTGTCGAGCGTCACAAAAGAGACTTCACAAAGGACGTATGTAAAAACATTTATATTCAACACACATATTCAATCCTTATAACATTAACATCCTATACTTTTGGGCAGAAGACACAATCGAAAATATTACTAGCAGTACAAGGCCCACTCGTATTCTTATGATTTCACCAGAATGCACACTGTAGGACAATTCCTAATCTAACCCCTCCCCCAATTGAGAGGGAGCAGCCTTATGCAGTGCACAATATCAAAAATATGTACACAAAAATGAAACACTTTTTAGCAGCACCATAGGCTGGAGCCATGCGGGTAAACCCAATCTCAAATGAATGTATTGTGCTTTTGGCATAAAAGCAACGTATACAGTAGCACCTCCGGCCAGTGTTGTGAATCACAGCCGGTCCACACACGATAACTCCCACTCCCACACACTCACTTCGCACCGCTACGCGGTGCAGCAGATATTAGCCAGTCCTTACTGAATGCTCTTACACACATACGCACTCAGCGCCCTAATATGGTACCACTGGTACCCAGCAGGTCAGAGTACTGCAGACTCCGTGGCTCAAGCCTCCTTCCACCCTCTAGTAAGGCTGGGCGGATAACTCTGCTTCGCCAGCAAAGTTTGCAGAGTTTTAAAACTCTGCACTCCGTTTGGAATGCAAAGTTTTCCAAAACTCTGCAATCGCAAAGGAGCGGAGGGAGACTTACCTTCCTCCATTCCCAAATCAGTGTCCTGCCTGCTCTTGCAGAGTTTTCTAGTAACTCCATGAAATTCCAAATAATACTACTATGCAAGCTCCATCCAGGCCTGCCCTCTAGTTCACTCCGATTGTCCTATACCCCCAGATGGAAGGTAACCAACCCCGCCTCCTGGACACTGAAATTCCAAAGAGTACTACTATGCAAGCTCCGTCCAGGCCTGCCCTCTAGTTCACTCCGATTGTCCTATACCCCCAGATGGAAGGTAACCAACTCCGCCTCCTGGACACTGGGCTGCAGGCGGCCGAAGTCACACTTATTCTGGGTCCTCGGGAAGCAGGTAGGAATATGTAGCAGTTTTAATTAGGAGGTAGATGTAAACAAGCTGAATTTAGCAGCCACTCACGAAGTCACACAGTCTCTTGGCTCACTTCCAAACTGTCTTGGAAGCATTCCTTCAACCCAGTCAATCTCTCTTGCTACTATCTGGAGCCAAGATGTCTTTGGGAGGGGCCAGGTGTGCAGAGGGCAGTTGGTTCACCTCGATGAGGGTCAAAAGGGAACAACTGATGAATGGGGAGTAGCAGAAGGGTGGCTCTCAATGGAAGGAGGCACCCCAATGGCATACGATGATCCGTCGTGCCCAGGCAATCCGGGCACAGTGTCTGGTGCGCATTGGTATGCGTCGCACCAGGCACTTTAGATTTTAAACAATATGAGTTGCAAATTCCGCACCTTCCTGGAAATAAGGCTCAATGACCGGTGCACGTTGAGCTGGGTTGCATCCGGCAATTCCGGTCACGCACAGTGAAGAGTTGCAATTCCATACCTCCTTGGAAGTGAGGCACAGCATCCGGTGCACAATGATACAGGTTGCACCCGATCAGTCCGGTCAGACTCCCAGGCGCAAGTTCAGCAGAGCCACATGAGGTAGAATGAGGCACAACTATGGGGACACCCCCACCTCCAAGGGTTGACACACAATGACCATGCAGTCGGCATTTCGCATGAGAGAGTTGTGGAACAATCGACAAAACTGACCATGCAGGGTCTCGCAACTGGTAAATCCGCTCACCACCATCTAGACGCTTATGAGTGTCATGGTCCCGGAAGTACAGGAACCCCATGCCTTAGATGGGGGCAAGATTTCTGGGGCTCTGCACTAGACAATCCGGTCTCCAGACACAAGTCTTACTTCCATGCTCACACCACGCTACCATTTGAGATTTAATAGCTGAGGTGGGCACCGCTCTACAGATGTCATTGGTAGATCTTTGATGTCCCTGAGATCTCCAAGAGAACAGGAGGCTCGCAGTCAGGTAGGTCGCTCCCCCACCACACAGCTCCGCCTGTGTTGTCTGCCCGCTGCTTCTGCAGGTAAGATCGCCCTCCGCTTGTGGCCCCGGTGCCCGTTTTTTTCTGCTTGTCTCCCCTTTTCCTTTCTGTGCCCCTCGCTGCCCCATTGTCGTTGTGCCCGTGATTCTGTCTGCTTTCTCCCCTGTTTTCCTTTTTGTGCCCCTCGCTGCCCCATTGTCGCTGTGCCCGTGATTTTGTCTGCTTTCTCCCGTTTTCCTTTTGTGCCCCTCGCTGCCCCATTGTCGCTGTGCCCGTGATTTTGTCTGCTCTCTCCCCTTTTCCTTTCTGTGCCCCTCGCTGCCCCATTGTCGCTGTGCCCGTGATTTTGTCTGCTCTCTCCCCTTTTCCTTTCTGTGCCCCTCGCTGCCCCATTGTCGTTGTGCCCGTGATTCTGTCTGCTCTCTCCCCTTTTCCTTTCTGTGCCCCTCGCTGCCCCATTGTCGTTGTGCCCGTGATTCTGTCTGCTTTCTCCCCTGTTTTCCTTTTTGTGCCCCTCGCTGCCCCATTGTCGCGTGCCCGTGACTTTGTCTGCTCTCTCCCCTGTTTTCCTTTTTGTGCCCCTCGCTGCCCCATTGTCGCTGTGCCCGTGATTTTGTCTGCTTTCTCCCCTGTTTTCCTTTTTGTGCCCCTCGCTGCCCCATTGTCGCTGTGCCCGTGATTTTGTCTGCTTTCTCCCCTGTTTTCCTTTTTGTGCCCCTCGCTGCCCCATTGTCGCTGTGCCCGTGATTTTGTCTGCTTTCTCCCCTGTTTTCCTTTTTGTGCCCCTCGCTGCCCCATTGTCGCTGTGCCCGTGATTTTGTCTGCTTTCTCCCCTGTTTTCCTTTTTGTGCCCCTCGCTTCCCCATTGTCGCTGTGCCCGTGACTTTGTCTGCTCTCTCCCCTGTTTTCCTTTTTGTGCCCCTCGCTGCCCCATTGTCGCTGTGCCCGTGATTTTGTCTGCTTTCTCCCCTGTTTTCCTTTTTGTGCCCCTCGCTGCCCCATTGTCGCTGTGCCCGTGATTTTGTCTGCTTTCTCCCCTGTTTTCCTTTTTGTGCCCCTCGCTGCCCCATTGTCGTTGTGCCCGTGATTCTGTCTGCTTTCTCCCCTGTTTTCCTTTTTGTGCCCCTCGCTGCCCCATTGTTGCTGTGCCCGTGATTTTGTCTGCTTTCTCCCCTGTTTTCCTTTTTGTGCCCCTCGCTGCCCCATTGTCGCTGTGCCCGTGATTTTGTCTGCTTTCTCCCCAGTTTTCCTTTTTGTGCCCCTCGCTGCCCCATTGTCGCTGTGCCCGTGATTTTGTCTGCTTTCTCCCCTGTTTTCCTTTTTGTGCCCCTCGCTGCCCCATTGTCGCTGTGCCCGTGATTTTGTCTCCTTTCTCCCCTGTTTTCCTTTTTGTGCCCCTCGCTGCCCCATTGTCGTTGTGCCCGTGATTCTGTCTGCTTTCTCCCCTGTTTTCCTTTTTGTGCCCCTCGCTGCCCCATTGTCGCGTGCCCGTGACTTTGTCTGCTCTCTCCCCTGTTTTCCTTTTTGTGCCCCTCGCTGCCCCATTGTCGCTGTGCCCGTGATTTTGTCTGCTTTCTCCCCTGTTTTCCTTTTTGTGCCCCTCGCTGCCCCATTGTCGCTGTGCCCGTGATTTTGTCTGCTTTCTCCCCTGTTTTCCTTTTTGTGCCCCTCGCTGCCCCATTGTCGCTGTGCCCGTGATTTTGTCTGCTTTCTCCCCTGTTTTCCTTTTTGTGCCCCTCGCTGCCCCATTGTCGCTGTGCCCGTGATTTTGTCTGCTTTCTCCCCTGTTTTCCTTTTTGTGCCCCTCGCTGCCCCATTGTCGCTGTGCCCGTGACTTTGTCTGCTCTCTCCCCTGTTTTCCTTTTTGTGCCCCTCGCTGCCCCATTGTCGCTGTGCCCGTGATTTTGTCTGCTTTCTCCCCTGTTTTCCTTTTTGTGCCCCTCGCTGCCCCATTGTCGCTGTGCCCGTGATTTTGTCTGCTTTCTCCCCTGTTTTCCTTTTTGTGCCCCTCGCTGCCCCATTGTCGTTGTGCCCGTGATTCTGTCTGCTTTCTCCCCTGTTTTCCTTTTTGTGCCCCTCGCTGCCCCATTGTCGCTGTGCCCGTGATTTTGTCTGCTTTCTCCCCTGTTTTCCTTTTTGTGCCCCTCGCTGCCCCATTGTCGCTGTGCCCGTGATTTTGTCTGCTTTCTCCCCTGTTTTCCTTTTTGTGCCCCTCGCTGCCCCATTGTCGCTGTGCCCGTGATTTTGTCTGCTTTCTCCCCTGTTTTCCTTTTTGTGCCCCTCGCTGCCCCATTGTCGCTGTGCCCGTGATTTTGTCTGCTTTCTCCCCTGTTTTCCTTTTGTGCCCCTCGCTGCCCCATTGTCGTTGTGCCCGTGATTCTGTCTGCTTTCTCCCCTGTTTTCCTTTTTGTGCCCCTCGCTGCCCCATTGTCGCTGTGCCCGTGATTTTGTCTGCTTTCTCCCCTGTTTTCCTTTTTGTGCCCCTCGCTGCCCCATTGTCGCTGTGCCCGTGATTTTGTCTGCTTTCTCCCCTGTTTTCCTTTTTGTGCCCCTCGCTGCCCCATTGTCGCTGTGCCCGTGATTTTGTCTGCTTTCTCCCCTGTTTTCCTTTCTGTGCCCCCGCTGCCTCTCGCCATTCCGCCGCTGCGTCCCTGCGGCCCCGCCCCCTGACCGCCCATTCGCTGCCCCTGCCTCCCGCCTCCCAGCTGCTCCTCCCTCCCACCTCCCCATAAATGGCGGCCGCTGCGCGCCGCGCCGCTGGCGCACCGAAGGCGCACCTAAGGCAAGCCCGTCTGCGCCCGTCCGCGACTGGACCGCGCCCAGCGCCAGAACCCCTGGATCCCACCGATGCATCACCACTCGACGGACCTACGACGCCGCCACACTCACCGCACTCAATGCCGGCCGGAACCCTGCCTGCTACCGAGCCTCACCGAGACGCACCCTTCACCTGCCAAACCTGCCGATTCACCTGCCCCCGGACGTGCACCACCTCCGCCAAGTCGAGCACCAGCAGCAACCACCTGAAATGCATCCTGCTGAACACCCGCTCCGTCCACAGGCACGCCGTGGAACTCTGGGACCTGCTCGACGCAACAGCACCGGACATCGCCTTCCTCACCGAAACCTGGATGAACGCCTCCTCAGCGCCCGACATCGCCATAGCCATCCCGGACGGATACAAGATCACCCGGAGGGACCGCGTCAACCAGAAGGGAGGAGGCATCGCCATCGTACACAAGAACACCATCCGCATCTCGACTAACTCCGACGAGACCTTCACCGCCGCTCGAACACCTACACTTCCAGATACACACTGACCCCAAGACCACCCTCCGAGGCACCCTCATCTACAGACCCCCGGGACCACGCACACTATTCAGCGAAGACATCGCAGACTTCATCAGCCCGCACGCCATGCCCTCCGCCGACTACATCCTCCTAGGGGACCTCAACTTCCACCTGGAGAACAACAACGACAGAAACACCACCGCCCTGCTGGACAACCTCGCCAACCTCGGACTCAAGCAACTGGTGAACAAGCCCACCCACTACGCCGGCCACACGCTTGACCCCGTCTTCTCGTCCAGCAAGCACATCTCCTTCAGCCACGCCACCGGACTCCACTGGACCGACCACAGCTGCGTCCACTTCAGCTTCAGAAAGACTACGACCCACCACCACCCGCAACAGGCTCCCCGCCGGAGCTGGAGCAAGATCACCGCCGAGCAGCTCACCGCCTCCCTCAGCCAGAACACACCCACCAACACAACGGACCCAAACGAAGCAGCCAGCAACCTCGCCAAGTGGCTGACCGCCTGCGCCGACGACCTCGCACCACTAAAAACCCTCCCAGCAGACCCGGAAGCAAGAAAACCCCTTGGTTCACCAACGAACTCAAAGAATCCAAGAAGAACTGCCGCACTCTCGAGAAAACCTGGCGACTCGACCAGACCACAGACAACAGGACCGCCCTCAAGCACGCCACCCGCAAACACCACCAGCTGATCCGTGCCACCAAGAAGTCGGCACTCAAAGAACGACTGGACAACAACGCCCATGACAGCAAGGAACTTTTCAGCATCGTCAAAGAGTTCTCCAACCCCAGCGCCGGAAACAACGACATCACCCCCTCGCAAGACCTCTGCAACTCACTCTCCGTGTTCTTCCACCGCAAGATCACCGACATACATAACAGCTTCGACGCACAAACAACGCACCCTACCGCCGAACCAACGCCCGCCACCACCACCCTCTGCAACTGGACCCCGATCAGCACCGAAGACACCACCCGCACGATGAACTCCATCCACTCCGGATCACCAACCGACCCCTGCCCACACCACGTCTTCAACAAAGCCGACGCCACCATCGCACCCCATCTCCGGGACATCATCAACTCCTCCTTCCACACCGCCACCTTCCCGGAGAGCTGGAAGCACGCCGAGCTTACCGCCCTCCTGAAGAAACCAACGGCGGACCCCACCGACCTTAAGAACTACCGTCCCATCTCGCTCCTTCCGTTTCCGGCCAAAGTCATCGAGAAGACCGTCAACAGACAGCTTGCCGCCTTCCTCGAGACGAATGGATCCCTCGACCCCTCGCAGTCCGGGTTTCGGGCCAACCACAGCACCGAGACCGCCCTTATCGCAGCCACCGACGACATCAGAACCCTAACCGACAACGGGGAAACAGCTGCCCTCATCCTCTTGGACCTCTCCGCGGCGTTCGACACCGTCTGCCACCGCACCCTAGTGAAGCGCCTCAGCAACATCGGAATCCGAGAGAAAGCACTGGAATGGATCATCTCGTTCCTCGCCGGAAGAACCCAGAGAGTCCGCCTCCCCCGTTCAGATCCGAAGCCACCGAAGTCATCTGCGGCGTTCCACAGGGATCCTCACTCAGCCCAACCCTCTTCAACGTCTACATGAGCCCCCTCGCAGCCATCGCACGCCGACACAACCTCAACATCATCTCCTACGCCGACGACACCCAGCTGATCCTCTCCCTCACCAACGACCCCACCACCGCCAGAGCCAACCTACACGACGGGATGAGAGACGTCGCCGACTGGATGAGGAACAGCCGCCTTAAACTGAACTCAGACAAGACGGAAGTCCTCATCCTGGGCTCATCACCCTCCGCCTGGGACGACTCCTGGTGGCCCCCGGCCCCTGGGCACCGCGCCCAAGCCAACGGACCACGCACGCAACCTGGGCTTCATCCTGGACTCCTCCCTGTCGATGACCAGACAAGTCAACGCCGTCTCATCTTCATGCTTCAACACCCTGCGCATGCTCCGCAAGATCTTCAGATGGATCCCCACTGAAACCAGGAAGACCGTCACCCAGGCACTCGTCACCAGCCGACTGGACTATGGGAACACCCTCTACGCCGGAACCACAGCCAAACTTCAAAAAAGACTCCAGCGCATCCAGAACGCCTCCGCACGACTCATCCTGGACATCCCCCGACACAGCCACATCACCGGACACCTGAAAGACCTGCACTGGCTCCCCGTCAGCAAGAGAATAACGTTCAGACTCCTCACCCACGCACACAAGGCCCTCCACGACCTGGGCCCAAAGTACCTCAACGACCGCATGACCTTCTACACGCCCACACGCCAGCTACGATCAACCAGCCACGCCCTCGCCACCGTACCACGCATCCGCAGAACCACCGCCGGAGGAAGATCCTTCTCCTACCTGGCAGCCAAGACCTGGAACTCCCTCCCCACTCACCTTCGGCGAACCCAGGACCATCTCTCCTTCAGGAAGCAGCTCAAGACCTGGCTGTTCGAGCAGTAAACTTACCCCCTCCCCCAGCGCCTTGAGACCCTCCCGGGTGAGTAGCGCGCTCTATAAATGCTGTGATTGATTGATTGATTGCTTGGAGAGCACAGTTCAGGGCACCACACTTCAACAGGTCCTCAGCCCAGGCCAGCCACTATTCGGACAGTTTATCTCGATGTGCACATCAGAGCCCTCTGACAATGTGCACAAAGCAGTCCGGGTTCTCCGGCCCCATGTTCCCACAAGCGTATCTCACCCCTTGTGGAAGGATGGCACCCGTAGTTATGCTGTTGTGTGTCTTTTAAATCAGGGGTGGTTTAGGGGGTTTCCCTTTGAACCACAGATTTCTCTCCTAAATTGTAGGGCCATGAGACCGTGGAATGCAGATCTTAATCTTTAGTGGCTAAGGACCCGTTTTAGCATGCGCAATCGTGTTTCGACCCGTTTGCACATGCAAAAACCTAATGGGCCATGTACAAAGCCTATTTAGCGAGTCGCAATTTATTTGCGACTCGCTAAATAGGTTTTGCGACTGGCTATTAGGAAGGGGCGTTCCCTTCCTAATAGCGACCGCAAAGCCATGTACCAATGTTTTGCGACTGAAAATATTGTGTAAGGGCAGGCAGTGGTCCCAGGGACCACTATCTGCCCTTAAAAAATTAAACGAAAACGTTTCATTTTATTTTTTTTAAATGCATCCCGTTTTCCTTTAAGGAAAACGGGCTGCATTAAAAAAAAAAAAACTGCTTTATTTAAAAGCAGTCCCAGACATGGTGGTCTGCTGACCCCAGCAGGCCACCATACCTGGGAGGGCCTGCCATTCCCAATGGGCTCGCAAATTGTGAGAGGCTCATTAATATTCATGAGCCTCGCAATTTGCGACCCCATTGGGAATTGCAAACAGTGTTAAACACACTGTTGTACATGCCAAATAGCGCCTCGCAAAATTGCGAGTCGCAAATGAGTCGCAATTTGCGAGGTGCTATTTCGCTGGTCGTACATCTGGCCCTATGTGTCAAAACCTCTCATTTCCAACCTATCCCATTTGGCACTCTAATGGCAGAGGCCTACCGTTCCCGAGGGATGCCCACGGGTTTATGACTGTCATTTGGGGAATGCACAGAGGTGCTCCCCCGATCCCTGGTGTCCACTAGAGCCATGCACTATGGTCTATGAGTCTCTTGGATGCCCATATTCTTTAAGTGGCATTTCTAAGCGAGTTATGCCAAAATCCCCTTTACCAATGGAAAGGGTTTGGCATGGCCAATCCATTGATAGGAAACATTATTAGGCTGCTCCACTGAAATCCACTATTGCAGCCCGAAGTAATGTCGACCCCCTTCCCCATGTTAACCTATGGGAAGAGCAGGCCTCATAGGTAGAGAAAACACACAGAGGTATTCCCCACTACCTGGGGGCATGTGTGCTAGTGCACACACAGATCTGCACAGGCTAGTTTGACACAGAGTCCCCAGCACCACGCATGCAAGTGCACCCGACAAAGGGGCCGATTCCGATTCCGGCCGGGAATCTCTCCGACCGAGCCGGACCCGGAGAGAATTCCGACCGAATCGGACCCTAGCAGTCCGACCGGACGAGTACGATGCATTCGCATGCTATCGGACTCGAGTCGGTCGGACTCCCATTGAAGTCAATGGGAGCCGGTCGTACAACGCGTACGCGGGCTCCCATTGACTCAATGGGTGCGAGGCGGACAAGGGCGCCTCCTACAGCGTGTACGCGTCCATGCGCATCGCGGCGTACATGCACAGGTAGGGGGACCCATGGGTCCCCCTGTGTGCGACTCGCGCGCCTACGCGTACAGGGGGTCCGACGCGGACCCCCAAAGTCCGGCTCCGACAGCTTTTCGAGCCGGACGGCGCGAGTCGGTCGGACTGCTCGCGGCGCGCATCGTACTTACCCGGCCGGGAAACGTCTCCATGGCGCGGTGCGAGTCGCGTCCATGCGAGTCGGTCGGAGCGTGTTGAAGCCGCGTTCGAGTCGGTCGGCAATTTCGCGGGTGCTTGCATCGTAATCGCTCGGCCAGACCCGCATACGATTCGGTCGGGAAACAGGGCTCCGAATCGGATCCGGTGAATCCGAATCCGATTCGGAGCACTACCGGCCGAGATCGGAATCGGCCCCTAAGTCTGCACAGTAGCCTGGATGTGGGTTTAACTAATATGTGTGTCTGTATGCACTCACAAGCCTGTTTTGGCAGGGCATACGCAATTACGGGCACCATAGATGCGAGTGAGTAAATATAGTGGCCTACAATGGCATGCTGCTCATGAGTTTACTCAGTGCGCACCTATCGGTCTGCAATGACAGATCGGCCCATGTTTTCGAATATCAAATCAGCGCCACACCCCAACATGGGTAGGAAGGACACGCACTTTCACACCGTATTACAGTGGGAAAGTGCCCAGAGACTTGAAGCCACATAAGCAAAACCCAGGCGGAAAAGCAAAAAAGTTCAGGGAAATGCTACCTGACGAGTATCAGGTCCAACACTCCACGTACAACAAACATTGATTCCGTACTTCGACGGAGGCATGCGTGGCACGCACGAGCAGTTTGCTTTGACCACAGCAAACTCCTTGGGAGAGCACTGTCAGTCTTCGGATAACTTATCCCCTATATCATCACCAGTTGTAACGTCCTCCCTAGCCTGGGTACCTGCCAATGACTACGCAACACACAGAGCTTGGTATTACATGTCTTTATTCCTCAGCATGTGATCGTGAACTCAGCATTCTTAAACTGCCTTTCCTAGGCTATGCTCTAACACACACGTTACAGTCCTACAGAGTCCATAAGGAGCCAAAAGGGTTCCATTATTGCTATCTCATACTACACCACAGCTTGGACAACAAAGACCACATGCTGTCCTATGGCAAACGCAACACGCTGACTACAACAAAATGGCCATCAGCCATATGTTCAAACAACAACAAGCAAGAAGGCATGGACAACCGAGAACACATGCAGGCCTATGGCAAAAGCAGCACACTGCCTACTACAAAATGGCTTCTGGCCACATATTCAAACAAGAACAAGCAAGAAGGCATGGAGGACAACAAAAAACAGATGCAGGCCAATGGCAATAGCACACTGACTACTATAAAAAACGGCCGCCGGACACAAACAACGACAAGCAAGGAGGCATGGACAACAAACTACACATGCAGGCCAGTGACATAAGCAGCACACTGACTACTACAAAATGGCCACCAGCCACATCTTCAAACAACAACAAGCAGGGGGCAATGGACAACAAAGAACCCATGCAGGCCTATGCACAAGGACTATATAAAATGGCAGCCTGCCACATGGCATGGAGAACAAAAACAAAATGGTGGCCTATGGCAAACACACACACACACATACTGGCCAGACAAAAAATGGACACTGTGCCAGCAAACAAAGGAGGCATGATAAACAAGATCCGCCAATCTTTAAAACACTAGAAATTTGCGGCAATCAAAATATTATCTTCTTCAATGTCTTGAAAATACATATTTAAAAAAAAAAAAAATTGTAGAATTGAAACCGTGTGCAACTTTCATTTTGAAATATTGTATAAAATAGGGCCAGACTTAACATCAAATTTAGCCCTGGCAGAAATGTTCAAACCAGTCCCATATTGCAGGAGACCATGACTAGAATGGAGCTATAGGAGCCTGTTTGCTCTCAAAGCAGTCCCATGTAGAGGTGCTGGAGTGACACAATGGCCAGTCAAGCCAGGCGCGCAACACCCATAGGCCTCAAAGGGGTTCAGACAACCCCCCACACCCGTTGTGTGTGTCAGTCCAGGCTGAGACAGCTTCCCGGGCACACACAGACAGTTTTTGAGCTGCTGTAGGCTGGCTGGCCTGGCGTCCGCCTTATCGCAGCTGCACCCGAGTACTTCACAGGTCTTTAAAAGATCATTTACTTGTTAACGAGGCTTTGTTGTTTTTTCACCCCTTCTTAGAGCCCCTGCATCTCCACTCTGCCTATTGCTGGAAGAATTAGCCCCCCCCCCGAAATTTTAATTAGCCCCCCCCCCCTGAAATTTGGCTCTAGTTGCGCCTTTGAGGCAGGCCATGGGAACAGCTCACTGTAACTAGGTTTGACAATGAGAAAGAAAAGCCATCTTTTTGCACAAGAATGTAAGCGCTAACAAATGTTTTTAAGGAGAATTGAAATGCCAACAAGCGAATACAACCCACCCAGAGAACTTCTCCAAAACGTTACAGACTTCATTGTGTAATCTAGCACCAGCGAGCCTGAAAGGGAAAGTCAGAAAATAGGTTGTGCAAATTTGCTAAGAATTTTTCTCTGCAAACTTGTTTAACATTTTTCAACTACTGCAATCTTTGTCAAATACAAAACTCTTCATTAGTCTTCTTAAAAACAAATTCTGCGTAAGTAATTTTGCATATAAAATACATTTAATAATGAGTTTTAGCTGTTGAATTCGTTCACAAAAAAACGTTTTTCCAAGAAAGCCTTTTCAACAAATTTAGTAAAGTAGACAGAATTTGCAAACTTTTCAAGGAGCGAAGTGCGTTTACTTGGGAAACCTTGCCAGTGAAATATCTCATTGCATACCTTCTTTACTTGAGGTCCTTCTTGTTCCTTACTTGCTGCTTGCTACTCTTTGGTTCCCTTTCAGCTCGACTAACCCCAGGATCCAGCACCCATCCGTATTTGATGCCACTTTACATTGGTGCAAGTGTGGTCTGCCTACTTCTCGCCGCTGTTGTAGTGACCGTCTCCCTACGCAAAAGGAAGAGAGGTGAGGGTTGCTAGGCTTCTACTTTTCACCCTTCTCTCCTGTTGCAAATGAGTAAGGTGATTCCCAAAGTCAAAATAATGTATTTTATAGTGTTTGTGTGTGAATATCAGAGTCATATGGCAGCAAATCTGATGGTATTGTTTCTAAAACACATGATTAAATTACAGTCTTTGCTTAGTTGTAAATTGGTGGCTAGGTTTAAATTTACTGTAGGACGAGAATAGGCTACCTGTAAAAACATAGCCAATGAAAGACAAATGTGTTTTTTCAGCTAACTTTCCCCAACTGTGCTTCTTTTTCCCACACAGCAGCCTGCCAAGAAACAGGGTAAGTCCTCTCGCATACCTGATTACTTTTCTTATGTTGCCCCATTTGCTCACAAGTAACAGGTTGTTTTCTGTTTCCAGCAGCCCAGTGGTGTATGCAGAGGTCGCATTCAGAGGTAGGGACACATCTGTCTCAGGGGCGGAGTTTGGCCCCCGGGTGGGAGGGAGGGACTGTGAAAGCTCCTCCCTTAAGTCTTGCGCTGGATGGTGGCACATGATGAACTGTCAAGTAGGGGGACATTGAGGACTGGTGAACTTTGGGAGCAGTAGGATGACAATACCTCAAATTGCGACAGTGAGCAAGGAGTAACCCAAGCTCCTTCCAAGGGTACAACCGTATTCTTCCCAGGAAACCATTTTGTAAAACAAGCATTGGCATAGCTAATAGGTCTCGCCTTTGGGACCTTTTAAGTGATTAGCCAGATGTTTTCGTTTGGCCTTTGTTTTCAGCTATGTTGTAGAGCAGTGTGGCTGCTGTGCAGCTGTGTTGCTTTGTAATTTTGAGCTGGCTTTGTGTTGATGTTGTTTTAGTTTATGCTGATGTAGTGCATCACTTATGTTGAAGTTGTGCTTTGTTGGTGCTGAATTGCTGCTGAGGTATGGCTGTGCTGGTGCTGCTGTGGTATGGCTGTGCTGGTGCTGCTGTGGTATGGCTGTGCTGGTGCTGCTGTGGTATGGCTGTGCTGGTGCTGCTGTGGTATGGCTGTGCTGGTGCTGATGTGGAGCTGCACTGCTGGTGTTGTAGTGATGCTGATGTGGAGCAGCGCTGATGCTGAGGTTGTGCAGCACTGTTGCTGAAGTGGTGTTATGTTGGTCCTGATTTGCTTTTGAATTTTGGCTGCTTTGGTGTTGGTGCATTGATGCTGGGTGGAGCTGTGCTGATGCTGAGATGGTGCTGTGTTGATGTTGAGGTGTTGGTGCACTGGAGCTGAGGTGGCGCTGTGCTTTTGCCGTTTTGGTGCTGCACTGTTAGTGGTGCATTGATGATGTTGTGCTGTGTTGGTGCTTATGTGGTGCTGTGATGGTGTTTATTTGCTGCTGTGCTGGTGCCGATGAGTTGCAGAGTGGCGCGCATTGCCTGGTTACTGCAGGTCGAGTAGTACACCAACATCACAGACGTACATTGCAGACGTGTGTGCCTAGGCATTGTTCTGTTATTACTGCATGCTGATTGGCGGAGTTCACATGTAAAGTGGAACGTGAGTTCCAAGGTGGTACAGAATCACACGACTTTGAGCAGAAGCCAGGATGTTGTCCCGGTTCAAAGTTAGCAGCGCTTACCACTAGGCCACATCCCTTTCGCAGTGACTGCATGCTGACTGATACACAAAACGAACATGTGGCATGCAAAACGTGGGTATATCGCGTGTGCAGTCTACCAAGATTACTGCATAGTGACCGGTACAAGGGGCCGTGTGAAGAGCAGAATGGCGCGCATTGCCTGGTTACTGCAGGTCGAGCAGTTCACCAACATCACAGACGTACATTGCAGGCGTGTGTGCCTAGGCATTGTTCTGTTATTACTGCATGCTGATTGGCGGAGAAAAATTAAAACATGAAGCGCAGAAACTGTTCACATGTTTGCTTTACTTTTATTACAGCATTCTGGCTGGCACACTGCATTTTGTTTCGAAGGGTAGAGCGCTGTGAATTGTAAGGTTTTTTTCCGTATGCCCAGTGACACGAAAGCAAACGCGAATCCCTAAAGCTGCCACCTGATAAGATTCCCAGAACATTATTTGTTACAAATTCAACACTAAAAGCTCATAAGTCGATTTGCGGTACCGGGGGCCTGTTTCCCTTAATCTGTTTGTGGAGAGCATGTGGGGGCATAATGCTAATCAGTGCTAAAATCATCGCAACACAAATGCAAACATTAAAATTCACCGGTCACCCCAAAAAAACAATTCCATGCACAAGCAAATTAAGAAAGACACCAAAAACGAAAAAAAATTCAAAGCCAAATACTTCACCACACTAGTGGTACGATTAAAACAAAATGTGCTCCCTAAAGCTGACGCCTAATAAGATTCACGGAACATTATTTATTACAAATGCAACACTAAAAGCTCACAGGTCACCAACACGAAGGAGCTGCCTCGCTACTCCCGTGCAGCGTGATCGCTAATGAGGCCCCTCTCTCCTGGTGACAACAACAACCCGTACCTGCACGGAAGGGATCTGCGGTACCGGGGGCCTGTGTCCCTTAAACTGGTTGTGGAGAGCATGTGGGGGCATAATGCTAATCAGTGCTAAAATCATCGCAACATAAATGCAAACATTAAAACTCACCGTGCACGGAAGGGATCTGCGGTACCGGGGGCCTGTGTCCCTTAAACTGATTGTGGAGAGCATGTGGGGGCATAATGCTAATCAGTGCTAAAATCATCGCAACACAAATGCAAACATTAAAACTCACCGTTCACCCCCCAAAAAAATACCATGCACGAACAAATTAAGAACGACACCAAAAACGAAAAATAGTTCCAAGACAAATACTTCAGCACACTAGTGGCAGGTTTACAGTAGTTAGGCGGTGCTGCATAGGAGTTCCCAAACAAATAAAGAAGGAACTAAAAGACAGATTAACCGGTCAAAAGCAAAAGATTTAAGCTGACAAGCGACCAAGCCAATAAAAAGGCAATAGGCGGCAATAGGCAGGGTTTCACCACTGATACGGATTACTGGATGTCTCGGAGATACAGCGCATGCGCGCTGCCTAGGCGAGACCTAAAAAGGACCAAACAATAGAAATCTCTCCCATTAACGTGACAGGAGATTTAGAATCTTTTAAAACACAGAGGCGAAGATTATGATTTAAGTCTCCTTTACTGAAACTGTAGCAAAACAAGTGAGACATCCAACATAGATGAAAAAACTTTCCAAGCATATATGAACAGAAGGTCAGCAGCGCTGTCCTGGTGTGAGCTCATAACACCTTAGTCAATCACAACGCACCGTGAAGCATAGAGAAAAACCCTCTTCTTTTTGATCAGAATAACCTCCTTGTAAACTTAGATATAGAAATAGTGCTAAAAGTCCATCTCCTTCCTTCGTGAAAGGTCTCAAGTTGCGCAAATGAAAGCCAGGAATCAACTATGCCAATTGAAGTAAAAACATTGATTGGATAACCTTCCCAAAGACAAAGGGTTTGAATCTCAATTCAGATTTGTTTTTGAGGGACAGGTAGGGAGGGATAATCTTTACCTATGTGTCTTTAATAGAATTGCAAACCTCCTGTCATGTTAGTGAGAGGGGTTTCCATTCTATTACAAGACCAAAGGCTCAATTACAAGTTTGAAGCTTTGCCAAAACATCACAAGAAATTATTGAATTGGTTTATAATAAAAGGTCTTAAATGTAGTCTCCTTTAACCAACCTACTGCTCTCAAGATGTCCTTCAGGCATCCAGAGGAAAGATCAGCCTCTTGTTGTGTCAGCCCCAAAAATTAACAAGCATTTGCAATGCAATAGGTCTCGCATTTGTGAGAGTTAGAGCTATTGGTGTTGTAAATGATAATGTCTTTTACCCATGTGCTTTTGTTTGGAGTGTTGTTGAAGTATGTGGTGTGGAGTGGAATTATGTGGGTTGGATTGACATTGTTAGTTGTGGAACTGTGTGCGGTGGTTTTGTGTAGTGTGTAGTGTATTTGTGTAGTGGAATTATGTGGCATGATGAATAGATAGGGGTGAGAGGTGCAGAGAATTTATAGACAGGAAGACAGAAAGAGATAGGTAATTTGTACACAGAGTGGTGAATGAACTCCAGATAAAGGAGCGGAAAGAGTGTGTGAGAAAGAGAGGAAGAAGAGGGAGTGGCTATATACGTAGAAAACACCGTCAGAAGATGAGGAGAGCGTGGGATTGAGGACGAAAACACTGAAAAGGCACAGGGAAGATATTGTGCTCGAAGACCTGAAGTGAACCATATGAGAGAGGCAGGAAGAGTGCGTGAGAGAGAGTGGTGAGAGATGGCATGAAAGAGAGAGCGAGAGATAGACGATTAGGAGGGTCACCGGAGGGGTGGGAGTGAAAGGAGGACTAGTGCACAGCCTGAGGAGGTACAGGAACGCAGCATGTGTGAGCAGGCAGTATAGAAAGGAGATAGGGAGTGAGGGAGGGATGAGAGGGGGCAGTGGGATTGCTGGATAAGAGGAGGTAGTGGCATTGTGAGGGAGAGGGAGAAATGAGAAGGGCAGTGGGTGTGTTGTGGAGAGATGATAGGTTTGGTGGAAGTGCAAGGGAGAGATGGGTTGTATTGGAATTGTTTGTAGTGGAATTGTTTGTAGTGGAATTGTGTGATGTGGAGTTTTGTAGTGGAAATATATTGCATGGTGTGCTGAAGAATTGTGTGGATAGTAATTAAATAGTATTAAGTGTACTTGAATGATGTATCATTAGATTGTGAGTTATAAAGTTAATTATATAGGATGTATTGTGTGTTGTGTATTGGGAAGATGTGGAGTTGAATTATGTGATGTGCTGTGAAATGTTGTGGTATGATGTGGGAATCTGTGGTGTGTATTGGAGGTATGTGGTGTGTATATTGGCTGAAATACTTTTTGTAGCGTAGGCTTTACCCTACATTATGCATTTTACATGTCTGACGTTTGTTGTGTTGTCTACACAGGAATTTGTGCTGGAGGATGTACAGTGAGTACAAATCCCACACTAGGCAGTACTGGCTCACTTTTGTGTCATTGTGCGAGGCTGAACACCATGCAGAACATCAATAATTATTGAGAGGATAAAGAAGACTTCAAGTGGGATCACTCCACTTCCATAAATGTATACTAGAATGATGAAATGTGTTTCCAAAGACTGGCAAAGATGTTCACATCATCCGCTTTACAAATGTAGGTGTGTGCAGTGCTCACCCCCCCGTCCTATTGCCTTAATTATGTCATACTGCCAATTAGCGAACTTGTGAAATGCAAAATTAAAATTAAGTTCCTGACTTTTTGTCTCTTTTTCTTGGAGGCAGGCATTTAAAGGTTAAACAGCCCAGTGGGTGACGAAAAGATGTAGTGTGATAGCTTTTCAAATAAGAATGCCAGCATCTCACTACTAATGACCTAGCATTAAAACTCCTTAAACATATGAGCACGCTAAAGAGATATTTACCAGAACAATGTGGGCAGTGAAATGCAAAGTGTCTGAAGAGACACTGAGAAAAAAAAAACAATGTGCTGCCACCCCTCTTTCTGAGCTCATCCTTGGCCTAAGAGTTGGGGTGAATGAGGCGGAGAACCTGAAATGTGTCCTGTGTTGAACAAGTGCAGCACATGTTGTGGGTGCTGCCCCATGAGGGCCGCCAGTGACACACAGCCACATATAACACTGCACACATGGATTGAAAACGAATAGTGGAGGGATAGAAGAGGGAACCACAGAAACACATTCTAGTGACCCCAATTATTTCACATTGCCAATTTGCAAAATTGTGAAATGCAAAAATTACATTAAGTTCCTGTCTTTTTTTCTTGTAGGCATTCAGTCAAAGGTTAAACAGCCCAGTAGGTGACAGGAAAAGATATAGCCTGATAGCTTTTTTTCCCTCTGAGTTTTATATAGAGTGAACTAGACCTGAAGGTATCAATGCGCTTTCCATGAGCACCACTTGCATTACAGACCGACACATTCATTTTTGTTAGACTTCAGGGGGCATATTAACAACGGCCAGCGATAATTATCGCTGGCCGTGCTTAGCGATAATTATATTATCGCCGCCTATCTCTGATATTTATCGCCCTGGTAGCGCGTTATTAACAACGCGTTACTCCAGGGCGATAAAGATTCCAGAGATAGCGAGGTTATCGCCCTTTGCAGGGAACATCGCTGGTTTTCCAGCGATGTTCCCTTCAAAACGGCGATAACCTTGCTGATACGACCCTGTGGTCGTATCAACAGAATCCATCTCCTATGTCTAACATAGGTAAGTCAGGATTATAGCAGACGTTAGATTTTAGCGAAACGGCCGTTTTCGCCAAAATTTGACGTCTGCTATAATCCTGTGAGCTACCTTGTAAATATCGCGATGTGCACATCGGCGATATTTGCAACGTAGCCCATCCGGAGTGCGCCAGTAACTGCCACTTTGCATCTCATTAGAGATGCAAAGATGGGCGTTGGGGGAAAGGGCGATAGTGCAAGGATTCACGCGATAGCGTGACCTTGCTGATTAGGCGATAAGATTATCGCACTGTGGACAGGAGACCCCTTTTACCCTGCTTTATTTATAAACGTGGGAGCCTCGGGTGAGATCATAGGGAGGTTACACTTAGACAGGCTGGGGCCTGTTGAATATTAATAGCATTCCTCTGACACTGAATTATTGGTGTTTAGAGCAGACAGCGTGTAATGTGGGGACAGGGTCTGCCCGCGCTGCGCAATGAATGAGTCAGGCTGACCAAACAGAATATTGGCTCCTCTGCTGTAGACGGTGTTCCATCTCCAGCGGGGCTGTTGTATGCCATGCACATCGAGGCCTTTACTCGGGCTCCTGCTGCAGCACTGTGAATTGAAGTGCTTAAAACGTGCACTGTATGGGGCCTGGGACAGGAGGAGTCAGGGGCATTGGGGGAGGCTACGGCATGGGGTGAAAGAACAATAAAGCCTCGTTAACAAGTAAATGGTCTTTCAAAAGACCTGTGACGTACTCGGGTGCGGCTGTGTGTGTGCCCGGGAAGGTATTTCCAGCAGCAGGAAGGGGGCGTGGCGAGAACTCTGGATTCGAGCACGGCAACATTTTCCAGTATTTTGCCGTTTCTAAATATAAATACAGACAAAGGAAATATAGATTTCCGTCTGTATTTATATGTAAAAATCCGTAAAAACGGAAAACCGGGAGCCCTAATTATGATACACATCTTGATTATACACGGGACGCAATTAGTTAACTAAAATAGGCAGGGTCAGCTCTTCTCGAACATGTCATTGGCTTTGACGGCCAGATGCACAATTCTGCAGCCTATTTTAATACTATACTATGTGCTTAGATTTGAGTGGCAGGACACACAGCACTACTGAGAAGTAGAGAAGGGAACTTAATAACGCAATGAAAAGACATGAATTATGCGATGTGGACATTTTGCCACAGAACAGACCTTGAAGTTATCGTGTATGGACTCATAAACTTAAAGAAGCCTAAATAGTCGGGCTTGGCAGGCGCATTGCATCTAGAGCACGAGGGGGGCAGCCACAAGGAAACCTGATCCGGGAACTGGCACTGATATCAGGTTGTAAGGATGGGTGGTGGATTGATTTTGACCAAAGAGTATTTCGGATGTGAAACGCCAGGGACAGACGATTAAGATGAAAGGATGCTCTTCGGATCAGTAACAGAACTTAAAACCCCATTCCTGATGGGTAAATAGAAAGACCTTCAAAGCTAGAAAATTAAAGTTTGGAATTGTTGGGTAACGTACTACAATACAACCTATGCTATAAATGCAATTGATCATAACCACTGATCCGAATTATAAAGGCGCATGCACCGCCACGTGGCGACGAGAAACAACAAAACACCTCCCAGCCCTGCCACGATAAAAAAATGCGGTAACGTTCTCCAAAATGCCAGCCTGTACCTAGCAGCAGGAACGAGAAGACCCACTGGAAGACGGCGGCGGTCTGGAGACTGCGAGACAGGGGGATGTTCAAGGGGGGCGAACTCGATCTTCATACTGCCGGGCTCCTGTGAAGGGAAAACCCAGCCAGGGTGCAAAGCTCGTGATGCCCTTCCTTCTTGCATGGCCAGCACCCCTCACTCCTCCTTCGAGTAAGCACTTCCACGCAGGACACGTACCGAAGCAGTCACCGTCCAAGCTTGTTACACTTTCCAACCACTGCCCTTGCCATTCCGTGCACGCCCTAACTTTCATAATTCACGCGCTGCGGGCTGGCGTAGCGACGCCCAAGGTTGTGTTCCAGAGCAAAACCGAGAATACGTGTATTCCCTGTCTAAGGGAGTCTCAGGAATACTAAAAGTTTTGACAGTATTGCTTCCCCGCACTAAAAAATATTTGCAATGCTATATGTCTCGCATTTATTCAAGACATATACAAACGGCCGCATTGTCCCGGCTGCGCTTTAAAAGTGAAGGCGGGCATGCGCGCTCAATGTAAGCGAAGCGTGTGCCCAGGAGAAGCTCAATAAAGGAAAAAAGTACACGCACCTTGTTACAACCAAGTAAAGGGGCCAGTAGCCATGGGAGGTTCCAAATGACGACATGGCCGTACTAAGGAGGGACTAACAAGCCTATGCAGGAATCACACGCCTGCAGTTACGAAGGACAAAGGCACAAGCCAATGACAAATGTGGGCAGGGCTTCTCCTCCGTATAGTACCTACCCCAGATCGCCAGAGCAGCGCTTGCGCGCTGGCTCAGGCTCAACCTAAAAAGGCTCCTGCTCGGCCCTGGGAGCAGTCTCGTAGGACCCAGAGAGATGGTATTACAGGCGAGTAATCTAGGTACGGAGTGCGGCGGCCTTAATTATCACTTCGGCACTATCTAGTGAGTGTACCCGTCAAAAGTTGTGCTTTTGTTGAATGTTTGTTACTCATAGTACAAAGAATTTCAAGAGCTGTGTTAAAGAGGGGTCCTCCTATGTATGGCAAGTTCTGTCAGAAGAAATGGCAGCATATTTAAGCAGTCAAGGCAGTCATTCTGCCCATTGTTCAATTGGTGGCCCTGATCTGTAGGGTGCAGGAGTCATCGGGAGGTGTGGGCAAGAGTTCTTTGCACCGGTGAAGTGCAGTAGTGGCCCGGTGTACTCTACAATAGAATCATTCATTGGTGGGCAGGTGGGACAAACATTGGTTGTCTGCGGTAGTTCCGCAAGTGCAATCTGCAGCAACTGTTATGTGGTAGGGATGTGTGATAGGTAACCCTGGGCGTAGTTTGCGTAGTAGCACTACGCGTAGCTACGCGAAGTACACTTTGAACTACGCTCAGCTACACATAGTGTGTAGCTGTGTGCTTGTCTGCACTGTGCAATAATTGCAAACGGCATCTTGCACAGAGCAAGTTATGATTAAAAAAGTATCTCTGACTTTATATGCTAAAATGCATATAGTCATTTCACAAAAGTGAAAACAATAAATTAACAAGCAGTGAGAGAGGTGATGATTTTGGGATCCTCTCTAACCTAGGGAGAGAACCAAGCAGATGCCTTGAAAACAAAAAGCACATCTTGTTGAACGATTCAGTGGTGGTCCCATCCTCTTAGGACCACCCCAAGCACAGTTATTGGCAAAATACAATCCCAACCAAAGGCCTGCAAAGCATTATGGGACGAGATTAGCAGTGGGCAGTGAATATTATAGTATCCAATATCAAAATAATTCTACAAAGAGCTACAGTTCAACTAGTCGTTACTAGATGTCCCTCACGAGTCAAATGCAAAAGCATTGAAATTATTATTACATCAAGCTGCAGTTACACTAGTCGTTACTAGATGTCCCTCACGAGTCAAATGCAAAAGCTTCATGAAAGGGTTTCAATGCTTTTGCATTTGACTCGTGAGGGACATCTAGTAACGACTAGTGGAACTGCAGCTTGATGTAATAATAATTTCAATGCTTTTGCATTTGACTCGTGAGGGACATCTAGTAACGACTAGTTGAACTGCAGCTCTTTGTAGAATTATTTAGATATTGGACACTATAATATTCACTGCCCACTGCTAATCTCGTCCCATAATGCTTTGCAGGGCCTTTGGTTGGGATTGTACTTTTGCCCATAACTGTGCTTGGGGTGGTCCTAGAGGAAGGGACCACCACTGAATCGTTCAGCATGATATGCTCTTTGTGTTCAAGGCATCTGCTTGGTCCTCCCCCTAGGTTAGGGGGGACCCCAAAATCATCACCTCTCTCATTGCCTAATATTTTCTTTTGTGAATTGGTTATATGCTGTTTAGCATGTAAAATTGCTTTATCAAAGCATTTGTAGGTGTTGATAATTTTGCTGCTACGCTATTTGTTTTAGCAGTTTTTGCACTGTGCTACGTGCAATTTGCGTACGTAGTAGCGCAAACTACGCATGCTCCATGCGCGTAGCGTAGTACTATGCCCAGGGTTAGTGATAGGTAATGCTGGTCTGCTGTGGTGGGCAGGTGTGATTTGCGGGACTTGTCTGCTGTGGATGGCAGGTGTGATTTGCGGTACTTTTCTTCTGTGGAGGGCAGTTGTGATTTGCAGTACTTGTCTCCTGTGAAGGGCAGGTGTATTTGCAGTGGCTGTCTGCCGTGGTAGGTAGGTGTAATCTGCAGTGACTGTCTACTATGGTTGGTATGTATGATCTGCAGTGGTTGTCTGCTTTGGTGAACAGGGTAATCTGCAACAGCTCTCTGCTGTGGTGGGCAGGTGTGATCTGCAGTGATTGTCTATCATGGTTGGTATTTATGATCTGTAGTCGTTGTCTGTTCTGGTAAGTAGTGTAGTTTGCAGCGGATGTCTGCTGTGGTAGACAGGTGTGATCTGCAGTGGATGTCTGTTCTGGTGAGCAGTGTAATCTGCAGTAGGTGTCTAGTGTGGTAGGTAGGTGTGATCTGCACTAGTTGATTACTATGTTGAGTATGTGTTATCTGCAGATATTGAATGCTCTAACAACCAGTGTGATCTGCAGTGGTAGTCTGCTTTGGGAGGCGGGTGCGATATGCTGTGGTAGACAGAAATGTTCTGCTGTGGTTGCCTGCAGTGGTGAGAATGTGAGGTCTCTACCTACTAGTCAAACAGATGTGGAACACGCTTGAATGTGAAAGGCTGCCTTGGCTGAAAGACGTCATTGTGTTTTGGGTCTAGCAGGTGACTCCTTTACCCTTGCCGAGTTTCAAGCTTATACGCGTACCTCTGTGCACGAAGTGCTCGCCTGCTGGCTAGGCCCCTTCAGCGGCTCCTACAGGTTGCGGATGGTCAGTCACCCCGCACTTGGGGCCCCTGCGTCCAGGCACCCTCCTGCAGATGAGGTGCAGCATGGTGGGGGCTGCTGGACCAGGGCCATCCTCCGCAGCCAGGGAGTGGTTGCTGGGCTGGACGAAGAACTCTTTGCCCTGCAGGTAGAAGGCTCCTCGGAGGCCCCCGCAGAGGCTCAGCGCCGTGCTGGATGAGGGGTCCCCATTCACAGTGCCAGAGTAGAAGCAGCTGGCCAAGTCCCTCGCTTGGCCAGCTTCCTCTCCCGAAGGGCTGCCCACGTACTGCAGATTAAAGTCAGGTGCCAAGAAGCTGCGGTCCGGCTCCAGCTTTAAGGTCAGCTGCTTCCCGAAGGTGTCGAGCCGGTAGACCGTTTTCATGGGCTCGGGGGGGCGGCGTGCCACCCTGGGATTCGTCCCACGACACACGCACTGGGGATACAAGCTCTTCCTCCATGGTGCTCAGGGCGACATGCAGGACAGGCAGAAATGCCAACACGGGCAGCAGGTGATGGCAGAAAGCACCCATTGCCATCAGTGGTACCATAGCCCTTTCACAAATAATAAACCAATGCAAATATAGGGTGAAATCTTTGGGGTAGGATCAGTGCTTAAAATGGAAAAATAGAAGTGTGGGTACTCTGTAGCAGAGTACCTGCTTGTTTCTGAGAAGTGCCGGTACTCTCCAATTAAAAGTATTGCAGTTCTCTTGATAAGTGCCCGTACTCTCCTTCTCAAAATAAAAAAGTGGCAGTACTCCTTACCAGAGAGTACCGGCCCAGCACTGATGGGGTAAGAAAAAACAGGTTTCCGCAAAGAGTAGTGAAACGACCAGGTACAGTGGCTGGTGGACGTGCGGAGTTACAGACCACGTGCAGGTTTCCACAGAGTAGGACCGCCTTGTTCAGGCAAACCAAACCACAGACCACCCCAGCTTCTTTTATCGAAGATCAGCCTGTTCCATCCTGGCAACAACACACTAGTTATTTTAGTGTTGGTTTATTTACAGAAATATTTGCAGTGTTTTCAGAACTGTAATGTTTTGTAAACATATTTTTATAAGGTGCATAGTGTGCGCCTCAGTCTTACTGCTCTACCCGCCGCAATTATATATATATATATATTTTAAACTTTTTTTGTAACTTTCTAGGAGCACTGTCCCGCTTTACTGAACTCTTTGGAAATAGTTCGGAGTGAGGGACGTAGGAGGGCTCAGAGGACAGTGCATGCCCTTCCTCTCCTGAAATACAGAATCGGCACAACGTGCAGGCTGTGAGAGGTGGGAGGAGCCTAAAGTTCTCTCCAGCTGTGACCGAGGGGTCTGCCCCGAGGCAAGTGGTTAGCTGCCTCTTAAATCAGTGGCTGTTGGTTAGTAGCCCAGCCTAGGGTGGGGTCACCTAGGGAAGTCCCCTTCTCCACGCATGGTAGAGGAAAGCAGCCCCCACTGCACCACTTGTGCAGGCAGCCAGGGCTTTCCAGCGCCAGGGGGTCTGTGTGCACTCTGATGAGCAAACCTCGCTCCGAGGCAGATGCCAGTATACGAGGAGTGTGGGAGGGGGCTGGGCTGCACATGAGGGTGCGGTGCTCGGAGGGAGGGGTGGGGCTTTGTAGAGGACAATGGCAGTGGGAACAGTTTCAGAGCTGTGCACCGGGTGCATTGGCCTGAGCTATTTTACCGAGCTGTGCTGACGGCAGTTGTCACCGCCTGTGAACAGGAAAAGAGGCACCCGGTGTGGAAGGGCCCGGTCCAATGTCAGGATGATGGCCCCGAATCAGCGCTGTCACACCTGCGCTTCCTGCATTATCCGCCCAGCAAGCGCCCCACGTTCTCCCGATAATCCCACAGTGCAGGGAAAAGGCCAGCTCCCAGTGCTCACTTTTCAATGACGCACACATATTTGAGGGAGCTCTTGCGCTGCGACCCATTTGGAGAGTACGCGAGCAAGCACGTCCAGTGAACAGCATTAACACACACGCCTTCCCTTCTGGCGGACATTCCACGACCGCTCTTGCACTTTCCCTCCTTTCTTCAAGAGCATCAACTCCTTTCTTCTACCCTGAGCTTAGACTCCGGTCTCTTCTAGCGAACGTGAAGTCCTTAGGGGCTTTTCAGTCATACCCGGATGCCGAGACATCTGGCGGGAAGCTTCCAACATACTTTCATGATTTCCCCTCCACCTTTGTCCGCTAGTTTGACGTCTACGACGCAAGTGCTACGATAGTAACTTTTTTTTTATATAGCCCTTGATGTCACAGTTTTAAAGTGTCGAAGGGCGGATATGTCGAAGTGAGAAAAATGCCTATGGCATTGCATTGTGGCCGCCATTGTCCTGGCTGCTTTAAAATTCAAAGCGCGCACGGCGCGCAAGTCGTTGTGCCTAATTAGGAGAAACGCAATAAAGGAAATAGTACACGCACTGTGTAAAAACCAAGTAAAGGGGCCAGGAGCCATGGGAGGTTACAAATGACCACACAGCCGTACTAAGGAGGGACTAACAAGCTAATTACAAAATCAGAAGGCAGCATTTACGAAGGACAAAGACACAAGCCAATGAAAAAATGGGCAGGGCGAAAGAATTGAACGATCTTCTTAGTGGGCTAAACCTCAGTCAGCAAATAACTATGGCAACACATAATAAAGGACACATATTGGACCAGGTGTGGACAGCTAACATCACGCTTTCTGCACTGACTATCTCTCCCTGTATTTGGTCTGATCATTTATTAATCCAGTTTATCATCAATGATGTTGCTAAAATAAAACCTCCAAGTCTAAAAACATCAGTAGCTAGGAACTGGAACAATATCAACAAAACGCACTTCTACGCCACATTAGCAAATACAGTCCCTACACAGCAGACGTCTATCAATTTAAGTGAAGAAAATCTCACAGCATGGCTCACTATGGCCAGCAATGAACATGCTCCATTAAAAACAATACGTTCAGTAAGACGTCATGAGGCACAAAGATGGTGATAGAGCGAAATGTTCTTGTGAATTGTAGGGGTGCATCATAATCACTGATAGGCCGCACCCACATGTATTCAGACATATATTCGTTTATATCCATTGTATACTCATGCATGTTTAGCAAAGAATGAATAGTTCACTGAGACGAAGTGAACTCAGCAGTATAATGGTGTTAGGATAATGATGTAATGTAATGCTTTTTGAATTGTGTGAACATAATGCATAGAGGAATTAGTTTGTGTATGTAATGTAATTGCAGTAGTTTAAACGTGCACCATATTAAAGTTGCACATGTAATTCATTGTTTGCATAAAGAATCGTAATGAATATGCTTATAGGGAAAAGTAAGATGTGTGTTTAAAAGTTATATGTAAGGGCCTGACTACATATATGCTTAAGGAAGGCCTGGTATATTCTTATGTTAGCTTATAATGTAGGCCGAAAAGGGTTTCTCTTGGAAAGGCTCTCTGGGCACAAACGGTAGATTTAATTAGCACAGTAGAAGGTTTCTGTTGAACGTATCTTTTGTTGCAGGTGCAAGGACACATGTCTCGTTAGTAAAGACTAACTCTTTGTTTTCAGAAGTTAGAAAGATGGGAGGCATGGTACGGGAGTGCAATGGAATTTAGGGATGATACTTTCAGCGGAGAAGGCGCCTGGGACTCAAGGTCAACGAAACCGTCCAGGATGAAGTCACCGTTTCAATGGAAAAGCACAAGAAAGAAGACCTGGCCAAGAGGGCGTAAACAAGGCGTGTACCTTTGTAGTATGGTTTTGTATTAGGGATAGTGCCCCGAGGGAGGAAGCCAGAGAAGCGGTAGGGGAGACCTGAGAGAAGGACAGAGCTGAGCTTAGGTATATGGTGATTGCACTTCTTAGGAAGTCTTCACAGCTGACACCTTTTATTCTTTCTTGCTTGGGAAAATCGTTATGCAGGGATGTCACTTAGCGTTAGTGTAGGGACAGCAATTGATTTTAAGCTTGTTTAGGCCCATGAAGAACAACTTAGAAATAGGAGCAATCATAGTCTGGTTGGTCCTCCTAGAACTTTCTATTCTCCTTATCCTGAGTCGGATGAGATTTCTGCGTAGATTATTATTTGTATTAGTGCCCATCTATTTCTTTAACCTCGTGTTGAGGTGCTTGCACGTTCAGTTATTTTTGGCGATAATAAATTCTCAAACTTGAATTCGGAGTCAGTGGTCCTTTCAGACAAAATGAATGCTGTTATATAACCGGATGAGATTCTCTCCTTTACACTATTCAACAGGTAAAAAGATCTTGGCGACCAGAAGGTTCTTATAGATAATTAGATAAGAATCGGCGTAATCAGTTGGTAGCAGAGTAGGATGGTTACCTTTGATGGTAAGGGGAGATCTAGAGCAAGATAAGAGATTAGGTTGCCCCATAGAGCCCGAGTGACGCAGATCCAGAGAACCACGAGAGACGGATGTCGGAGGGTATGGAAAACTGACGGAGAGTGACGGTGCGGCGGAAGTAGCAGTTCGTAGTAGAGTGAGTATGAAAAGAGTGATGTTTGGTAGATTGCGGTGTTATATTGTTGTGTGATGTCTTGCGGAGTTGGAACGAAAGTTGAGTGATTGAGAAACGGACCGTGAGCGCGCGCGGGACCGGGAGATTTATTGTGGTGTAGAATACACCCAGAGTTGAGAACGTTGACCAGAGTTGTGGGGGTCACGAGACGTCATTGACAGACCCACAGAAGATAGGGACACATGTGTGAGTGTGTGAATAACCAACGCAGGTCGTAGGTTATTGTGTGCAGAACATCGAGTGATTGAATCCTATCGAGTGTATTAGAGGCGATTGTCCGGTCGTTCGTGGACAGACGGTTGCCAGATTGAGGTCAACAAGCTCAAGAGACTGATCGGTCATTGGTAAGACTGACGGTCAGAGAGGAAATTGTTCGGTAGGACGAACATTATTTCAGAGTATAATTGGGACGGATGCGAGTGAGAACAAGTGAATTAGAAAGGAGGGGAACTGCTGCGAGCGGAGGAAACGTGACGTCAGACTAGTGCCGCGCTGCGATAGGCCGGTTGGTGTGAACCGCGCTGGGATTGGTGGATTGGAATCAGGAAGTAAAAGCGGACATTTTGAGTGCAAATACAAAGTTGATTCATCATGAAATGTTTTAAAGCTTTAAGGGAACTTTGTAGAGGTGATAGACATGTGGTTGTTCGGGAGGGAGAGGAAGCTCCTCCTGAGGACACACCAGCACATTATATGGCAAAGAATGTAGGATTGCATACCATAATTTGGCTTGAGAATTGGCATAAAATGACAGAAACAGAAGGAGATTTGTCGTTCCCTCGATATGGTACTTTCAGGTTAGAGGTGCTGTACCAGCTCAAGAGTGTAATGGCTTCAATACGACCACTACCTAGACCGACACAGTTTGAGGCACTACATGCGTGGATAAGAGCAGCGTATGATAGAAAAAAGGAAAGGTGTCAAGAAAGGGTGAAGAAATCGGTCAGGGCATTCCAAGATGCAAGGTGGGATGCATTGGAGAAAAAGTGGAGAGCGGATACGATAGACGGAGATAAGTTATACCCACTGCTGATACAAAATGGAAAGATTACAAGAATCGATGAGGACGACAGTGATTTAGATGACAGTCTGTTGGATAGGATGTTGGCGGAGAGGCCACCACCATTTAATCCAGATTCAGAAGAGGGAAAGACAACCCCAGCAGTGGCAATAGTTGATGAGAGCCAGAACCAGACCAGCATGAGAGTAGTGGGAAGAATTTCCACAGGAACGGAGGGGGCTACGGCGTCTATGATAACACAGCCTCCTGCGGGGAACACAAGATTACCGGACTCCTTGACAGTACCGGTTACCATTGGCCCTATAGTACCGGTATATGACCCAGACCGAGTGAGAGAAGGGAGCTCCGTGCCGATGAGAAGGGAAGAAGGAAACAGTGAGAGTGGGAATGGGTTTGGAGTAAGGGTGGTTCATTTCCCAAGACCAATAGAGACAAGTACGCCGTTACCGGCTACTGCGGACTCTTCATGTGGACAAGAAGAGGAGAGACCGGAAAGACCGAGGTCTTTACGGGAATCTAAGTCAGCTTTGAGGGAGTGGACACCAACAGTAACGAACCAAGAGGATAGGATGCAAAGAGATAGGGCACAAAATGTCTCGGAAGACAGACCAGGTTCCAGGAATATGGAAGGGAATAGGTCACAAGGACAGAATAGTAATTGTGATGAGCGGGACGGCTCAGGTTGTCGAGACGTACTGAGGAGTGCAGTACAGGCAAGGTTGCTAGACGTAGTGAGGCTGAAAGCAGAGGTAGACGAAATGATCAGTGGGGGTCTGCCTTTGGAAAGGATAGAAATTTATGGATCAGATGAGCTGCTGTTTGTAGCAAAAGATGTGACTCGAAAAGCTAGAATGGCACATGATAGATTGAAGGAATTGGCCAAGAGATATGAGGTGGACCTGAACAAAACTAAAGCGTTACAGGGACCACATAGATTGCATTACAGTGATCAGGAGTTGGAGGAGAAAAGAATCACAGGATTAAAGACGCACACCAGAGACCTGATCATAGGAATGAGAATATGGATTTTGTTGGACAAATGGGAAGAAAGGTGGTCCAAAAAGAAACCAGTAAAGAGAGCAGAAGGGGAAACGCCGCCGCCAGGAGAGGGGCGATGGGTGTAGGAAATTTTCCTTTACGAGAAGTACAGAATGGAGGGTACGTGCATGTACCGTGGAATAGAGGTGATTTGGCTGCATTTACAAATGATTTTCCTCGGCTGAGGGAAAAACCGGTGGAGTGGTACAAGCAGGTTGAGCGGTTTGTGAAGATTTCAAAAGTATTGTGGATTGATTTGAACACCTTGTTTGACATAGTGGTACCAGGAGATTTGTGGACAGCATGTAAAGTCGCTATTGAGTGGCCGACTTCGGAACCAAAAGAGAGGCGGTTACAAATGGTCCATCACCTGATGTCATGAAAAAATATGAGCAGGTGATTACATGGTTGAAGTCGAAGATTTCACCTCAGGATATAGATTGGGTTAAGATAGATCGGACTGTACAAGAACCCAAGGAAACGGTGCATGAATACTATGAAAGACTTCTGCAAGTTTTTAAACAGTATAGTGGGTTAGATGTTTTGGACCCTAAGGATATGGGACAGTTTGTCTCAAAGTTTGTAACGGGTCTGAGAGGGGAAATCAGCCTCATGATACAGCACCATTTGATCTGCTGGCAGAACAAGCCACTAGATGAAATTTTGCGGTACGCGAGGTACTGTAGTGATGAGGTGGATTCAAAACATCGAAAGCTAAAAGACAAATTGATGCTTGTCCAGATGCAGACAGCACAGAATCAGCCTAGTGGAGGGACCTTGGGGAGAAAGCAAGGAAATTTCCAGGGAAACCAGAATGGGCAGGTACAGGGAAAGGGAAAACCAGTAGACCCCAAGACAGGAGTGGACGTGGCCACACTAAAGAAGACCACTGCGTGTCATCTTTGTCGCCAGGTCGGACATTGGAAACGCGAGTGTCCTTTGAACCCAGCTAATCAGGTACAGGAAGAGGAAGAGGGGGCTCAGGTACCCGCGCAAGAGGTGGTTAACACAATAACGAGACCTAGAACGATGAAAGGGGGGTTTACAATTCTCAAGCTCAGATTCCCCAAGCTCCAAGGTTTTCACAAGGAACACGAACATATCAACAGATGCCCCTGTTCGAACGATATGCTGAGGATAGCTTAGACCCTTTATCCTGACGGTGCCTGAGGGGGAGGAAGACTGCACACTTGGAGCGGTCTTGGAGGTAGACCAGAGAGGACCTTTTGTAGAGGCAGAGATTGAGGGCAATCCTGCAACACTTTTGGTTGATACTGGAGCTACCCGGTCTACTGTAAGATCTGCAGTAGTCCCTAACCTACCCCTCTCGGGACAATCAATCCAGGTTGTCGGAGTAGCGAACAAGAAGATGAGCAGCCCATTGACAGAACCGATCTTAGTAAAGATAGGTACTTTCCAAACTAGACATCAGTTTGTAGTATGTGACACGAGTCCAGTTTGTCTTTTGGGAAGAGATCTGTTGTGCAAATTGAACTGCACGATTTATTGTACACCACGAGGAGTGGAGGTCCAGACGAGAGATGATGATGCTGACTTTAAGATGGCCAATCAGCATCTGTGTATAGATCTGTACCCAATGGTGACTGTGGAAGAACTTCCACATGATCTGAGAGACGCAGTGTCGCCTGTGGTGTGGGATTTCGCAGGAGACGAAATAGGTTTAATCAGAGGGTTGAACCAGTGCGGATTGAGGTGAAACAGAATGTTGATTTCCCAAGAACACCTCAATACAATTTATCGATAGAAACAATTGCAGGAATAAAACCTGTGATCGAGACTTTCATTGAGAAGGGTATTTTGAAGGAGATCAGAGGTAGTCCCTGTAATTCACCCATAATGGGAATACAGAAACCGAGCGGGAAATACAGGATCGTGCAAGACCTGCGAAAGGTCAACATGATAGTTGTCCCTTGTTGTCCAGTGGTACCGAATCCTTCAGTAATACTGTTCCAGATCCCATGTGAAGCCGAGTGGTTTACGGTTATCGATTTGTGTCAAGCCTTCTTTTCGATACCGCTCCACGAGGAAAGCCAATTTCTTTTTGCATTTAGGCTAGAGAATCGCGTGTTAACATGGTGTCGTATCCCTCAAGGGTATACGGAAAGTCCATCGATCTTTAACCAGATCCTGAAGAAGAACCTTGAGAGTCTTGTGTTGCCGCAGAACTCAGTTCTCGTGCAGTACATAGATGACTTGCTCATTGCCTCAGAAACAGAAGATGCTTGCAGAATTGACACAGTAGCCTTGTTGAACCACTTAGCAGAGAATGGACATAAGGTGTCCCCGAACAAGCTGCAGTACTGTTTGAATGAGGTACAGTACTTGGGACACAGATTAGAAAAAGGCAAGAGGAAGGTGTCACCAGATCGAATTGAGGCAATAATGAGCATGGCGGTACCCACTACACAGAGGGAAGTTAGGATGTTTCTGGGAATGGTTGGCTATTGTCGACAGTGGATTCCTAGTTTCTCCTTGAGAGCAAAGCCTCTGCAGAGGCTTACGCACAAGGATGTGAGTGATCCGGTACCATGGGACGAGGAGTGCTTGATGTCATTCCTGCAGTTGAGAGATGATTTGTGCAGGGCTCCCGCACTGGGAATGCCTGATTACAACAAGGCCTTTTCATTGTTTTGTTACGAGAGAGGAGGATGTGCATTAGCAGTGTTAGCTCAGAACCATGGAGGTGTCCGTAGACCAGTTGCTTATTTTTCAGCTACTTTAGATCCAGTAGCTTCTGCGTTGCCCGGATGTCTAAGATCCGTTGCTGCAACAGGTGTCAGCATTGAAAGATGTGAAAGCATTGTAATGGGACATCCATTGACTGTACATGTACCACATTCGGTTGAGTTATTAATGACCAGGACCAAGACCCAGCACCTAACGAACAATAGGTTAACAAGGTACGAGCAAGTCATACTTGCCGCAGAGAATGTGACTCTGAAAAGGTGCTCCATCTTGAACCCTGCGACATTGATGCCTATACCGAACACAGATGATGAAGATTGTGAGGACCATGATTGTCTCGATGTGACCGAACTTTGCACCAAACCGAGACCTGACATTGTCGATGAGCCATTGGATGACCCAGATGAAATTTTCTTTGTCGATGGTTCATGCTTAAGAGACAGTGTGGGGCAATTGAGAGCAGCGTTTGCTGTATGTACTATTTCAGGAGTGGTCGACGCCGCTTGCCTGGAAGGAGTACGCTCCGCGCAGGTAGCTGAGATCATTGCCTTGACCCGTGCCTGTTTGGCCGCTGATCGAATTCGAATCACGATTTACACAGATAGCCAATACGGCTTTGGCGTGGTGCATGACTTCGGGCAGTTATGGTCTCAGAGGGGATTTTTGACATCATCTGGCTCACCCATTCGTAATGGAGAATATGTAAGACAATTGTTAGAAGCGTTACAGCATCCGAAAGAAATTGCTGTTGTAAAGTGTTCAGCCCATGGGAAGGGGGAGGACTTTGTATCCTTGGGTAATAACTACGCAGATGAGGTAGCCCGCTTCTGCGCCGAACAAGGATGCATATACACAGGCAGGGAGATAGAAGAGAGCCAAGAGGGAACCGATCTCAGCATAATGTTGACCATGGCAGACACTTGGGAAGAGCTTAAGAGATTGCAAGATGAAGTCTCAACCAAGGAAAGAGAGGGCTGGATCAAAGCTGGGTGTGTGAAAGGAGACGTGGATGTGTGGGTATCAAACGATGGGAGAGCTGTGTTGCCGGAAGAATTGCTGAGTCCGATGGCAAGATTGATACATGGACAGGCACACCTGGGTAGAGACGCAATGATGAGGGTGTTCAGACAGACGTGGTATAACCCACGGTTCCGAGCAATGGCTGAGACGGTATGTCAGAGGTGTGTTACATGTCAACAGATGAATGCTGGAAAGAAAACTGTAGTTACACTGAGTCATATTGGAAGGTCAGGAGGGCCCTTCAATAGATTACAGCTGGATTTCGTGGAGATGCCTAGGTGCAATAGATTGAGGTACATTCTAGTGATAGTATGTGTATTCTCACGGTGGGTGGAGGCTTACCCCACACGCAGGTGTGACACTCTGACAGTGGCTAAATTATTGTTGAGGGAGCTTATCCCTAGATTCGGGATTCCGACCTCTTTGGAATCAGATAGAGGTGGGCACTTCCATAGCGAAATCATGAAGTTACTTTGTGCAGCATTGAACATTGACCAGAGACTCCACTGTAGCTACAGACCAGAGGCTTCTGGGATGGTGGAACAAGTTAATGGAACGTTGAAAGCCCGGATGGCAAAAATGTGTTCTTCAACATCCCTGAAATGGCCCGACGCCTTGCCACTGGTGCTCATGAGCATGCGAAGTGTCCCAGACAGAAGGACCGGGTTGTCCCCCCATGAAATAATAATGGGGAGGGCAATGAGACTGCCAGCAGTACCAACTACAGCCTTGATAAACATCACTGATGATTTGATTCTCGATTATTGTAAAGGACTCTCTGATGTGGTCCGTTCTGTATCCCAGCAGGTGCAAGCAGCTGTGGTTCCAGCCTCGAGTGATCTGTGCCACGACTTGTGTCCCGGTGACTGGGTGCTCGTCCGGAAGCACGTGAGGAAGAGTTGCTTGGATGCCCGTTGGCGTGGCCCGTATCAGGTGATACTTATCACGAACACAGCAGTAAAGTGTGGAGGATTGCCGAACTGGGTGCATGCTTCCCATACCCGCAGAGTTCCAGCACCCTTGGAGGAAACAGCTCCTCTCGTAAATGAAAACCCAGCTGAAGTGGTAGGGCCACATGAGAGGACAAGTCAAGCTGTAAGGGTCGCTGACACAGCTGGTGGTGCACTAGAGCAAGCTGAAGGGGGTTTCCACAGTTCGAACCCTGATTCAGGCACTGAAGAAAGAGAAGGTGCAGTGGGCGGAGAAGAGTCAAAAGCAGCAGAAAGAGGAAATAGTGCACTGGGTATAGAAGGGGAAGGCAGACGAAAGAACAGAAGTGCTGAAGGTTGGCCTGAAAGACAGAGGCGACTGAACCTGAGGTTAGCACCTGAGAGAGACCTTGCTCCAGTGTCCGAAGTATCTGAAACCGAAGCAAGCGACGAAGACCAAGCACAAGACAGTCGGCGAAGGTCTAAGAGAACAAGAGTGCCTTGTCACAGATACTCTACCCCTGAGTGGACTTACACTGTGTTTGATGCAGGGGGTGGTGAATACAGGGAGACTGAAGTCAGTGGAGGTGTTCAGTCGGAGCCCGAGACTGGTGGTGAAGGTGGTGCTGCGGATGCCAGGGTTCGAGATAGACGGAACACTGACACTCACGATTCCGAATCCCCACTTCTGAGTGAAGTCCGAAAATTGCTTTTGCATCGGGTCGAGTTCCCGCCTTTCGGAGCTGAGCCGTTTTCACACGAAGTGCTGCTTTTGCGTCTTGAACTTTTGTATCACGTTCTGGTCGTGCTTAATGAGGATCTCATTATGGATCAGTAATGAACTGTAAATAAAAGTCTAAAAGAAGAAGATAACCTAGGTCCGAGTGGAAGAAGAATAAACTTAGGGACTTTCCACAAGAAGAGGAACGAAAACTAGGGAAGTCTTTTTCTGGACTGTGTAAATAAGTTGTGATCGGAAAGGGAAAGCCCGGAGATTTCATGGTTGCTCGAGCTGGTTAAGCAAGTCATAAATAAAGGACAGAGACTTTTCTGAGTTCTTTGCGATAACCAAGACTTTTTGAGAACTTTCGAAATCATGGAGCCGGGAAATCCAAAATCGTAGAGCAAAATGGATTATAGGCATTCTTATAAGTAGTGTGATAATTTCTATAATCATAGTAGTTGTAGTCTCATATACTGGTTCGCACGAGCCAGAAGTAGAGGCAGTGACAGGGACACCCACACCTATCACACCTAGTCAGAAGGGGGTAGACAGGGCAGCTGATAGAGCTATGATTTTAGAAGAAAGTCGTAGATTACATGTAGATTTGTCTAAGGGTGATTTTAAGCTTAATGCGTATGCTAAGTTGTTGTATGAGTATGTTGACGTGATGGATGCGAAAGATTGTTATGTGTGTATGCAGTTGCCTACTTCGGTGGATGAGGGTATTAGGTATCATCATCTTCCACTGACTTATGGTATTTCATGTAGTCTTTTGCTTAGTTTGTTTTATGAGAGAGATCAGTTCGAGTATTTCTTTTCCAACTTCGACGCAGTGCTTCCTGAAGTCCCAGCTTACAAGCATTTGAATAAGTATGATTATTACAAAACCGAGGACAGACTGAGGAAGTACTTCATACCGAGTTTGGAATTGGATACAGCATTCGCACACAGACACAATCTGACTTGCTTGATGTCGGATGTAGAGAGAAAGTTTGTAGATCAGGTTGAAGATAGGTATAGAAAGCTGACTGAATCCCGAGATTTAGGGCATCACAGGACAGATTGGACAGAGGAGGAACGGTTGCATAAGACCAAGGGAAGCTATGGTCCTATAGCGTTAGATAAGGAGCAGAGGGGTAAGTTGTGTATAAGGCGTTATCAGACTTACTACGAAAAGGTTCCAGTGGGACAGAGTACTTGTGATCACGTTTTCACCATGGCAGATGAGGCAAAAGATTTTCTCCAAGGTCCTGTACAAGTGATACCTACGGTGTATTACGTATGTGGGAAGAATGCTTACGTGAGGTTGCCTGCAAATTGGTATGGAACATGTTATTTGTCAATAATATTTCCAAAGATTTACCATACAGAAGACCTAAATCTTCTGGAAGGTGGAGAGCATTCAAGAGCGAGAAGAGCTGCAAGTGCAGGAATCGTTGTGGGGGATATCTTTGGAGCTATGATACCTAGTCTAGGAGTAGTCTTGAATGATGTGAAGATCCGGAGGTTAGCGACTGTGGTGGATGAATTTTCGATGAACACAGCAAAATCGTTGGTGTTGGTGGAAGGAGAGATGTTGTCGATAAGGGGAATGGTTTTGCAGAATCGCCTTGCTTTGGATGTCCTATTGGCAAAAGAGGGCGGAGTCTGTAAAATGCTGAAGGTTCAAGAGTGCTGCACTTATATACCAGACCGTAGCAAGGATCTGGAGAAATATATAAGTAACATCACTATGGTCCACACAAAGATAGCGGATTTGACCGAGGAAGGGGCCTGGGAAAAGGTCGGAAAGGGTTTTGGTCAAGTGGGAGGTTGGTTTGCAAACCTAGGAAAGGGATTCCTTGGGTACTTCCTGAGACCACTCCTTATCTTGGTGGTTTGTGTGGCTGGCTTGTGGATTATGATCAAGGCCTACAAATGGTATCGAGCAGGCCGAGTCAAGAGAGCTTTGAGGGAAAATGACATGAGATTGGCAAGATTGCAGGACAATCAGTATCAAAGGCTCAAGAGCATGGAGAATTTCAGATCAGGGAAGATGGGAACAAGTTCTGTTTAGGTCGGTTCCTTCTCCGAGGGAGTAGAATGGGATGTGATGACAGGAGTCATCAAAGGGGGAACTGATAGAGCGAAATGTTCTTGTGAATTGTAGGGGTGCATCATAATCACTGATAGGCCGCACCCACATGTATTCAGACATATATTCGTTTATATCCATTGTATACTCATGCATGTTTAGCAAAGAATGAATAGTTCACTGAGACGAAGTGAACTCAGCAGTATAATGGTGTTAGGATAATGATGTAATGTAATGCTTTTTGAATTGTGTGAACATAATGCATAGAGGAATTAGTTTGTGTATGTAATGTAATTGCAGTAGTTTAAACGTGCACCATATTAAAGTTGCACATGTAATTCATTGTTTGCATAAAGAATCGTAATGAATATGCTTATAGGGAAAAGTAAGATGTGTGTTTAAAAGTTATATGTAAGGGCCTGACTACATATATGCTTAAGGAAGGCCTGGTATATTCTTATGTTAGCTTATAATGTAGGCCGAAAAGGGTTTCTCTTGGAAAGGCTCTCTGGGCACAAACGGTAGATTTAATTAGCACAGTAGAAGGTTTCTGTTGAACGTATCTTTTGTTGCAGGTGCAAGGACACATGTCTCGTTAGTAAAGACTAACTCTTTGTTTTCAGAAGTTAGAAAGATGGGAGGCATGGTACGGGGAGTGCAATGGAATTTAGGGATGATACTTTCAGCGGAGAAGGCGCCTGGGACTCAAGGTCAACGAAACCGTCCAGGATGAAGTCACCGTTTCAATGGAAAAGCACAAGAAAGAAGACCTGGCCAAGAGGGCGTAAACAAGGCGTGTACCTTTGTAGTATGGTTTTGTATTAGGGATAGTGCCCCGAGGGAGGAAGCCAGAGAAGCGGTAGGGGAGACCTGAGAGAAGGACAGAGCTGAGCTTAGGTATATGGTGATTGCACTTCTTAGGAAGTCTTCACAGCTGACACCTTTTATTCTTTCTTGCTTGGGAAAATCGTTATGCAGGGATGTCACTTAGCGTTAGTGTAGGGACAGCAATTGATTTTAAGCTTGTTTAGGCCCATGAAGAACAACTTAGAAATAGGAGCAATCATAGTCTGGTTGGTCCTCCTAGAACTTTCTATTCTCCTTATCCTGAGTCGGATGAGATTTCTGCGTAGATTATTATTTGTATTAGTGCCCATCTATTTCTTTAACCTCGTGTTGAGGTGCTTGCACGTTCAGTTATTTTTGGCGATAATAAATTCTCAAACTTGAATTCGGAGTCAGTGGTCCTTTCAGACAAAATGAATGCTGTTATATAACCGGATGAGATTCTCTCCTTTACACTATTCAACAGGTAAAAAGATCTTGGCGACCAGAAGGTTCTTATAGATAATTAGATAAGAATCGGCGTAATCAATGGTTCTCTTCCGACCTACAAAAACAAAAGCTAGCACTTCGTCAATCAGAAAGGAAATGGAGAACCAGTTATTCTTTAGACAACAAAGAGAGTTATTTGACCCAAATGAAAGAGTATAAAAAGCCAATCTCTTCCGCGAAGGCTGCTTACTTCTCCTCAAAAATCATGAGCTCTACTAACAGGTCTAAAGAAATATTTACCATTGTGAACGAATTATCCAATCCAGATAGAGTTACACTAAAATCTACACCTAGTCAAGCTTTTTGTAACTCCCTTAATTCGTTCTTTATTGACAAAATCATCACTATAAAATCCAGCATCCCTCATTGCCCTGCTCCTGAGGGTTCACCTTTAGCGCTGGAAAACTCATGCTCCCTTGATCAATTCCCAGATATAGACAGTACGATTTTTTTGGACCTTCTATCCAAAGTAAAGTCGGGATCACCTACCGATAGTTGTCCGCCTCATATTTTAAAAGATGTTTTTACCACCTTCCCCGGTCCTGCCTTGGCACTTCTTAATGACTCTCTGGCACAGGGCTGTGTTCCAAAAGCGTTTAAAGAAGCAACTGTGGTTCCCTTACTAAAAAAATCAGGTGCGGATCCTAGGACTTTGACTAACTATCGGCCCATTTCCTTGCTCCCCTATTTGGCAAAAATACTGGAATCCCATGTGGCCAAAAGCCTTTGTACCTTCATTGAACAGTCTGGCTATCTTGATCCAAATCAAGCAGGGTTCCGCCCAGCCCATTCTACTGAGGCAGTGATACTTACTGTTCTGGACACGCTTCGGAAAGAAGTTGACAAGGGCTCCCCCCAGGTCCTGGTGCTACTAGATCTGTCTGCGGCATTTGACACGGTCGATCATGGTATTCTGATCGACCGTGTCAGGACTGCCGGCAGCAAGGGGAGGGCATCTAGCTGGGTTGAGTCATTTCTAGAGGAACGCACTCAGTCAGTACGTCTCTCCCAGTTTTCTGCACCTAAAATGGCAACGACATGTGGAGTTCCTCAGGGCTCCTCGTTGTCTCCTCATCTATTCAACCTCTATCTCCTTCCCTTACTTCATTCCCTCAGAAACAGGAAAGTATGCACGTATAACTACGCAGATGATATGCAACTGGTGTTCTCTATCGACAACTCACCTGAGTCGATATCTGAATTCCAGGCAACAATGATGCACATTCACGACTGGATGAATAACAACCAGCTAAAATTAAATCCGGACAAAACAGAAGTGATTCTGTTCGGTGGTCCCCTGAACCCATGGAATGCACAGTTTTGGCCGAGTGAACTGGGTTCCCCACCCAAAACTTCTCCCTCAGCCAAAAGTCTGGGAGTGATCATCAATAGTGATCATCAATAGTGATCATCAATAGTGATCATCAATAGTGACCTCACCATGAAAGCTCAGATAGGAGCAGTAACTTCCACCTGTTTTTTTCAACTGAGGAAAATAAGAAAGATCAGGAGATTGCTCACTCGGGAAGCCTTAATCCAGGTGGTCCTAGCTATGGGGATATCACACCTGGATTATGCCAATTCTTTTTGGCATACCGCTCTACCTCACCAAGAGACTGCAAATGGTACAGAACCAGGCAGCCAGACTGATATCCCAACAACCTGGATGGGAACACATCACTCCCACCATGAAAGAACTACACTGGCTTCCCATCCCACAAAGATGTGCATTTAAGGTTGGTTGCCTTATCTTTAAAACTCTGTATGGTGCTAGTCCAAAATTTATATCCAGACTCGTTCAGAAATACGTACCTGCACGTAGTCTACGCTCTGCCCATAAGAACCTCTTAGCCATTCCTCCCTACAGACGGAAACGAATAGGAGGCTGCAGGTTTGCAGTATTGGCACCCAGTTTCTGGAACACTCTTCCTTTGGACATAAGAACTTGTACTGAATTCACAAGGTTCCGTAGGCTTCTTAAGACTTGGCTATTCACCCAAGCGTACAATTAGTTCTTCAGACAATTGAATACAGGGGGCCCCAACAATTCCTTAAGTTTAGCGCCAATAAACCGACTGGTGTACGTGCGCTTTATAAGAAATTTTAACATAACATAACATAACAGGGCAGTGGGCGGAGCATCCCTCACGTACTGAACTACCACAGATCTTCCCTAGAGCAGCGCTTGCGCGCTGACTCTAGGCTCGACTTAAAAACAGAGGTAGACAGTTTTGGCATGTCTAGTAATATAAAAAGTAACACCCTGTGTAGAAAAAGATCTGTTATGCACCTCAAGCAATTTGACAAGAAAAACCAGTTTGAATGATATATAACAGAGTATCATAGCAGTTTTGCTGATAGCTGTTTAAAGAAAGATAAGCATTGTCAGACCATGACAAAGGTAAATCTAATACCAACTTCACATCCCTTATGGAAGAATATTTCAGCTTCAGAGGAAGTTTCAGGCAAATTGACTTCAAGGGCCTTAAGACTAAGAAATGCTTTCCAATGGCTTCCCCTTTAACCAGAATATCACCAGCCAATATTATAGGTATCTAAGTGTTAACTGTTCCATAGGCCTTGCCTGCTGTGAATAAGAACACATGAACATTTACTATATCTACTGGAGAGGCAGATATGGGATTAGTTTGTTGTTCCACACACCAGCCAACACAGACTGACCAGGCATATTTGTAATTGGGTCTAGCTGAAGGAGACCACGAGTCATAGATAACTGGCAACACCTCCTGCAAAAGTCCCTGGATATGCCATAATTACCTGAAATCATCCAAATTAGGTGTAATTGTCCTTGCAAACTAGGTTGTGAGGAGAACCCTGAGGATCCTAGAGGAGAAGAGGAAAAGATGGCAATATTCTGGGGAAGTCTATCAACTGTTCTAGAAGCTGAAGGAACCACACTTGAGTTGGTCATTAAGGCAAGGAAAGCAATGTCTCTCCTTACGTGTTAGAATTCTGAGGATTATTGCAAAAGGGGAAAGTGTAACCCTGGATGGCTCCCCATGGTAATAGGATGCTTCCGCATCGACATCCAGGGGCAGATTTACTATTTTTTCATACAACGCAGGGCAGCAAGCAAAGTTGCTGCACTGGGTTGTGTGACATAGAGACAGCACAAATGCACCATATCTACTAAGATATGACTCATTTTTGCTGTCCCCTTGCGTTGTCGCACTGTATGCTGCCTAGCGCCAATACAGGCACTCTTGCGCCATGGTGCAAGGGTGCCTGCTTTACAGCCAGGGACACCTTCCTGCACAAAACAATCCTTCAAGGCATATTCATCTTTCTATGCATGCTGCAGAATACAGCACAAACAGAAACAGGTAGTTACAAAGAGGGATGTGTGAGTTTTCGATGCATTCCCAGGTTTAAAAGTCTTTGTAAATCTACAAATGCTCCAAATTACATTGGTGAACGCCCATGCTCCACCTATGCAACACCTTCCAAATACAAGGTAACACAAGACAGCGATATGTGCTACCTTGTGTTACTTTGCATTTACTAACAATGCAAAGCCACACAAAGTGGCTTTGCGTTGCTTCGTAAATGTCAAAAAGGATTTTGTATTACGGTTGTGCATTAAAAGTGATGCAACCCCAACACAAAACCTTAGTAAATATGTCCCTCAGTTTCCAACTGAAGAATCAGATCCGATTGAGGCAAGAGGGAAACAAGCCTATCTGAAGTGGGCCCTAAAGATTTTTTAATCTTCTGAAAACCCTGAAGTCTAGGGACCAATTGAGGCTGTCTTGAAGGAATCTGGAGCCCCAATCTTCCATGGAGTTTGAGATCCCTGGAAGATATTCTGCTTGGAGCATTATCCTTTTCTCTAGACAAGAGTACAAAAAAATTCTAACTAAATATGCAAGGCCCTTGGATCTTGCACCTTCAAGTTTGCTTATAACGAACAGCAGAAACGTGTTAATTCGCAAAAGGATACAACAGTATACCTTTTCTGGGGCCAAACTGCAAAACAACTTGAGAGCAGTTCTAAGTAATTTTAAATGACAATGTTGTTAGTCTAGGGACCACTTTCCTCCTACCATTGTGTTCCTGCAATGAATTCCCCAACCTGCCCTGCTGGCATCATACTCTAACGTGATATCTGTGGCCTGAACAAATATAGATTTTTCCTTCCAAGCCTCCATTTGGGAGAGCCACCAACCCAGCTTCTCCTTTGCCTCTGGAGAATGGGGAACCAATGCTGAGTAGTGGAGGCACCTGGGGAATGTGATGTCTTAAGATGTTAAAGGGTCCATTAATGGAGTGGAGCTAGAAAAATTGCCTAAATGGTTGCGGATACAAGTCCCACAATCCTGGATAACCACCTGAGGGAAAACCTGTCCGTCTTGAGAAGCACCCTTATCATCTTCTTTACTAGTTTTCTCTTCATCTGGGGAAGAAAGCAAGATTATTTGACAGACTCTATAATAAACCCTAGAAATTGAATTTTTCAAGATAGAACTAGGATGGGCTTGTTGGTGTATCACAAAATGTAGCTGTTGAATTAGGGAAACCACCCATGATATGTGCCTGAAGAAGATTTTTGTATGAAGTTGCCTCTCTCAACATGTCATCAAAATAAATCAGATTTCAAACCCTGTGAGATCCTGTAAGGAATTGTTTCTTTTTGTATAGTCACCCCCAGGTTTTAGACTGATGCTGCTGGGTTTTTTAGATTCTGAGAGTGTACTAAGGCTTGCCAAGCTGACCTCAGTGCCTGTACCTTTACCCATAAGCAGATATGTCAAATTCTCTCATACCCAACTGGCCAAGCTAACTTGCCTGCAATTCCCTAGCAATGGTCCAGGGCATGTAAGTGAGATGGTCACTGCTAGGGATTGCAGCACTGGTTGTGCCACCCTGGGTGTGACATGAGTAAAATGAGACTGTCAGCCTGGAATGCATACTGGAAGGGCAGTTTAAACTGCTGCCCGACTTTGCCATTTAAAGTAACTGCAAAGTCAGACTTCCCCCAGATATATTTGTAAGTCACCCCTATATCAAGCCTATTGAGTCCTATGGCAGGGTGCAACATATCTCATGGCCAGAACATGTATTTTACATGTTCTGATGGTAAAAACGTGAAACTGTCATTTTTACCTTGGAAAGGCTTGGTCGCCCAATTGCTGAGTACAGTTATACAATGACCCCTCTGTGCTAACTCGGGAAAGGTGCTACCAAAGTGGGTTATCCAAGGTATCAAACACATCTTTACAATAAGTCCAACTTGATTCTCAAGTAGAAATTAATATAACGAGTTGCAGTGTGCAACTTTTGCAAAGTTCTGCTTTGTTTTTTTTAGTCCCTTGTGCCTATTGAAGGAGGTTGTTTTGTCTAATGTCGCCCTGTGTGCTGGTCAGGAGCATATAGATAGATTTGGACCAGTTCACCATGAGGCCAGATGTGTTGGCATATACTTGGAGCATTTCCATCAAGTGTGACAGGGAAATCTCTGGTTGCTCATAAACACAAGGGCATTATCTGCTTATAGTGGGTGCCTACCTTCCACAAGCCTAGGCCATTGAAAGCTGCTGAGCTGGGTATCACGACTGATCTACTTGGCCAACAGTTCCATAATCAAGATGAACAGAAAGAGGGGAGAGTGGACACCCCTGTCATGTGCCGTGTTCAGTAGCCAACACTGGGAATAATTTCCCATTAACCTTAACTCTCAACCATGGTTTAGCATAGAGTATCACTACGCAATGTTGAAAGCGTGGGCCGAAAATCATGCGTTTCAAAATACGGAACATAAAGTCCCATCTGACTGAATCAAACATTTTCTCAAAGTCTATGGACACCAGGGCTTTACAGTCCTGTGCCCCGGTAGATAGGCCCATTGCGGTGTGAAGGTGCCATAGGCAGTGACGAATGCCATGGTGGGGCATAAACTCATTCTGGTTGGGGTGCACCAGCGTCCCGATAACCCAGAGGAGCCTGTTTGCCAAGATTTTTGTGAGGAGTTTTGTCTCCAAATTAATCATGGAGATGGGTGGGTAAGACGAGCAGTGAGTGGGTGGTTTCTCATGCTTTAGGATCACTGAGATGGTGGCACCTCGGAAGTCATATGTGTCAGCTCGATGATTCCTCGGGAACGGTTCAATGCCAAAAAGGGATCCACCTCTCGACAGTCCCAACCCTGAATGCTATAACAGCACAGGCGAGTGGGATGATCAAGTGGGGGAAGGAAAGGAAGGGGACTGCAGGAGGGAGATCTATAAGGCAAAACTATATAGGTAAGTACAGATTTATACTAGGTATCTCTCTTGCTACCTACTGAACCTTGCGTACCTGTAAAGCAAATAACTTCCTCGTTTCCAGGTGAGGACTGTAAAAAAAGGCCTTGTCTTATTTTCGCAAGGAAGGGGGTTGCGCTGGGAAAGGGGTTAAAACAGAAGGAGCTTTAACAACCAGATTGCACAAGGAGCGTTAGATGACCCTTACATTTGCATATAACATAACATTCATTATTGTACTGTACACACCATCAAGCCTGGCAGTGCCCGCTTCACAGGGGAAGAGCAGAAGGCCGCCTCTTGAACCCCCTGTTAGGAAATACATAAACAACAATCACCCAAAATACTCCTTTTGGTTTACTGCACAAATAACAATGCCTGTGAAGCAATTTCCACTTCCTTTACAAGAGTCTCGAGTTAAGTGGTACAAGTGCACCCCTACCGGTACCAGAGAAGCAACAGGGGCAGGCAGCGCAATGCGCTGTAATCACGAGGAATAATCAGCTCTGAACCCGGCACCGGAGGCTTCTTTAAGCTCCTCCGCTTTCCTACCCATGAGGCAATCGCGGAACTTCCGCTTTGCCTTTTGGGACCTGTAGTTTTTTGGTTCTTTCCGACCGCGCGCTCCTCGCGCCGAAAGTCGGAACACTTCCCAATCTCTCTCTGGCTGCTCCACCATCCCTCCACCCATGACCACACACTGTGAAGCGCCATCGGAAGGGCCGTGACGGCAGGAGACGGGAGGACCCACCGCAAGGCGGCAGGTGGGCTGAGCAGGCGTGTGACAATATGGTAGTTCACCTGACTGGACGACCTTGGTGTACTCTCCCATTAGCATTGGTGTCAGCTGGGATGCATATTCATTAACAAATTTAAGCAGGTACATGTTAGGAACAGGGGTCTTCCCTGCCGGGAGTAAGTGAATCTCTCTTCTGAGCTCATCTTCCATTAGTGGGTGCTCCAGCCCCTGTCTATCTGTATCCGAGAGCGCAAGTATAATGAGGTAATTGACAATTTGGTGGTCGTGTTTGCCCTCAGCTATTGTTTGCGCTACGTAGATTCAAGCATAATAGGATGCAAACTCCTGGGCAATAGGGGCTAAATCTGTTAGTGAGTCACCCGTTGATGCAGTTAGGCAAAGGACGATGTGTGTCTCCAGCTCCCTATTTGCTAACCAATGAAGTATCTTCCTGGCCTTGTCCCCCATTTCGTATAACCTGTATTGTGTGACCAACTGTGCATGTGTCCATCAATTTCTGCCAGAGTGATAAACTGGATAATCTCAACATTTCTAGTGAATGTCATTCATGGTCATCCCTCTTCTCGGCTTCCACCCCCTGAGCCTCAGGGATCGCTTGCTCAAGGTCAGTGATTTCCCATTGTGCCTGTTGTTTTGCCATGGTTTGGTTGGAGATCACCCGTCCCCTCAAAACTCAATCAATCGATCAGGGGAATTGTAAGCGAGCTACTCACCCGTGAGGTTCTCAAGCCGCTGCGGGGGAGGGTAGTAAGCAGCTCCGTTCCGTTGAAAAGCCAGGTTTTGAGCGTCTTCCTGAAGATGTTCAGGGAGTCTGATGTTGAGCGGGTGCGTCGTTCCAGGTCTTGGCTGCGAGGTAGGAGAAGGTTTTTCCACCTGTTCTGGCTCTGCGGATGCGCGGGGTTTCGGCGAGGGTGAGGTCGGCGGATCAGAGGTTTCTCTTGGGTACGTGGAAGGAGATTCTCTCCTTGAGGTATTGGATCCAGTGTTGTGGAGACATTTGTAGGTGTGGGTGAGTATCTTGAAAGTGACTCTTTGCTCAACGGGGAGCCAGTGGAGGTTCCATAGGTGTTGGGTGGTGTGTTCGTGTCTAGGAATGTCGAGGACAAGTCTGGCTGCGGTGTTCTGTATGGTCTGGAGCTTGCGGAGCAGAGAATTGTTGATCCCGGCGTAGAGGGCGTTTCCGTAGTCCCCGTCTGCTGGTTATGAGCACGTGGATGATGGCCTTCCTTGATACGGGGGGGATCCACTTCAAGGTCTTTCGGAGGATTCGGAGGGTGTTGAAACAGCTGGAGGAGACGGCGTTGACCTGTCGGGTCATGGAGAGGGAGGAGTCGAGTACGATGCTGAGGTTTCAGGCATGGTTCGTGGGTGTGGGGGGGCTGCCGAGGGCGGTAGGCTACCAGGTGTTGTCCCATGCCGAGGGGGAGGGTCCGAGGACGAGGACTTCTGTCTTCTCCGAGTTGAGCTTCAGGCAGGTTCTGCTCATCCAGGATGCAACTTCCTTCATTCCTTCCTGGAAGTTGATTCTGGTGGTGATTGGGTCCTTGGTGAGGGAGAGGATGAGCTGGGTGTCGTCGGCGTAGGATACTATGCTGAGTCCGTGCTGTCTGATGATGGTGGTGAGGGGGGCCATGTAGATGTTGAAGAGCATGGGGCTGAGCGATGATCCTTGGGGCACTCCGCAATTGATTTCCGTGGGATCGGAGAGGAAAGGTGGTAGTCTTATTCTTTGGGTTCTGCCGGTGAGGAACGAGCGGATCCAGTAGAGGGCGGTTCCTTGTATGCTGGCATTGTAGAGTCTGGCAGTGAGTGTGCGGTGGGAGACGGTGTCGAACGCTGCCGAGAAGTTGAGTAGGATCAGGGCTGCGGTGTGTCCTTGGTCGAGGAGGGTGTGGATGTCATCTGTGGCGGCGAGTAGAGTGGTTTCGGTGCTGTGGTTGCTGCGAAATCCGGATTGGGAGGGGTCGAGAATGGAGTTTTCTTCGATGAATTTGGTTAGTTGTGCATTGACGGTCTTCTCAGTGACTTTGGCTGTGAAGGGGAGGAGGGAGATGGGTCTGTAGTTCTTGAGGTCGGTGGGGTGGCTGAGGGCTTCTTGAGCAGGGGTCTGACTTCTGTGCATTTCCAGTTGTCAGGAAAGATGCCGGTCTTGAAGGTGGTGTTGATGGTGTGTTGTAGTTTGGGAGCGATGGCGGTGACGGCTCTGTGGAAAATGTGCGGGGGCAGGGATCCGTGGGGACCCTGAGTGGATGCCTTTCATGGTCAACGTGGTGTCTTCGGTGGTGACCGTTGCCTTCAACGTTTTCAATAGCTTTGTCTGGGAATTTACTGAGTCCTTATTAAGCTCTACATAGACAGAGATAAGCTGCCTGAGAAAGTTGGCAATGGGCGAATCCCGTAGCCACCGAGTGTACAAGCGCCACAAGCCAAACTTCGGAGTCGGTGAGCAGTATATGAGCATGGTTTGTCAAGGACCTCAGCAGAATCTGTACCTATGAGATCATGGTGGTGTATGCAGTGGGTAGGAAAAGTAATTGATCCTAGAAGAGGAGCTGAGAGGGTGGGAGTAGAATGTGTATTCCCTTGTATCAGGGTGGAAGAGGTGCCAGACATCAGCAAGAGATATAGCACTTGCCCATGCACTCAGAATGGATTTGCAAGGCTGGATACTGTTTGTTTCTATGTTGGGAATTGTTTGAAATGGGGGTGTTAGACCTGTCAGCCCTAGGGTGGTCTTACCCCGTTTTTTTCTCTTTGCGCCTCATTTTTTGCCACTACCTTTTTGTTGGACCTAGGTCTCTGGGCGCCTTACCACTGCCAAACAGTGCTGAGGTGCAGGTGCTCTCTCCTAATAATATGGCTGCCACAGGCCCCTGCTACTGCGGAGTGGCCATTGTACATGCACACACCAGTAGTCAGGATCAGGTTGGGACATAATGTTACTGTATCCATGCCGTCCCGCCTCTGGGCCTCATAGACAGACATGATGGAAGCTTCTAGAACCTTCCAGCCCAGGGAGGAGTTATGCTTTGCCGCCTTTCAGGAGTGTCACCTGACCTAGGGGTATAAGAGGTTTGGAGGGAAACCTAGCTAGTTAGTTGGGGCACCACTGGACCTGGGGGAACCTCTGCTGGAGTACAGGCTGTTGGGCCTAGGGGGGAGACCTACACTACTGGTACTGACTGGGCTTAGGCACTGCTGTGCTGAGATAGATGAGGAACACCTTCCGCCTGCTGACCTTGCCCAGCGTGAGGGGACCCAGGGAACCACCTCCAGTGTGCCTGCAGGGCACCTACCTGCCTTTTGTGCCTGCCAACTCAACCCCCTACCCTTGCCCCCCAAGTCACTGCAAATAAGGAACTGCAACCAACGACACCACGATCACCTGCGCTGGGACTGAAGCGCTGAGGACCCTGTGAACGCTACTGCTACTGGGGGATCACCAGGTAAAGCACTGGACTGTCCCCCCCTTGGTGTCCTGTACTAAGCGCTGTGCTTCTAAGCGCTGAACTCCCATAACCTGTGTCCTGCTACGAGCGCTGTGTGGCCCCTAGTGCTGTCCTACCAGAAGCTGCCGCCCACGAGGCTGCTGACCTGAGGAATCTAACTGTACCACTAAGCGCTTCACTGCTACAACTTACCCCCCTCCTGCTAGCGCTGGGACAGTCAAGCGCTACACTCAAAGAGCTGACCCCGTTCGAGTGATGTGCGGAGCGTCGTGCTAAGCCCCCTCCCTGCTGTCCTAGGGGTGCAGGATGCCTGAATTCACCGCCGCGTCCCCCGCGCATGGAGGAGGCGCGCTACATCTAAAAATATCACCGCCGTGGCCCAGGTACCTGTTCGGGGCGTATCACCCCTCCGCAAAGCGCTGTGCGGCCAGAAGTCACCACCGCTGCCCGGCGCTGCCGAAAGAGCGAAGAGCTGCTTGACCGCAACCACCGCCGCGGCCTCTGCAGGTAGCGTAGTCCGCGCGGTAGTTGAGAGGGCCGCGTTAGGCCTGAGGAGCGTGCACAAAGCGTTGCTGGGCGACCGAGGCACGGTCTGCGTCATTGGCCGAGCCTCGGCAGTGCCGCGCCCCCATTGGTCCTGTGCACACGCCCCCAAGAAGCCGCAACCCCATTGGTTCCCGAGGCCAGAGACCGACGGAGGCCCGGAGGCCGGAGCAGAACGATGCCGCGGGGGCTCACTGCAAGCGGGAGCCCCTAGACCAGTCCCCCGGCCACGGAGAGTATCGAGGACCACAGAGATCTGGCCACCTCCCCCGGTCGAAGCCCCACGAGCAGTCAGGAGCGGGCTGACCGGGGAGGAGGCACCCGGCCCCATCCAGGCCTACCAGCCTTCAGGGACAGAGTGGTGAGTCCGGGAGGCCCTGGGGGGTTCCAAGCCATTACGGGGGCCTCGCTCCAGCGGCGCTTCCCCTTCACCCTTGTGCTGAGTGTAACTGGGGGAGGAGTAGATGCCTTCAGACTGCCTCTTCGACTGCTCCCCTCAGGAATGAATGTGGGGGACCGGGCCCTGAATTGAACCCAGATCTGGCCTGAAGTGACCCCATTGCCCTATTGATCCTGGTCACACGAGTGGGGTCCATTGATACTGCCAGGGTGGATACCCCCCTATCTTTATACCTGCGTAGTTTATGCACTGTTATGTACCTCCTTGGAAACCTCTGCGCGAATTGAAATGTTGCCCATGTTGAATGCCGACCTGCGTGAAAGGCTTTATTGAATCGCATATACCTGATTGAGGCTTATGCCCCCGTTATCACCTGTTTACCTGGATTAAGGTCTTTATTGAATTGAATGTACCTGAATGTGCTTATGCCTATGTTACCACATGCACTACATTACCCACGGTGATACTTGCTCTGTGAGTGGATTAATGCTACTGCTTCTTTTGACCTGAAGGAGGTTCTAATGTTTTAGAGTTGAATGAATTTACTCATGTTCCAGAACAAAATGAATTTGCTGTTGCACTGTGATTATCTGCCCTACCTAATGCTCTAACGTGAACTAGATAAAGAGTCTTGTTTTACATATCAGCCTGGAGTGGTGTCTCTTCATTGCGTGTGCATTACTGAGTCAGTGTGAGTGAGTGCTGCACAACTGCTTAACACATTGCCTTCGGGTGCCTTCCTGCCTCGCGCCAAGCTACCGTGTCGGAATCGGTGACCCCGGTTCTAACATTGGTGTTCAGCGGTGGGATAAGGACTTGTGCTTGTGCAGCACCCTACAGGGATTCAGTGTGCGCCGCAATTGGAACACCTAGTGAGACACAAGCCTAGCAATTCGCCCTTCTTTGCCGACTGTACAGGCTCCTGTGTTAACCTGTTGCCTACGTCCTAGAGTCTTTTCCCTTAAGTGTCTGGGGCCCCACCTGTCAGGATGGAGTTCGAGCTGGCCAACCTTGAAATGTATACGGTGGCGCAGCTGAGGAAGTTCTGTCGGGGGATGGGGGTGTCCGTCAAGCGAGGCGCCAAGAGAGAGGAGCTTCAGAAAGCCTAGAGGGCATGGGTATTGGCCCACCCGGGAGGGAGAGTGGTCGAGGAACAGGGGGAGCCGGACGCTCCAGGAGAGCTAGACCTACTACAAATAGACATCAGTGAGAATGTGTTGCCAGGGAGACGTTCCAGGGCAGGCAGTAGTGTGTCAGCGAGCAGTGTGTCTGTGGAGGAGTACGAGGACAGGAGGGAGGAGAGGCAATTGAGGCTAGAGCTTGCTAAGATGGAGAAGGAGCGAGAAGAGACGAGGCTAGCCATGGAAGAGAGGAAGCTTGCGCATGAGCTTAGCCTGAAAGAATTAGAGCTCCGAGCATTACGCAGGGCCGCAGGGCAACTTGAATGGTGGCAGCGTACCCGCTGAGGCTCCACGAGAGCCTAAGTTTTACCTACCTAAGGAGGTGATGGCCAGTTTCAGTGTAGGGGATGACATTGATAAGTGGTTGGCGGCGTATGAGGTGTCTTTGGTGGCCCATGGGGTGCCTGAGAGTTACTGGGGGGGAGGCCTGTATAGGTACATACCTCAGGTGGCGAGGGACACACTCTTGACCTTGGACAAAGGGGATCAGACGAACTACCCTGTGATGAAGGAGGCCCTGCTTAAAAAGTTTGGCCTCACTCCAGAAAAGTATCGCCAGAAATTCCGCAACAGCCAAAAGCTTCCCACACAGAACTGGGTGGATTTTTTTGATTATGCCCGTAAGGCATTGGAGGGTTGGGTGCGTGGCAGCGAAGTGAGTGACTATGAAGGGCTGTACAATCTGTTTTTAAGGGAGCACCTTCTTGATAAATGTTTTCCAGAGCTGCGCCAACACCTGGTGGACCGCAAGCTGACCGATCCTCAGGAACTTGCGGAGGAGGCGGATACCTGGGTTAGCACTCGGGTGTCCCACAAGGGATCCGGGGAGACCCCCGAAAGGTGGACAGGGTTTTCCCCAGAAGAGAGAGGGGGGAGATAAAAAGAAAGAGTTCTTTAAAGGCCCCCAAAATAGACCGCAGGGGAAGGGGGTATTTTCCCCACCCCACTCTGGATTCCAGAAACCCACTTACCCTGACAAGAGTCAGCAGCCCAGAACTGTCCGGTGCTACGAGTGCGGGGAGGTTGGACACTACAAGGGGGATCCCCAGTGTCGCAAGAGGACCCCAGCCCCCACAGGAGGTAAGAGCCCCGGGGTGGCCAGTGTAGCGCTTGGGGAGGAGTTGTCCCTAGGTAGGGGGGGTGAGTGGACAGGCTTGACCTTAGTTTCCCTGGGGGATAGAGAGATGATCCCATGGGTTCAGGTACCCTCGAACACTGCCAAGTACCGGCAGAGGGTCCTGGTGAACGGGGAGGAGGTGGAGGCTCTGAGGGACACGGGTGCCAGCATGACGATGGTAAGACGTCAGCTGGTGTCCCCAGAGCAGGTGATTCCTGAAGTATTCCACCCGGTTGTCATGGCTGATAATAGCCTGGGTCATTACCCAGTGGCCCAAGTTCCCTTTGAGTGGGGAGGAGTCTCAGGCCTGTTGAGAGTTGCGGTGAGCCCTGCCATGCCAGTTGACTGTCTGCTCGGAAATGATTTGGAACATACTGCCTGGAAGGAGGTGGAGTTCAACGCCCACGCTGAGATGCTGGGATTACCAGGGTGGACTTGCGTGGTCACGCGGTCCATGACTGCCCGGCAAGGAACTCAACCCGGGTTGGAGCCTGAAACAATGGCCCAGCCCACTGCTGGACAAGAGGACATCTCTGAGGATGCACCCGGCGAGATGGATGGGGAGCCCGCGGAGGTGACCCCGGAGTCCGCTGAGGTGGATGTTGTTCCCGTGGGGGACTTGCCGACCCCTGCAGAGTGGCAGGTGGAAGGAGGGCCTACCCGGGAGGAATTCTGTCGGGCGCAAAGAGAGTGCCCAACGCTTGAAGGCATGCGGCAGCAGGCCGAAGCCCAAGCAACTGGTACAGAGACCGGTAACTACCATGTCTACTGGGAGGATGGTCTCCTCTACAGTGAGCCTAAGGCTCCGGTGCATGGGTCATCAAGGGCCTTAGTGGTCCCCCAATGCAACCGAGCCTTCCTGCTGGAATTGGCACACGAGATACCACTGGCAGGACACCTGGGCCAGGACAAGACATTTGCTCGTTTGGTCCCACACTTTTACTGGCCCAGAATGCGAGTTGCCTCTGACACCTTTTGCAAGACCTGTATGACTTGCCAGGCGAGTGGCAAGACTGGGACTAAGTTGAAGGTCCCCTTGGAACTGCTCCCTGTTATCGGTACCCCTTTTGAGCGGGTAGGAATTGACATTGTCGGGCCAATGGACCCGCCGACTTCTTCGGGACACAGGTTCATCTTGGTATTGGTGGACCACGCCACCCGGTACCCGGAGGCCATCCCTCTGAGGACCATCACTGCACCTGCGGTGGCGCGGGCCTTGATGGGGATTTTTACCCGAGTGGCATTCCCCAAGGTCGTGGTGTCAGATAGGGGCACGAATTTCATGTCGGCCTACATGCAGGCCATGTGGAAGGAGTGCGGAGTGACCTACAGGTTCTCTACTCCTTACCACCCCCAGACTAACGGGCTCGTGGAGCGCTTCAATAAGACCCTGAAGGGGATGATCCGGAGCCTACCCGAGGACTTGAGAAGGAAGTGGGACGTCCTCTTACCCTGTCTGCTCTTCTCCTACCGAGAGGTGCCGCAGAAGGGGGTCGGTTTCAGCCCCTTTGAGCTGCTCTATGGACACCCCGTTAGAGAGCCCCTCAGTCTTGTGAAGGAGGGTTGGGAGAAGTCTTCCCAGAAGCTTCCCCGTGATGTAGTCAGCTACATGCTGGCATTCCGCAGCCAGATGGCCAAGCTGTGGAAGGAAGCCTCAGACAATCTGGAGGCTAGTCAAGCCGTCATGAAGGAGTGGTACGACTGGAATGCTCGGACGGTGGAGTTGGATGCTGGACAGAAGGTGTGGGTCATGGAGCCCGGAGAGCTTAGCGCCCTCCAGGACCGGTGGACTGGACCGTATGAAATTTTGGAGAGAAGAGGCCAGACCACTTATGTAGTAGACCTCAAGACCCCCCGACAACTCCACAGGGTGTTCCACATCAACCGCCTTAAGCCACAACAGGAGCGGTCAGAACTTACCCTCCTGATGGTGACGGATGGGAGCAAAGAGGAGGAGAGCGAGCCCCTTCCGGACCTTCTGGCGGCCCAAGAGAAGGATGGATCGGTGGAGGGAGTGGTCCTCTCCCCATCCTTGACCCTTGAGCAACAGAGGGACTGCCGCCAGGTATTGGGGCAGTACTCCTCGTTGTTCTCCCTCACTCCTGGGATCACGCACCTGTGTACCCATGATGTGGACACAGGGGACAGCCCACCAGTAAAAACCAAGTCTTACCGGCTGTCGGACAAAGTCAAGACCAGTATCCAGGGTGAGGTAGCCAAGATGTTGGAGCTGGGGGTGATTGAACCTTCCAGCAGCCCTTGGGCTAGTCCGGTGGTGTTGGTGCCGAAAGCAGCCCCTCCGGGCACCACACCAGAACTTCGGTTCTGTGTGGATTACCGTGATCTGAATTCCGTGACCAAGACGGATGCTCACCCGATCCCTCGGGCGGATGAGCTCATTGACCGGCTGGGAGCAGCTCAGTACTTAAGTACAATTGACCTGACGTCAGGATATTGGCAGATTGCCATGACGGATGGAGCGAAGGAGAAGACTGCGTTCTCCACCCCCGAGGGCCACTTTCAATTTCGGGTGATGCCCTTTGGGCTGAAAAATGCTCCAGCCACTTTCCAGCGGTTGGTTAACCAGGTACTTTCTGGCCTAGAGGCCTTCTCTGCTGCCTACCTGGATGACATATCTGTCTTCAGCAGCAGCTGGGAGGACCATCTGGAGCATCTCCAGGAGGTGCTGCAGGCCCTACAGCGGGCTGGCCTAACCATCAAGGCCAGCAAGTGCCAGATTGGACAGGGATCTTTTGTCTACCTGGGACACCTGGTGGGCGGGGGTAAGGTGCAACCCCTCCAGGCCAAAATCAAAACCATCTTGGCCTGGGAGCCCCCCAAAACCCAAACGGAGGTCCGGGCTTTCCTCGGCCTCACGGGTTACTACCGCCGGTTTGTCAAGGGCTATGGAACCATCGTGGCCCCCCTGACTGAACTGACATCAAAGAAGCAACCACGCAAAGTCATCTGGACGGCTGCCTGTCAAGAAGCTTTTGACACCCTCAAGCACGCGATGTGCACCGCTCCGGTGCTTAGGACTCCGAACTTTGGCAAAGAATTCATCGTGCAGACAGACACCTCTGAGCATGGCATTGGAGCTGTGCTCTCTCAACTGAATGATGACGGCCAAGACCAGCCAGTGGCCTTTATTTCTCGAAGGCTACTCCCCCGGGAACAGCGGTGGAGTACTATAGGGCGAGAAGCCTTCGCCGTGGTTTGGGCTTTGAAGAAGCTGAGGCCATACCTCTTTGGCTCTCACTTCCTTATTCAAACCGACCACCGACCCCTTCGCTGGCTCATGCAGATGAGAGGCGAAAACCCCAAATTGTTGAGGTGGTCCATTTCCCTCCAGGGGATGGACTTTCGGGTGGAACATCGACCCGGAGTAGACCACGCCAACGCTGACGGTCTCTCTCGGTTTTTCCGCCTTAGCGATGAGAACTCCCTAGAGGATGGGTAGCTCTCCCCACTTTCGGCTGGGGGGGACGCGTGTTAGACCTGTCAGCCCTAGGGTGGTCTTACCCCGTTTTTTTCTCTTTGCACCTCATTTTTTGCCACTACCTTTTTGTTGGACCTAGGTCTCTGGCCGCCTTACCACTGCCAAACAGTGCTAAGGTGCAGGTGCTCTCTCCTAATAATATGGCTGCCACAGGCCCCTGCTACTGCGGAGTGGCCATTGTACATTCATGCACCAGTAGTCAGGATCAGGCTGGGACATAATGTTACTGTATCCATGCCGTCCCGCCTCTGGGCCTCATAGACAGACATGATGGAAGCTTCTAGAACCTTCCAGCCCAGGGAGGAGTTATGCTTTGCCGCCTTTCAGGAGGGTCACCTGACCTAGGGGTATAAGAGGTTTGGAGGGAAACCTAGCTAGTTAGTTGGGGCACCACTGGACCTGGGGGAACCTCTGCCGGAGTACAGGCTGTTGGGCCTAGGGGGGAGACCTACACTACTGGTACTGACTGGGCTTAGGCACTGCTGTGCTGAGATAGATGAGGAACACCTTCCACCTGCTGACCTTGCCCAGCATGAGGGGACCCAGGGAACCACCTCCAGTGTGCCTGCAGGGCACCTACCTGCCTTTTGTGCCTGCCAACTCAACCCCCTACCCTTGCCCCCCAAGTCACTGCAAATAAGGAACTGCAACCAACGACACCACGACCACCTGCGCTGGGACTGAAGCGCTGAGGACCCTGTGAACGCTACTGCTACTGGGGGATCACCAGGTAAAGCGCTGGACTGTCCCCCCCTTGGTGTCCTGTACTAAGCACTGTGCTTCTAAGCGCTGAACTCCCATAACCTGTGTCCTGTTACGAGCGCTGTGTGGCCCCTAGTGCTGTCCTACCAGAAGCTGCCACCCACAAGGCTGCTGACCTGAGGAACCTAACTGTACCACTAAGCGCTTCACTGCGACAACTTACCCCCCTCCTGCTAGCGCTGGGACAGTCAAGCGCTACACTCAAAGAGCTGACCTCGTTCGAGCGATGTGCGGAGCGCCGTGCTGAGCCCCCTCCCCGCTGTCCTAGGGGTGCAGGTTGCCTGAATTCACTGCCACGGCCCCCGCGCATGGAGGAGGCGCGCTACATCTAAAAATATCACCGCCGTGGCCCAGGTACCTGTTCGGGGCGTATCACCCCTCCGCAAAGCGCTGTGCGTCCAGAAGTCACCAGCGCTGCCCGGCGCTGCCGAAAGAGCGAAGAGCGGTGTGACCGCAACCACCGCCGTGGCCTCTGGAGGTAGCATAGGCCGCGCGGTAGTTGAGAGGGCCGCGTTAGGCCTGAGGAGCGTGCACGAAGCGTTGCTGGGCGACCGAGGCACGGGCTGCGTCATTGGCCGAGCCTCGGCAGTGCCGTGCCCCCATTTGTCCTGTGCACATGTCCCCAAGGAGCCGCAACCCCATTGGTTCCCGGGGCCGGAGACCGACGGAGGCCCGGAGGCCGGAGCAGAACGACGCCGAGGGGGCTCCACTGCAAGCTGGAGCCCCTAGACCAGTCCCCCGGCCACGGAGAGTATCGAGGACCACAGAGATCTGGCCACCTCCCCCGGTCGAAGCCCCACGGGCAGTCAGGAGCGGGCTGACCGGGGAGGAGGCGCCTGGCCCCATCCAGGCCTACCAGCCTTCAGGGACAGAGTGGTGAGTCCGGGAGGCCCTGGGGGGTTCCAAGCCATTACGGGGGCCTCGCTCCAGCGGCGCTTCCCCTTCACCCTTGTGCTGAGTGTAACTGGGGGAGGAGCAGATGCCTTCAGACTGCCTCTTTGACTGCTCCCCTCAGGAATGAATGTGGGGGACCGGGCCCTGAATTGAACCCAGATCTGGCCTGCTGCTCAAGTGACCCCATTGCCCTATTGATCCTGGTCACACGAGTGGGGTCCATTGATACTGCTGGGGTGGATACCCCCCTATCTTTATACCTGCGTAGTTTATGCACTGTTATGTACCTCCTTGGAAACCTCTGCGCGAATTGAAATGTTGCCCATGTTGAATGCCGACCTGCGTGAAAGTCTTTATTGAATTGCATATACTTGATTGAGGCTTATGCCCCCGTTATCACCTGTTTACCTGCATTAAGGTCTTTATTGAATTGAATGTACCTGAATGTGCTTATGCCTATGTTACCACATGCACTACATTACCCACGGTGATACTTGCTCTGTGAGTGGATTAATGCTACTGCTTCTTTTGACCTGAAGGAGGTTCTAATGTTTTAGAGTTGAATGAATTTACTCATGTTCCAGACGAAATGAATTTGCTGTTGCACTGTGATTATCTGCCCTACCTAATGCTCTAACGTGAACTAGATAAAGAGTCTTGTTTTACATATCAGCCTGGTGTGGTGTCTCTTCATTGCGTGCGCATTACTGAGTCAGTGTGAGTGAGTGCTGCACAACTGCTTAACACATTGCCTTCGGGTGCCTTCCTGCCTCGCGCCAAGCTACCGTGTCGGAATCGGTGACCCCGGTTCTAACAGGGGGTCTCTAGTTGGCAGAGGTAGGTATCTTTGTCCAAATAGGGACCCTTGCTTCTAGTCAGGGTAAGGGGGATACACTTCTAAAATAACCCCTGCTCACCCCCATGGTAGCTTGGCACGAGCAGACAGGCTTATCTCAGAGGCAGTGTGTAAAGCATTTGTGAACACATACAGTAATACAGTGAAAACACTACAAATGGACACCACACCAGTTTAGAAAAATAAGTAATCTTTATCTAAACAAAAACAAGACCAAATGACAAAAATCCACAATACAGTAATAAAAATATGACTTTCAGATGGTAGAAATAGTTCACTTCAAGCAAAATTGCAGATGCAACACTTTTCTCACAAAGTACCTGGGATGCATCACGCAAACAATCAAAAACGGGTCGCAGGGAAGGTGATGCGTCCGTTCCTTATACTCAGGGAAGGTGATGCGTCGGTTCCTTGCTCCGGGGGATGTGATGCGTCAGGTCCTTATTGTAGGGGAGGTGATGCGTCAGTTTCTTACCGGAGAGGAGGTGATGCGTGGGGAGGTGATGCGTCAGTTTCTTACTGCATCCCCCAACGATGAGAGAGACTTGTCGCCTCGATGCGACAATCCGGTGACGATGCGTGAACGCGTGCAGCCGCACAGCAGGTCTTGCGTCGAACTCGGTGCGTGATCTCGGACTTTGTAGATCGGTGCACTCGATGCGGCGTGCGGCGATTTATCGAGTTGCGGCAGGCGCTGTGACAGTTTTGATGCAGCGTTTACCCAGAAATTATCACCAACCCAGGGTCCGGGTCACTCCGGTGGGGCCCATAACACCGAAGTACACACACCCTGTCACACACACCCCCAGACCCTTGCTAATAATCCTACAATGGGTTGCATGAATTATTTCCTATCACAGGATACCTTTAAGCACAGATTTTTACACCAACATTTGTTTTCATCACCTAATTTTACTAACTAATCTATGCATCAATGTACCCCGCCAATTAGGTCGATGGACCAATTAGTTGAGCAAGTTGATGGTGATTGTCAAGACCAGCTTAACCTCACTACAACAATACATTGATTTGCATAATTAATTGACTTTAAAAGAATCACAAACACCTGAAATCATTTAAAAGATTTTATATAATTAATTTGCATAAAGAAAATTATCATTTATTCTCTCACTATTAATTCTCACTGAGCATTGCCATTTATTCAGGAAATAAATCAAGAAACTGTTTAATAAAAGTCATGAAGAGAAAATGTAAGTTTGCATTCATTTCATTATTCTTAAAAATGGTTAAAAATCAATTCTTGGTCATGTAACTGATAGAGGGTTCCCAAAATGAAAGATCAGTGAACCATAATTAAAAACATGCATTTAATTCTAAAGATTTCCTACACTAAAAACCTTCCTAACCAACACTAAACCCCAACTTTCTTAATAACCCTGGCCTCCTAGACGCATCTCTCACCCAGGCTAGTGTCCCGCAACGATCTCGAACCTACAGGGGTCATCAGTGCGCATTCTGGCATGGTTTCAAGCTCCCAGCATCTCTGCAAACAGCTTCTCTGACAGACAGCATCTCTCCAACCAGCTTCTCTCTAAAAACCCCCAATTTTGGTCTGATATTTATACTGTGTTTGCTGGCTCTCTACCCACAAATGTTTCAACTCTTGCCGTTTTCCCTTGCTCTGATTGGTCATGAAAATGCATTTCTTAGCTCTCAGGATGTCCGTGAATGACAATGTATTTCTCTGCTTCCAGGATGTCCGTGAATAACTTTGTATTTCTCTGCTCCCAGGATGTCCCTGAATAACTTTGTTTGACAAGCTGATAGATACAAATTCAATTGTCCCATAGTTCATTAGCAGGCATTCAAATGTTCATGGGCAGGGATTCAACTGTTTATTTTCAGCTGTTTCCACGTGGTCATTCTTTGGCAGGCATTCGACTGTTCTCGTGCTATCATTCTGGCTCTCAGCCACTCGCCGGCATTCATACAAATGGCCTCGAACATAGTCAGCTGGAGTTGCAAAGTTCAGTGAAGCACAAGGCATGCGCGAGGTTCCTCCAGCCAGATGATGCAAGCATTCTCTACTGCGCAGAACCGGGAAAAACGAAGCCATCTTGAAACTAGCCACCAGCCAAAACTACGATAAACACAAAGAAAATGTGAATACACAGAAAATAAGTGTTTTCTGTCCCCCCACCCACCAGTACTAATATTTATCCCCTAAAACTGTTACCTAGCGGAAAAGCATCACACTGCAAGCCATTAAAATAAAGCAAAAGCAGCATGTAATGCACAATGTACACTACAGCATAGACATGCACTATTACACTACTTAAATGCGCAAAAGAGATAAAACATGCGTTTTACACCATTAATTAATATGTTAATCAAACCTGTTAATGCAGAGCATTTCCCACATGTAATGTGTGTGTTTGGTTAATACACAGCAATCAAAATTAATATATTACTTTGTTATGGGGTGATTGGTCTGAACGGAGTACGCACAAAATCTTCTGTACTTCGCTCCATCAATCCCCCTTTGATGATTTCATCATCACCAAATCCCATTCATCCCACTAAATTTTATTTGATCAGACACTTCTTCTCAATAATTTTGTTAGTTCAGCAAATTTCTTTCTCATTTCCCTTGTTCTCGACAAAAATGTTATCTTTAGTTCTAAATCTGAAACTTACTTATCCTTGCGAAGTGCAGTTCTATCTACTTGTGCAACTTATTTGTACATTGTTAACAGCATCCTTAGTAAAATGGTACAACATAAACACATCTTACACCTAAAGCAAACATTTTATATCTATTTTTAGGACTGTTCATATCTGCTATGGTATCTAAGTTATCCTATAAATAAAATCTACCAAATATGTACCGTATGTACAAAGTGTGTTTCCACACTTGAATGACTTTCTGTCCTTTGCCCCTTCTTTTATTTTAACTACTTGGAAATGGTTCATGAAAAATCGTCTTCGTCTTGTGTGCTAAAACCCAGAAGTGTTTTCTGTAACACTGTTAGGGTGGCCTCAAGTCGTTTTCTTTGTCCTGCTCACTGTCGTTGTCACTGTCCCTTTCCTTTCTAAAATCTACTTCTTCTATCTTTTGTAAGACTACGTAAGTCCACTCAGGTGGTCTATCCAATTTCTCCTGTTCTAACTTGTTTGTTATTTCAGAGATCTGGTCTTCAAGAGCTTTTGTTCCTTTTCTCACTATCTTATACTTGAGTCTCTTTACTCCGTTGGGCCACATGTGTGAATCATCCTTATCCATAGGTTCACAGTCTTTGTTCAGAATTTCCTGTTCTTGCCTCTGCTCTTGACTTTGTTCTTGTCCTAGTTCTGTAGTACTGTCTAAATCGTTGTCAGGTGAAAAATCGTTGAGTCTTACACCTTGCTGTACACTCGCAGAGTCTGTTGATCTAGTCTCACCAGTTTCACAGTCTGCTTCTCTTCTGTTAACAGCTTCTGGTTGCTCAGCACCTGATTCAGAACTTGTATTCGAAATCTGCAGTCTACTTCTCAGTGGCCTTTGTTGTGGATCAGGTACATATGCTTGTCTCATGGCTTGTCCCATTAGTATCTTGTAAGGATTTAAACATGTCCTTCTGTCAGGTGTACTTCTCATGGTTATTATAACTAGGGGCAAAGCATCCGGCCATTTCAAGTCAGTGGAATCACACATTTCTACTAATTTGACTTTCATTGTCCCATTCACCTGCTCACCAACTCCAGAAGCTTCTGGACAATAGGCACAATGCAGTTTCTTTTTAGTGCTCAGTTTTTCACAGCTCAGACTGATAACTTTGTTGTCAAACTGAGTTTCCCTATCTGTGTGTGCCTGTCCATGATACATGCGTGCAAAATGGGCAAACATACCATTGGGCATAACAGCTCTTTCATCTTGGTAGACCCAAAAATCATCCTCTTCTTTTTGTGTGCAACATTCTTTTACCCACGTTTCCTTTTCCCCATCGCTTGCCTGAACCTGCAATTGCCTCACTTCTTTCCATGTTTCTACTGTGTTAGCAAGCATGAGATATTGGGAAAAAGTGTCTTCCTTCGCCCGTGCCTGATTCAAAGAACAATCCTGTTTTGTGCAATATTTTGCCAATTTATCTGCAAACAAATTCCCTCTGGTAATGTAGTCAGTTTCACATTTGTGAGCAGCAGGAAATGCTAATGATCCCTTATCAGCTATTCGTTTTTTCTTCTTTCTCCACCTGCTTCTCCATTTTTCAACATCCCTCCTTTTTCTCAGCAATATCAGCAATTCTTTAATTTTAGCTCTTCTTCCAGTAGTGTTTAACTTTTCTATGCCTTTTCCTGTGAAATCTAATCTATATTCTTTCTGCAAATCCCTATATTTAGAGATATCCACTCCTGTTTTTGGTCTGTTTATGCTTACCGTTCCAAAATTTAATTCCTCCATGTCTACCTTTAATTCTGCAATATCTATCTGTTGGCGTTCTGCATCTTTTCTATAGCCACTTCTTTCCCTCTCTCCCAACTCCTCACTTGTCAGACTCAAAGAGACTTCGTTTAATCTTTCTCTAGGTTTCGTTCCCTGCAACCATCCAGTCAGTTTTTCAGTCAGTATCTGAGTTCCAACCGTGTAAGTCAGAGCTTTTGTCAGATCTTTCGGTGTATCCAATCGGGACACACTAAGCTGTTTATTCCTGACACTTTCAGAGAATAACTCTCTTCTAGGATCTGGTCTTGCCTCATTTAACGGTATGGTCAGTGAATGTTCTTTCTCTACCTCACTTTTGCAAACAGAAATTTCAGAATCTATATTCATCGGGACTGTTAAAGTTTCCATATTCATAGGCAGTTCTTTCAATCTTTCAGACAATTCTCGTGTCCTGACTGCTAACTCATTTTTTTCTTCTTCATAATTTGACCTATTTATCACTTGTGTTTCTTGCCAAATAATCGTACTGCTCATTGGAAGGAGTTCTGCCTTCGTTACTGTACTATTAATTTGAACAGGTTCTTGTCTATTTATTGCACTACTCCCTATGGGGACTGGAACAGTTTGGAAAACTTTTGTAGTTTCTGCTGGCGGTGCCTTTGGCACCACTGTCGTAAACTCCCTTGATATGGAGGTGGTCTGTTATCCAGAATGTCATCCAGCAACTCATCTTTAGTATCACTGTACCTACAGCCTGAAATTTCAATATGTTTCTTTTCCCCTTTCTTTTTACCTCCTGTAGATCCTCCCATACTCCTGACAGGAAACAAATCATTTGGTACATCCACCTGTTGCCTTCTACATATTTTGTCCTCAATATTCTCATTCCGATATTTATCCAAACCAAAATCATAACCTCTTCCTGATCTGTGTCGTTCTTTCTCATTCACCTCATTTTCCCAATCCATTAATGCTTCAAATTGCGTAGGTCTAACTTTAGGCTCAAGTTTCCCCATTGTTTCTCTCAAATGCCGCAAAACCTTTATGTTAAAAGAACCTTCTGGAGGAAATGCAAGCGCACCATCACCTTTCGTATATAGCACCCAATTCTCTACAAACACGCAAGTGTGATAGCCATGCTTCATTATCATGTGAAATACAGGCGTTCCCGGGGCAGGGAATAGTTTCCACTCCTGCTTTACTGCAGGCTTGTCTTTCACAAACAATTTTTTTACCTTTCCAAACAGCGAAACTTTCTTCTTCTCTTTACCAATATTATACATTTTTCACTTAACTTTTTGTCTTCGCATTCAGCTAGAAACGTCAGTGCAACACAAACTCTCTACCAATCAGCTTCCTCTGCGCGGTTTCCTTTCCAACCAATACCACTGTGGAAACACACTTGTAAGCAAATCAGAAAGCTCTACGTCACTTTCACATCCACCTATCTCAGCGCGACTCTCACTAACGCACCAATCCGGAGCGTCTACGTCACTCTGGTGATTTTCTAATCCCAGCACGTCTCACACTAATGCACCAATCAGTGAAAGCTTCGTCTTTCTACAGCTGACCAATCTCAGCACGGTCTTTCTGAAGTCAGCCTTTCCCACTACTCCTGCTCTTGCCGACCCCTCCTTTACAAAATTTTATGGCAAACTTTTCTCAACAATTCTTTGTTAGTTACAACATTAAAACATTTCCATTGTCTGATTCGCTAAACAAAAGTGACAGCTTTGTCCATTTACACAAGAATCCTGTATTTCCAGTAGGCAGCGCTTACCTCTACCCTACCACAGAATTATTAACTTTCGCCAATAAAGTAGCACTTCCCTCTACCTTACCCTTCTTTCAAGCAAACAGTAAACCCGTTTCTCTGGGATAAGACACATGTGGAGACTATGCTCCTGAGAATTAAGGCCAGAGTTTCACAAGAAAACGTGATTTGCTATCTCATTTATACACCTTTTATACAGAAAATGTCCCTATTATAACACAACCTGTGTTATTACCAATATGAACTCAGACAATGTACCAATTCCATGTGACTTCTCTTGCCACACGTGTTCCACTTCCTACATCCCAGAAGCGTGAAAACTCACATATAACATAACGCGACTCAACATATAGTGTTAGTCATCAAACTAATCAATAATCAATAATCACCAAACTTGTCAATAATAACCATCATTCTGCTACCATTTAATTGATGCAGCGTTTACCCAGAAATTATCACCAACCCAGGGTCCGGGTCACTCCGGTGGGGCCCATAACACCGAAGTACACACACCCTGTCACACACACCCCCAGACCCTTGCTAATAATCCTACAATGGGTTGCATGAATTATTTCCTATCACAGGATACCTTTAAGCACAGATTTTTACACCAACATTTGTTTTCATCACCTAATTTTACTAACTAATCTATGCATCAATGTACCCCGCCAATTAGGTCGATGGACCAATTAGTTGAGCAAGTTGATGGTGATTGTCAAGACCAGCTTAACCTCACTACAACAATACATTGATTTGCATAATTAATTGACTCTAAAAGAATCACAAACACCTGAAATCATTTAAAAGATTTTATATAATTAATTTGCATAAAGAAAATTATCATTTATTCTCTCACTATTAATTCTCACTGAGCATTGCCATTTATTCAGGAAATAAATCAAGAAACTGTTTAATAAAAGTCATGAAGAGAAAATGTAAGTTTGCATTCATTTCATTATTCTTAAAAATGGTTAAAAATCAATTCTTGGTCATGTAACTGATAGAGGGTTCCCAAAATGAAAGATCAGTGAACCATAATTAAAAACATGCATTTAATTCTAAAGATTTCCTACACTAAAAACCTTCCTAACCAACACTAAACCCCAACTTTCTTAATAACCCTGGCCTCCTAGACGCATCTCTCACCCAGGCTAGTGTCCCGCAACGATCTCGAACCTACAGGGGTCATCAGTGCGCATTCTGGCATGGTTTCAAGCTCCCAGCATCTCTGCAAACAGCTTCTCTGACAGACAGCATCTCTCCAACCAGCTTCTCTCTAAAAACCCCCAATTTTGGTCTGATATTTATACTGTGTTTGCTGGCTCTCTACCCACAAATGTTTCAACTCTTGCCGTTTTCCCTTGCTCTGATTGGTCATGAAAATGCATTTCTTAGCTCTCAGGATGTCCGTGAATGACAATGTATTTCTCTGCTTCCAGGATGTCCGTGAATAACTTTGTATTTCTCTGCTCCCAGGATGTCCCTGAATAACTTTGTTTGACAAGCTGATAGATACAAATTCAATTGTCCCATAGTTCATTAGCAGGCATTCAAATGTTCATTGGCAGGGATTCAACTGTTTATTTTCAGCTGTTTCCACGTGGTCATTCTTTGGCAGGCATTCGACTGTTCTCGTGCTATCATTCTGGCTCTCAGCCACTCGCCGGCATTCATACAAATGGCCTCGAACATAGTCAGCTGGAGTTGCAAAGTTCAGTGAAGCACAAGGCATGCGCGAGGTTCTTCCAGCCAGATGATGCAAGCATTCTCTACTGCGCAGAACCGGGAAAAACGAAGCCATCTTGAAACTAGCCACCAGCCAAAACTACGATAAACACAAAGAAAATGTGAATACACAGAAAATAAGTGTTTTCTGTCCCCCCACCCACCAGTACTAATATTTATCCCCTAAAACTGTTACCTAGCGGAAAAGCATCACACTGCAAGCCATTAAAATAAAGCAAAAGCAGCATGTAATGCACAATGTACACTACAGCATAGACATGCACTATTACACTACTTAAATGCGCAAAATAGATAAAACATGCGTTTTACACCATTAATTAATATGTTAATCAAACCTGTTAATGCAGAGCATTTCCCACATGTAATGTGTGTGTTTGGTTAATACACAGCAATCAAAATTAATATATTACTTTGTTATGGGGTGATTGGTCTGAACGGAGTACGCACAAAATCTTCTGTACTTCGCTCCATCAATCCCCCTTTGATGATTTCATCATCACCAAATCCCACCATTCATCCCACTAAATTTTATTTGATCAGACACTTCTTCTCAATAATTTTGTTAGTTCAGCAAATTTCTTTCTCATTTCCCTTGTTCTCGACAAAAATGTTATCTTTAGTTCTAAATCTGAAACTTACTTATCCTTGCGAAGTGCAGTTCTATCTACTTGTGCAACTTATTTGTACATTGTTAACAGCATCCTTAGTAAAATGGTACAACATAAACACATCTTACACCTAAAGCAAACATTTTATATCTATTTTTAGGACTGTTCATATCTGCTATGGTGTCTAAGTTATCCTATAAATAAAATCTACCAAATATGTACCGTATGTACAAAGTGTGTTTCCACACTTGAATGACTTTCTGTCCTTTGCCCCTTCTTTTATTTTAACTACTTGGAAATGGTTCATGAAAAATCGTCTTCGTCTTGTGTGCTAAAACCCAGAAGTGTTTTCTGTAACACTGTTAGGGTGGTCTCAAGTCGTTTTCTTTGTCCTGCTCACTGTCGTTGTCACTGTCCCTTTCCTTTCTAAAATCTACTTCTTCTATCTTTTGTAAGACTACGTAAGTCCACTCAGGTGGTCTATCCAATTTCTCCTGTTCTAACTTGTTTGTTATTTCAGAGATCTGGTCTTCAAGAGCTTTTGTTCCTTTTCTCACTATCTTATACTTGAGTCTCTTTACTCCGTTGGGCCACATGTGTGAATCATCCTTATCCATAGGTTCACAGTCTTTGTTCAGAATTTCCTGTTCTTGCCTCTGCTCTTGACTTTGTTCTTGTCCTAGTTCTGTAGTACTGTCTAAATCGTTGTCAGGTGAAAAATCGTTGAGTCTTACACCTTGCTGTACACTCGCAGAGTCTGTTGATCTAGTCTCACCAGTTTCACAGTCTGCTTCTCTTCTGTTAACAGCTTCTGGTTGCTCAGCACCTGATTCAGAACTTGTATTCGAAATCTGCAGTCTACTTCTCAGTGGCCTTTGTTGTGGATCAGGTACATATGCTTGTCTCATGGCTTGTCCCATTAGTATCTTGTAAGGATTTAAACATGTCCTTCTGTCAGGTGTACTTCTCATGGTTATTATAACTAGGGGCAAAGCATCCGGCCATTTCAAGTCAGTGGAATCACACATTTCTACTAATTTGACTTTCATTGTCCCATTCACCTGCTCACCAACTCCAGAAGCTTCTGGACAATAGGCACAATGCAGTTTCTTTTTAGTGCTCAGTTTTTCACAGCTCAGACTGATAACTTTGTTGTCAAACTGAGTTTCCCTATCTGTGTGTGCCTGTCCATGATACATGCGTGCAAAATGGGCAAACATACCATTGGGCATAACAGCTCTTTCATCTTGGTAGACCCAAAAATCATCCTCTTCTTTTTGTGTGCAACATTCTTTTACCCACGTTTCCTTTTCCCCATCGCTTGCCTGAACCTGCAATTGCCTCACTTCTTTCCATGTTTCTACTGTGTTAGCAAGCATGAGATATTGGGAAAAAGTGTCTTCCTTCCCCCGTGCCTGATTCAAAGAACAATCCTGTTTTGTGCAATATTTTGCCAATTTATCTGCAAACAAATTCCCTCTGGTAATGTAGTCAGTTTCACATTTGTGAGCAGCAGGAAATGCTAATGATCCCTTATCAGCTATTCGTTTTTCTTCTTTCTCCACCTGCTTCTCCATTTTTCAACATCCCTCCTTTTTCTCAGCAATATCAGCAATTCTTTAATTTTAGCTCTTCTTCCAGTAGTGTTTAACTTTTCTATGCCTTTTCCTGTGAAATCTAATCTATATTCTTTCTGCAAATCCCTATATTTAGAGATATCCACTCCTGTTTTTGGTCTGTTTATGCTTACCGTTCCAAAATTTAATTCCTCCATGTCTACCTTTAATTCTGCAATATCTATCTGTTGGCGTTCTGCATCTTTTCTATAGCCACTTCTTTCCCTCTCTCCCAACTCCTCACTTGTCAGACTCAAAGAGACTTCGTTTAATCTTTCTCTAGGTTTCGTTCCCTGCAACCATCCAGTCAGTTTTTCAGTCAGTATCTGAGTTCCAACCGTGTAAGTCAGAGCTTTTGTCAGATCTTTCGGTGTATCCAATCGGGACACACTAAGCTGTTTATTCCTGACACTTTCAGAGAATAACTCTCTTCTAGGATCTGGTCTTGCCTCATTTAACGGTATGGTCAGTGAATGTTCTTTCTCTACCTCACTTTTGCAAACAGAAATTTCAGAATCTATATTCATCGGGACTGTTAAAGTTTCCATATTCATAGGCAGTTCTTTCAATCTTTCAGACAATTCTCGTGTCCTGACTGCTAACTCATTTTTTTCTTCTTCATAATTTGACCTATTTATCACTTGTGTTTCTTGCCAAATAATCGTACTGCTCATTGGAAGGAGTTCTGCCTTCGTTACTGTACTATTAATTTGAACAGGTTCTTGTCTATTTATTGCACTACTCCCTATGGGGACTGGAACAGTTTGGAAAACTTTTGTAGTTTCTGCTGGCGGTGCCTTTGGCACCACTGTCGTAAACTCCCTTGATATGGAGGTGGTCTGTTATCCAGAATGTCATCCAGCAACTCATCTTTAGTATCACTGTACCTACAGCCTGAAATTTCAATATGTTTCTTTTCCCCTTTCTTTTTACCTCCTGTAGATCCTCCCATACTCCTGACAGGAAACAAATCATTTGGTACATCCACCTGTTGCCTTCTACATATTTTGTCCTCAATATTCTCATTCCGATATTTATCCAAACCAAAATCATAACCTCTTCCTGATCTGTGTCGTTCTTTCTCATTCACCTCATTTTCCCAATCCATTAATGCTTCAAATTGCGTAGGTCTAACTTTAGGCTCAAGTTTCCCCATTGTTTCTCTCAAATGCCGCAAAACCTTTATGTTAAAAGAACCTTCTGGAGGAAATGCAAGCGCACCATCACCTTTCGTATATAGCACCCAATTCTCTACAAACACGCAAGTGTGATAGCCATGCTTCATTATCATGTGAAATACAGGCGTTCCCGGGGCAGGGAATAGTTTCCACTCCTGCTTTACTGCAGGCTTGTCTTTCACAAACAATTTTTTTACCTTTCCAAACAGCGAAACTTTCTTCTTCTCTTTACCAATATTATACATTTTTCACTTAACTTTTTGTCTTCGCATTCAGCTAGAAACGTCAGTGCAACACAAACTCTCTACCAATCAGCTTCCTCTGCGCGGTTTCCTTTCCAACCAATACCACTGTGGAAACACACTTGTAAGCAAATCAGAAAGCTCTACGTCACTTTCACATCCACCTATCTCAGCGCGACTCTCACTAACGCACCAATCCGGAGCGTCTACGTCACTCTGGTGATTTTCTAATCCCAGCACGTCTCACACTAATGCACCAATCAGTGAAAGCTTCGTCTTTCTACAGCTGACCAATCTCAGCACGGTCTTTCTGAAGTCAGCCTTTCCCACTACTCCTGCTCATGCCGACCCCTCCTTTACAAAATTTTATGGCAAACTTTTCTCAACAATTCTTTGTTAGTTACAACATTAAAACATTTCCATTGTCTGATTCGCTAAACAAAAGTGACAGCTTTGTCCATTTACACAAGAATCCTGTATTTCCAGTAGGCAGCGCTTACCTCTACCCTACCACAGAATTATTAACTTTCGCCAATAAAGTAGCACTTCCCTCTACCTTACCCTTCTTTCAAGCAAACAGTAAACCCGTTTCTCTGGGGATAAGACACATGTGGAGACTATGCTCCTGAGAATTAAGGCCAGAGTTTCACAAGAAAACGTGATTTGCTATCTCATTTATACACCTTTTATACAGAAAATGTCCCTATTATAACACAACCTGTGTTATTACCAATATGAACTCAGACAATGTACCAATTCCATGTGACTTCTCTTGCCACACGTGTTCCACTTCCTACATCCCAGAAGCGTGAAAACTCACATATAACATAACGCGACTCAACATATAGTGTTAGTCATCAAATAATCAATAATCAATAATCACCAAACTTGTCAATAATAACCATCATTCTGCTACCATTTAATTGATGCAGCGTTTACCCAGAAATTATCACCAACCCAGGGTCCGGGTCACTCCGGTGGGGCCCATAACACCGAAGTACACACACCCTGTCACACACACCCCCAGACCCTTGCTAATAATCCTACAATGGGTTGCATGAATTATTTCCTATCACAGGATACCTTTAAGCACAGATTTTTACACCAACATTTGTTTTCATCACCTAATTTTACTAACTAATCTATGCATCAATGTACCCCGCCAATTAGGTCGATGGACCAATTAGTTGAGCAAGTTGATGGTGATTGTCAAGACCAGCTTAACCTCACTACAACAATACATTGATTTGCATAATTAATTGACTTTAAAAGAATCACAAACACCTGAAATCATTTAAAAGATTTTATATAATTAATTTGCATAAAGAAAATTATCATTTATTCTCTCACTATTAATTCTCACTGAGCATTGCCATTTATTCAGGAAATAAATCAAGAAACTGTTTAATAAAAGTCATGAAGAGAAAATGTAAGTTTGCATTCATTTCATTATTCTTAAAAATGGTTAAAAATCAATTCTTGGTCATGTAACTGATAGAGGGTTCCCAAAATGAAAGATCAGTGAACCATAATTAAAAACATGCATTTAATTCTAAAGATTTCCTACACTAAAAACCTTCCTAACCAACACTAAACCCCAACTTTCTTAATAACCCTGGCCTCCTAGACGCATCTCTCACCCAGGCTAGTGTCCCGCAACGATCTCGAACCTACAGGGGTCATCAGTGCGCATTCTGGCATGGTTTCAAGCTCCCAGCATCTCTGCAAACAGCTTCTCTGACAGACAGCATCTCTCCAACCAGCTTCTCTCTAAAAACCCCCAATTTTGGTCTGATATTTATACTGTGTTTGCTGGCTCTCTACCCACAAATGTTTCAACTCTTGCCGTTTTCCCTTGCTCTGATTGGTCATGAAAATGCATTTCTTAGCTCTCAGGATGTCCGTGAATGACAATGTATTTCTCTGCTTCCAGGATGTCCGTGAATAACTTTGTATTTCTCTGCTCCCAGGATGTCCCTGAATAACTTTGTTTGACAAGCTGATAGATACAAATTCAATTGTCCCATAGTTCATTAGCAGGCATTCAAATGTTCATTGGCAGGGATTCAACTGTTTATTTTCAGCTGTTTCCACGTGGTCATTCTTTGGCAGGCATTCGACTGTTCTCGTGCTATCATTCTGGCTCTCAGCCACTCGCCGGCATTCATTCAAATGGCCTCGAATATAGTCAGCTGGAGTTGCAAAGTTCAGTGAAGCACAAGGCATGCGCGAGGTTCCTCCAGCCAGATGATGCAAGCATTCTCTACTGCGCAGAACCGGGAAAAACGAAGCCATCTTGAAACTAGCCACCAGCCAAAACTACGATAAACACAAAGAAAATGTGAATACACAGAAAATAAGTGTTTTCTGTCCCCCCACCCACCAGTACTAATATTTATCCCCTAAAACTGTTACCTAGCGGAAAAGCATCACACTGCAAGCCATTAAAATAAAGCAAAAGCAGCATGTAATGCACAATGTACACTACAGCATAGACATGCACTATTACACTACTTAAATGCGCAAAAGAGATAAAACATGCGTTTTACACCATTAATTAATATGTTAATCAAACCTGTTAATGCAGAGCATTTCCCACATGTAATGTGTGTGTTTGGTTAATACACAGCAATCAAAATTAATATATTACTTTGTTATGGGGTGATTGGTCTGAACGGGGTACGCACAAAATCTTCTGTACTTCGCTCCATCAGTTTCTTCGGCGATGCATCAGAAACAGGTGCAGATGCGTCTCGCTTCTTCGAAGTTGCGTCTATTTTCCAGCTCCCAGCGTAAAACAGTCTCTAGAGATCCAGAACAGCAGCAGGCACCTCTTTGCAGATTAGAATTCCCAGCAAGGAAATTCAGGGGAGCTGGTGGTGAAGTCTTTGTGTCCCTGAGACTTCAGTACAGGAGGCAAGCTTAGTTTCGAGTCCTTGGAGATCTTCTTTCAAGCAGGTGACAAAGCAAACAGCAAAGTCCTTTTCTCCTTTCTTTGGCAGCAAGTAGCCACTGCAGGCCAACCCCAGACAGCAAACAGCACAGGGGCAGTATTCCTACTCAGCTTCTCCGGCTCTTCTCCTTGGCAAAGGTTCCTCTTGATTCCCAGCAGTGATCTAAAAGTCTGGGGTCTGGGCCCCTCTTTTTATACACTAAAATCCTTAGTTCTCTGAAGGCAGATAGTGTCTGTACCCAGCCAAAACCAGTTCTGTCCTCACTCGTGCAGCTTCCTGGCAGGAGGTAGAGACAGCATTGTTGAAGGCAGACCAGGCCCATTCAGGTGAAAGGAAATCTCCTCCCCCTACTCTAAATGCAGCCCAGGTCTATTCAGCCCAGCCCTGACTCATCAGACTTCTGGAGCCGCTGCCCCTCTCCAGCCCCTGCCATCCAAAAGCCAGACATGCAATACACAAACCTAGCAGAGACACACTGGATCGTTAGGCAAGAAAATACCTACTTTCGAAAAGTGGTATTTTCAAACACAGAATGTGAAAATCACCCTCACTTAAAAAAAGATGCATTTTAACATTCTGAGTTCAGGCATACTAAACTTTATTTTTCCACCTTGTTCCCAGGGCCAGTTATGAAATGAAATGAAATGAAATGAATTTGTACTTGTAAAGCGCACTGCTACCCTGAGGCTTCCTGGCGCTGAACGCATACCGCTGTGGAACCCTTCCTGGCTTTTCCCTGTGAAATGTCCACTCCTGGGCACCCCCAAGGTGAAGCCAGGCATCCCAGCGCTGGTGGGGCCGTTGTGGAGATTAAGCAAGCTATTGCCCAGAGTTGCAGAGTGGGACCCATGATTAGAATAGGCACCGAGGCGAGAATTATCAGGTCCGAGGAAGTTGAGCCCAAGACCCGCCGAGGCGGGAATTGAACCCTGGTCCCAGGCCAGCTCTCTGCATCAGGGTCTGCCGCTCTAACCATTGAGCCACACTTATGTTTATAAGATGTTATAAACATACTCCCCATTCTGTCCTATGGGAACAGGTAGCCTTGCAATAGTGAAAAACACAATTGGCAGTATTTCACTATCAGGACATGCCACACACATCAGGGCATGTCCTACCTTTCACATACAATGCACCCTGCCCACAGGGGTACCTTGGGCCTACCTTAGAGGTGACTAATATGTAGAAAATGAAAGGTTTAGGGACTGGCAATTGTGTGCACTTGCCAAGTCGACATGGCAGTCCAGACTGCACACAGGCTCTGCAATGGCTGGCCAGAGTTACATTTTACAGGTTGCTTCTGTGGGTGGCACAATCAGTGCTGCACCCCACTAGCAGCATTTGATTTACAGGCCCTGAGCACACACAGTGCACTATACTAGGGTCTGACAAGTAAATCAAATATGCCAATCATGGGATCACTAATCCATAACAACAATTTACAAAGGGAGCACTTGCACTTTGGCACTGATCAGCAGTGGCAAAGTGCCCAAAGCATCTAGACCAGCAAAACGGAGTCCAGCACACAGCAAAAACACAGGAGGCAAAGGTAAAAAATGCAGGGGAGACCCACGCCAATGGTGCCAGGTCTAAACACGTGTCCCCTCCAGCTGAAATGTGGGTGAACTGCCCACCCTCTTGGGAGTTCTCTTCACTAAGGCGGAAAAATCTGGACAGACCATCAACATTGGCGTGTTCTGTACCAGGGCGGTGTTCCACCGTGAAGTCCATCCCCTGTAGGGAAATGGACCACCTCAACAGCTTTGGATTCTCACCCCTCATCTGCATCAACCATCTGAGGGGCCTGTGGTCTGTCTGAACCCGGAAGTGAGTCCCAAACAAGTATGGCCTCAGCTTCTTCAGCGCCCAGACCACAGCAAATGCCTCACGCTCAATCGCACTCCACCTCTGTTCCAGTGGAAGTAACCTCCTACTAATGAAGGCTACAGGTTGGTCTAGGTGTCAGAACTGGTAAATATCGTTGGGTTCCTCAGGAGCAGTACCCTCAAAAAGCCCACCTTCCAGCAGCTTTGACTCAAGCTTAATTGCACTGATGATCAAAGTGGCTAGACGGGGAAAGGGATTTGGGAAGGGTACTGCGGGGAGGGAGACCTGGAACGAGACATTGTCCTCGATTAGCTTTACTGATATACCGTGTGAACTCTTGGGCTAAACTAGCATGGTTAAATAACATACCTGTAAAGAAAAGCAGGTTACTTATGAAACAGTCATCACTCTAATACCTTCTTCACAAGGAATGGAATTGCTGTTCCTATAATTCTCTAAACAAATTATAACAATATAGACTCTATGATTAATCTCGTGCTTGCATAAACACTATGCTCCAGAGCAAGTCACACTTTCATATAAAAGAGTCTATTAGCTTTTGTCACACCGTCTCTTTCTTAAATTATGATTTACATGTAACACTGTTAAGAATCACAGCGCTATTTTCAACAAGCGTTTTATTAATGCACAACAGGTTTCAAATGCAAAGTTCGATTCAACCTGTAATGAAAATATTATCTATGCACATGCCCAAGAAAGCACTTCAGCGCGATGTGCAATGTTCAATATGCAAATGTTCAAGAAAGCGCCTCAGCGCGTTGTGCCAAAGTCAATATGCCCAAGAAGCGCTCCAGCGCGATGTGCCATGTCCAATATGCAAATGCCCCAAAAAGCGCTTCAGTGCGATGTGCCGCATTCCAATATGCAAATGCCCAAAAAGCGCTGTAGCGCGATGTGCCAATGTTCAATATGCAAATGCCCAAAGACGCGCTTCAGCGCGATGTGCCAAAGTCCATTAAACAAATGCCCAATAAATCGCTTCGACGAAGAGAGCTCGAGTCAATATGCAAATATCAGCATGTTGCTCCTCTAAACAAAATGGAACGATCCTACCTGTTGATGGTCAAGGGAAGGATCTACAACCTGCATTAAGTCGTCAAAGATCTTCTCACTGAAACCGGAGATCTGCTGCTGCTGCTCACGTTCAGAGTTCTCAATAACCAGCAAAGAGAACAGGGTGTGGCCCCTATTTAAAGGCTTTCTCAAGAATTTTCCAGATGACAGCTCTCTGGTAAACTACTGGAGCTGAGAAGGGCCAATAGACCTTGGGCAGGAGACTATGAGTTTGAAGTCTGCAACAGTCTGTAACAAGCATTGGTACAAACAAGTGACAGTTCAGACAATAAGCACTAGCAAAACCAATAAACAAGCACTGGTAAAAGCAATAGGAAAATGAGGTCTGCAACAGTCTGTAAAAAGCATTGGTACAAACAAGTGACAGTGCAAACAATAAGCACTGGCAAAACCAATAAACAAGCACTGGTAAAAGCAACAAACAAGCACTGGTAAAAGCAATATGAAAATTATGACACTAGGCCCTCTACATTCAGCTGTGAGAGCACAGCCCCCACACCATGCTCTGAAGCATCTGTCTGCACAATGAATTCCCTTGAGAAGTTGAGCACCTGAAGCACGGACACAATACACATGGCAGATTTCAGGGCATCAAAAGCCTTCTGGCAGGCGTCAGTCCAGTTCACTTTTATGGGCGGGCTGCTTCCTGGAAGTCAACTCTGTCAAGGGGGCAACAATGGTGCCATACCCCTTGACAAATCTCCTGTAATGCCCTGTGAGTCCTAAAAAGGCTCTCACCTCTGTCTGAGTCTTGGGGGGTTCCCAAGTCAGAATGGTATCAATCTTGGGCTGTAGGGGCCCCACCTGGCCGCTCCCTACCTGGTCTCCCAAGTACACCACGGAACCCTGCCCGATCTGGCACTTACTCGCCTTGATCGTGAGGCCTGCCCTCTGCAGAGCCTTCAACACTTCCCAGAGGTGGTGCAGATGTTCCTCCCAAGTGGCACTGAACACTGCAATGTCATCCAGGTAGGCGGCACTGAAATCCTCCAGTCCAGCCAACACCTGGTTGACCAACCTCTGAAACGTGGCAGGGGCATTCTTCAACCCAAAGGGCATTACCTGGAATTGGTAGTGACCCTCTGGCATTTAGAATGCTGACCTCTCCTTTGCCCCATCAGTTAAGGCAATCTGCCAGTACCCAGATGTTAAGTCAAACGTGCTGAGGTACCCAGCAGCTCCCAACCGATCGATGACCTCATCAGCTCTGGGGATGGGGTGCACATCAGTCCTGGTGACTGAATTGAGCCCCTGGTAGTCCACACAGAACTGGAATTCTGGCGTGGCACCGGGTGCGGTAGCCTTTGGGACCAAGACCACTGGGCTGGCCCAAGGGCTGTTTGAGGGCTCAATCACCCCTAGCTATAGCATCTTGGAGACCTCCTCCTTGATGCAAGACTTGACCCTGCCAGTCACTCTGTAAATTTTGTGCTTTACAGGAGGACTGTCCCCAGTGTCAACATCATGGACACACCACTGAGTGACACCAGGGGTCAGGGAGAACAGAGCAGCAAACTGTCCCAACAATTGGCGACAGTCACTCTGCTGTTCAGGAGTCAGGACGGGGGAGAGTGACACACCGTCCACTGACCCATCGTGCTCCTTTGCAGACAGGAGGTCAGGAAGAGGTACAGTCTCCTCTTCCGTTCCAGCATCTGTTGCTAGGAGCATGCCCACTTCGGACCTCTCCAAGTGGGGCTTCAGGCGGTTCACATGCAGGACCCGCAAAGGGTTCCTAGGAGACTGCAAGTCCACCAAGTAGGTGATGTTACTCTTGCGCTCCACCACCTCAAACGGTCCGGTCCACTTATCCTGGAGCGCACAAGGCTCCACTGGGGCCATGACCCATACTTTTTGTCCAGGCTGAAACTCGATCAGAGTGGCATTCTGATCATACCACTGTTTCATCTCCTCCTGGCTGGCTTCCAGATTCGTCAGAGCGAGTTGTCTGAAGCGCTTAGTCTGGTTTCTGAAGGCCAGCATGTAGCTCTATACATCCTGGGGAGGTTTACTGGGAGCTTTCTCCCAGCCTTCTTTCACCAGATTCAGAGGTCCTCTCACAGGATGCCCATACAAGAGTTCAAAGGGACTAAACTCTAAGGACTTTTGCGGTACCTCCCTGAAAGCAAATAACAGGCATGGCAAGAGGACATCCCACTTATGCCTCATTGGTTCACCAAGACCCATAATGATGCCCTTCAGTGTCCTGTTGAATCTCTCAACCAGCCCATTACCTTGGGGGTGGTAAGGAGAGGTAAACTTGTAGGTTACACCTCACTCCTGCCACAGGGACTTCATATACTTAGATATGAAGTTGGTATCACGGCCGGACACTACCTCTCTGGGGAACCCCACACGGGAGAAAATCACTATCAACGCACGACCCACCACGGGGCCGTCACAGTCTGGAGAGGGATGGCTTCCGGGTACCGGGTGGCATGGTCCACCAAGACCAGGATGAACCTGTTGCCCATGGCTGTCTTGGGATCCAGAGGCCCCACAATGTCAATGCCCACCCTCTCAAAGGGGGTGCTGACCACAGGGAAAGGTTGGAGAGGAGCCTTACACTTCCTCCCACTCTTACCACTTGCCTGGAAAGTCTGGCAAGACCTACAATGAGTATTAGAAGTCTTGCACATTTGGGGCCAGTAGGAGTGGGTAACAAGCCTTTCAAAGGTCTTGTCTTGCCCCAAATGTCCTGCCAAAGGCACATCATGAGCCATACCCAGTAGGAAGGCACTGAAGCGCTGGGGTACCACAAGCACATGGGCTGACCCAGGCTCAGCAACTTTAGGCTCGCTATACAGGAGACGATTCTCCCAGTATATCCAATGTGATCCAGACTGATCACCTGCTGCCTGGTTTTCAGCCTGTTGCCGCAAACCAACAAGAAAAGGGCACTTCTGCTGCTCCTGGCACAATTCCTCCCTGGTGGGTCCTCCTTCCTGCTGCCAATGGGTCAGCTCAGGCAGGTCCCCCAATTCAGTCACTTGTCCCCCTGTAGGCTCCAGGGCATCACCCTCAAGGTTTGTCTCCTCCTGGACCGTGGGAACTTCGGGGGCCGGTTTTCCGTGCCCCCTTCCTCTTCTCTTTCTGGCAGCCACCTGGGCCACTGTTTCAGGCTCCAGGTCCTCTTGAATGCCCTTACCGGCGGCCATTAACCGAGTGGTCACGCATGCCCACTCAGGCAGACCCAACATCTCTAAATGAGAGCTCCGCTCCATCTGCACCCAAGGAGAGCTCTCCAAATCATTGCCTAGCAGACATTCAACAGGCATGGCTGGCCTCACAGCTACTTTCAAGGTACCTGAGACCCCCCCACACTCAAAGGGAACCTGTGCCACTTTGCAGAGGCACTCTGAATTGTCAGCGGCAACTACTGGGTAGAGTGCTTTGGGGACCACCTGCTCCTCAGACACCAGCCGACAACTGACACCTGTCACACTGGCTCCAGTTTCTCTCAGAGCCTCCACATTATGGCCATTGATGGTCATCCACTGCCTGTACTTCTTAGTGTTATCAGGCAGATGAGCTCTTGGGACCATCTCACTGTCTCCTAAAGAGACCAGGGACATCTCTGCAGGACCCCACCCATCCTGGGCACCCGACTCCTCCCCCAAGGCTACACTAGCCATCTGCCAGGGCGTTGCACCAGTGGGTGCGGTGGTAACATTTTTGGGACACCTAGGATCCCCTTGGAAGTGGCCCACCTGACCACAACCATAACACGCCTTGGAACCCCTCTGAACAGGCTTATCTGTTTGGATCCATGGCTTCTTCTCAGTGAGAGGCTGGCAACCCTTACCTTGGTTCCCTTGGGGATTACTTTGGGTCCCTTTTTGGAACGTCTTCTGTTTATCCTTGTCCCCCCACTCTTCTGCTGGGGACCCTGCCCACCTTTGGCAGAGTCTCCCACACAACCTTTTTGGACCCTGGTGCTGACCCAGCGGTCCGTCTCCACAGCAAGCTTTCTGGGATCAGTCAGCTTACTGTCAATCAGGTGCTGGCGTAGCTCTGGAAAACAATTATCTGACAAGTGCTCCCATGCAACCAAATCATAGAGCCCCTGCAAATCATTCACCTTGCTAACCTTCACCCAACCAACCAGTGCTCTGCAAAAATAGGACACATACTCCACCCAAGTACTTGACTCCAGCTTCTTGCAGTTTCTAAATTTCTGCCTATAAAGCTCTGGGGTCATACCTGGCTATCAAGGCTTCATTCATGGGGGCATAGGACATCTGATCCTCAGTGGGCAAAGCTAGCAATGCCTCCCTTCCTTCACTGATGAAGCGGCCCCACAACCCCGCTCCCCAATCTCTCTCAGGGACCCAGTGGGACCTCATCGCTACTTCATAGGCCTTAAACCACTGCCCAATGTCCTCATGCTTCATGAAATCTTTGATAACATCTTTGGGAATGTATACCTTTCCTTCCCCAGGCACTGACGGTGTGCTGCCACCAGAGGGATTGATCTCTAAACTCTTTGCTTTCAGATCCAACTCCCTCAACCCTCTCTCATGCTCTAAAAGCATCTTCTTTTACTCCATGGCCAATTTCTTGCTCTCTAACTCCATTCTCTTATTCTCTAGGTGACCCTGGCTCCCCAACTTGAGCTTAGCAAGCTCCAATTCATGCACTCTGCTTCTCTCCCTGTCCCCCAACTTCCCTAGAGACAGACCTTTTGAAGAAACACTGCTACCCACCCTTGAAGGCAACTTCCCCCCAGTCAGGCCCAATAGCCCCTCCTCCTGCCCATCTAAATTCTCTCCCTCTACCATAGGCTCCTCGGTATGCTCACTGGCATACCTTGATTCCAACAAGGCCCTCAGTGCCTCTTGGTATTCCTCCTTTCTGGTGAGGCCTCTCACAGAGATTTTACATTTTTTGCAGACAGCTTTAAGTTGTGGCACAGTGTAGGTATCAACCCTTTCTTCTTCAAATTCGATATCCACAGATGCAATGGATGCTGGTTTACTCATGGTGAAAATTGGGAGTTCTCAACATGCAAAAAAATTCCCAGGAAAAACTCTACCAAATGTATGTGGTTGCATAATGGTCTGTACTATACTAGTAGTGTACACCAATCACTGTATGTAAGTCACAAATGCAAGTCCAGATACTCACCGCTGACCACCAATGTTAGAAATGGGGGTCTCTAGTTGGCAGAGGTAGGTACCTTTGTCCAAATAGGGACCCTTGCTTCTAGTCAGGGTAAGGGGGATACGCTTCTAAAATAACCCCTGCTCACCACCTCGGTAGCGTGGCACGAGCAGGCAGGCTTATCTCGGAGGCAGGGTGTAAAGCATTTGTGAACACATACAGTAATACAGTGAAAACACTACAAATGGACACCACACCAGTTAAAAAAAATAAGTAATCTTTATCTAAACCAAAACAAGACCAAATGACAAAAATCCACAATACAGTAATAAAAATATGACTTTCAGATGGTAGAAATAGTTCAGTTCAAGCAAAATTGCAGATGCGACACTTTTCTCACAGAGAACCTGGGATGCGTCACGCAAACAAACAAAAATGGGCCGCAGGGAAGGTAATACGTTGGTTCCTTACACTCAGGGAAGGTGATGTGTTGGTTCCTTGCTCTGGGGGAGGTGATGCGTTGATTCCTTACTGCAGCACAGGGGAGGTGATTTGTCGGTTCCTTACCGGAGAGGAGGTGATGCGTCGGTTTCTTACTGCGTGCGGAGGTGATACATTGGTTTCTTACTGCGTCCCCCAGCGATGCGACAGACTTGGCGCCACGATGCAATGCGACAATCCGGTCACGATGCGTGAACTCGTGCAGCTGCACAGCAGGCCTTGTGTCGAACTCAGTGCGATGATCTCGGACTTCGGAGATCGGTGCACTTGATGCCACGTGCAGCGTTTTCTCGAGCCGCGGCAGGCGCTGCAACGGTTTCTTTGGCGATACGTCGGAAACAGGTGCGGATGCGTCTCGCTTCTTCAAAGTTGCTTCGATTTTCCAGCAAGTAGTGAGCCATAGATAGGTGTACATACAATATTGAGCACAGTCGAACCAGCTGATTTCTTGCATGAGTACAAGGTCACCTTTATAACTTTACCATGTCCCCACAAATTGGTCATTCTCCCCACCCCCATCATGAGATTAATATAATTAGTGAAAGATATACAAAGGTTAGCTGGCAGTAGGAGCAGTCCCTCTGCCACTGACCCTCTCATCCGATCTGCCCTGCTGTAAAGTGTGGTCTCCCCTACCCCCCCTCTGGATGAGTAGTCTCTGCCGTGACCTCTTGGAGCAGCTCCTCCTCAGTGGAGGTCGATTTTCTCCTTTGCTTCTCACCGAGTTCCCAGTATGATGCCCTGCTGGATTGCTTTGTTGTCTAGGATTCCATATTTCAAGCAAATCCCACGCTGATTGAAGCATTTCAAAGAAGTGTGTTTTGCCATCATGTATGACCTTTAGTTTTGCTAGAAACATTACCAAATATGTCAACTGCATCGCCTTGAGTTTTGGCTTGACGGCTGAGTAGGATCGCCTTTTCTGTTGCACTTGGAGGGTATAGTCTGGGTGGATACTGATTCGCGCCGCGCCCAGCTGCAGAACAGTCTGTTGTCGGGCCTGTCGCAGGATGGTATTCCAGTCAGCATAGTTGAGAAACCGGGAAATCGAGGGCCTCAGTGGTGCACCAGGACGGGGCCTCGCTGCCAAGGATCGATGGGCTCTCTTGATGATGAATCAGGAGGACATGAAGTCCGCCGGAAGCCAAAACCTCAGACACACAATGAGGAAGGCCTCCAGGCACGACCCCTTTATGCCCTACGGAATGCCTACAAAGTGCAGGTTAGTCCTTCGGTATCTGCCTTCTGCATCTTCACCCAGTGCTCCAGGTGGGCCACTCTGTCTTGCAGGCCAGCTACAGTGGCAGACAGCGTAGTCTCACTGTCCTCCGTGGTCGAAATCCATTTTTCAACTTCCGCTACTCTGTTTGCAGTTTTACGCACATCATGTCGGAGCAGGGCAACCTCCGACCCAATTCCTCCAATTTGTTTTTCCATGTCAGTGCAGATTGCTTGGAAAATGCATTCCGGAGTAATCAGCATCTCTACCGCATCTCCTAGCCAGGTGGCACCCTCTGGTGCCCTTGCATTGGTGGGGGCATATTTGTCTATTTTTGTCTGTTGCACAGTGGAAGTCTGAGTCTTTCCCATTCTTGAAATGATAGGCTACCTCCCCAATCTTGGTGTAGCTCCCTCTATAACACCCAGCTGGTCACTCCCTCTTGCGCTCCAGAGGGATCAGGGGGCCCCTCGAGGGATGGCACGATGGCAGCTATATGGTCATGAGAGAGGTCTCCCTACAAGGGGTTATTGTAAATAATTAATACAGGGGGAGGGAGGGTGGTGCTGAGTTTGTCCCTCCCATGGGTGCAGTTGTTCCATTTCTCACACCGGATTCGCTTATCTTCCAATGTCTGCTGGCAGGTCCCTCCAGGTTGCTACGTGGCTCCCACTGCCCCAGAAGTTGAGCCAGCAAATCAAGTAGCCCTCGGCCCGCAGTGCCAGTCAGGCCACAGAGGCTGGTAGGCAGGGTCCCCAATTCCTCCTTGCAGAGTCTCCCATTGCTGAGGCTTGCTGGTCCGCAGCTGCCCCTCTTGGCCCCAGTTACTCTCAATGCCCAGCAACGGGAGGTCAGCCCCGCCCTATTTCTCCTCGCAGCTCTCTGTGCGACCAGGCCTCTGGTCTGTCAACCAGATCGGTGTTCCTTGCCGCACCTCTTTCTCGGTGGGCTCGGGCTTTGTGGGAGATTTCCTGCTGCGACAGCAGTGCCATGCCGGCTGCAGAAATCAGGATACAGGCAGGCTTGGCAAAACCAGCTTAGAGTGTGTCCGCCATTATGCATGGCTGGCAATCCTCCCAGTACCATACAGATTTTGAGGTGGAAACACTGAGAATCCGCCTAGGTAGACACCAAGAAGAGAAGTCTTCTACCTCACAAGTACTTGTCATATGTGTTGAACTCCAGAGGAATGTTTCCAAGGATTGCAAAAATGTTTTCAGGGAGTTGAGAAAAGTTTGAGAAGATTGTGGCAAAGCTTCCTGCAAGTTCAAAAGTTTGAGATAGTTTTCCAAAAATGTAGAAAATGTTTCAGCAGCGGCTTTGTCAGCAAGGGAACCTGGAGCTGGACATGGCAAACCTGTCCTCCTTCAACAGAGATGAGTTGAGGGCATTTTGCAGGAACAGGAAAATCACAATGGGGCCCAATGAAGGAAAAATGAGATGATACGGAGGGCAACCATGGTATCCTGAGTGGAGCAAGTGGGGCATGTAGAGACCTACCCCTGTTTTCTAGACCAAGGATGGTCCTTAGAGCCAACAGCCAAGCAGGCTCTATCACCATCCAGAGATACTTGCAAGAGAGCCTTGCATCCCTGGGCCTGGAGGAGAGAGCCATGGCCCTGGCTGAGAGAAGACTGCCCATAAAGAGAGAAGGGCTAGACTGAGATTAGATGCCAAAGAAGATGGTGGCAGCAGATCGGTAACTGGATGTGCTGACAGAGGTGTCCCTGATGTTTGAGTGCCAAAAGGTATTGTCCCTAGTTGTGTCGAGGGGGGTAACATAGACAAGTGGCTGGTCTTATATGATTGAGCTCTCAAGATGAGGATGGTGGCCATCCAACACTGGTGGATATTACTCTGGGAGTTAGTGCCAGTAGTTGGCAGGGATAGACTGCTTACACTTGAGGATGAGATAGCAGAATCCTACCCATACATGAAGGCACACTTGTCAAGTTGTTTGGTCTCACTCCTAAGGAGTATAGTCAGAAACCTAGGACAATACAAAAGGGGGCAAGACAAACATGGGTTGACTTTGTTGACACTTCAGTTAAGGCACTAGATGTTTGAAATTAAAGGCAACAAAGTAGACACAGTTGAAGGGCTCTACAATTCAATTGTTCAGAAGCACATTTTCACAAATTGTCACTCAGAGAAGTTGCATAAGTATCTAGTGGACTCTAAGCTATTTAGCCCCAGGGAACTGGGCAAGACCGCACATGAGAAAGGTGCATACCAGTGTCTCCAAAGAGTACCTGCAGAATGTGCTGATAAAAGCCTCTTAGACCCCCCCTTCAGGAAAAAGAGTGGGTTAAAGTTAAAAAGAAGAATAACACTAAAGAGCCCCCAAAAGATGCTAAAGTGGGGGAGCCATGAGCCAAATCCCAATCAAAGGGGAGTGGGTATCAGGGAAAGAAGTTTGACCACCTAGAAGGCTGGGGTATGTTTGCCAGGACGCAAGAGAGGAAATGCAGTAAACACTAAAAAAGGCACCCACAGGTGACTGGTCCAAGGGTTGGGCCAGTGTAGGGGTGGGATGGGAGATTCTCCCTAGAGATCCCAACGGGTACACAGGGACTACCTTATTGTCGCTGGGTGGGGAGAACATTGAACCTTTGGCTAAATGGCCTGTAAATATGGAGAAATACCAACAGTGGCCAAAAACCAATGGGGTGGACGTGAAAGCCCTGAGGGATACAGGTTCCGGTATAACCATAGTCATGGGTAAATTGATTTCCCCAGACCAGTTCCTACCTGAGGAGGTGCATGATATTGTCAACACTGACTAAGTCACAAAGTCACACCCTATGGCTGTGGTTCACTTCCCGTGGAGTGCTTGCCGGGGAATGACTTATAAACCTCTGCTTGGGCAGAAGTAGAGAGGAGGACCCATGTAGCCATGATGGGTCTGCCTGAATGGGTATGTGTTACCACAAGAGCAGAGAAGGCCCTGAAGGTGACTCAAAGGATCTTGAAGCCTGAAACTATAGACCAGGCCCCTAAAGCCAAGAAGAGGGGCAGGAAGGGTAGCCACCCAGCCTCCCAAGTTCCACAGGCCCAGAAGGATCCCAAACCTACGGGGGAAGGCCTGGTGCCTGCAGAAGTGACTGCTGTTGGAAACTTTCAAGACCTGGCAGAACTCCTTGGAGCAGGGGGTCTCTCCAAGGAGGACCTGAGTAAAGGAAACGGACCTGCCCTACACTAGAAGATCTGCAACAATTAGCTGTCAGAAAGGAACATGGGGATACCAGTGAAACCCATAAGGTATACTGGAAGAAGGGGCTCCTGTACAGCGAGCAAAGGTAGCCCGAACCAGGGGCATCAAGGAGACTGGTGGTGCCTCTGCAGTACAGAGAGTCCCTCCTTAATTTGGCCCATGATATTCCCTTAGCTAGACACCTGGGGTAGACCAAGACCTGGGAGAGGCTGGTCAAACACTCCTACTGCCCCAGATGTCTGAGAAGGTAAAGGAGTTTTGTTGCTCTACCCCACCTGCCAAGCAAGAGATGGGCAGGGGGAAAACCAAAGGCTCCCCTGATACCACTACCTGTGTGCAGGGACTCCATTTGAGAGGGTGGAGAATGACATTGTTGGTCTCCTAAATCCCCCAACAGCCTCAGGAAATAGATTCATCTTGGTAGTAGTGGATCATGCCACCGTATACCCTGAAGGTATTCCCCTTAAGTTAGCCACTGAAGTGGCTAGAGTCCTCCTTTGAATCTTCACCAGGGTAGGGTTCCCTAAGGAAGTAATCTCAGATAGAGGCACAGACTTCTTGTTAGCCTATCTGAAAATCATGTGAGATGAGTGTGATGTGACTTACAAGTTCACCATCCCCTATCATCCCCAAGGAAATGGTCTAGTTGAGTGGTTTAACAAGACCATGAATGGCATGATTCTGGTGTTCTCTGAGAAACTGAGGAGGAGACGGGATCTTCTTCTTCCATGCCTACTATTCGCATACAAGGAGGTCCCCATACAAGGTGTGGGCTTTAGTCCCTTTGAGCTACTCTTGGTACATCCTGTCAGAAGCCCGCTACGTTTGGTTTGGAGAGACACCTCATGGAGCCAAAGCAAGACATAGTGGACTATGTGCTTGGCCTTTGTTCCAGGACTGCTGAGTACATGAGGAAGGGGAATACAATTTTGGAGACCAGCCAGGACAAGTGAACACCAGAAGTCGTCTATGGTTGAGTATCATCCAGGACAGTTTATGTGTGTCTTGGAGCCAGTGGCAGGACATTGCAGGACAAGTGGGCTGGGTCATAACCCATCAGAGAGAAAAAAGAGATGTCACCTACTTGGTAGACATAGGTACCCCCAGGAGCCCTTACAGGGTCATCCATGTGAATAGGCTATAGTTGCACCATGATATGGCAGCCATCACCATGCTGATGGTGACTGATGGAGGAGAGGAGGAAGAGAGTGAACTTCTCTCTGGCCTCTTTTCCTCTAATGACCAGGATGGAAGTGTGGAAGGAGTAGTATTCTCGTTTACCCCATCCACCCCCTGCATGTTAGTTATGATGCAGGCCTCTGGCTAGGAGAGAACAAACTTACCTTTTAAACAGGGGGAGGTGCACAGCAATTCCCCAGAGGAGAGCAAGTAAAAAGGTGTGTCTCCTCACTAGAACTATGCTACCACAAATGCTTGTGTACTCTTTTGACCAGACAGCCCACCACTGGGGTATCATACCAATGAAATGGTGTACCCTCAGTTGGCTGGCATGATTGCCAAGCTCAGTGGGGCTCCCATTGTCATGCAGAGACTTTCCACCCCAATAAGGATACTGAGGGGTGACCGGAGAACATTTCTCTACTCCTAGCACCCCCTCTCATGACTAAGAGATAGTGCTGTAGCAAGGGTGCAAACAATGGAGACCTGACTGATGGGTGGGCAGGAAAATGCATCATTAATCAGAGTACAGGGAGGCCCTCAGGCTTCTGGTTCCTGCTGCCACTGTACATGCTGCACTATTGATAGCTTTGTCCCTTGCAGCACACATGCCCACCTCTGTCACTCGCACTCCTTTAAGACCGTCAAAGACTCTGCTCTCTCCCCAGTGCTGGAACACCCCCCATTCCCTCCTCCCACACACACACACATGGTGAATGGGGCTGGCCTCTCTTTAAGTCCTCTCTTCCTTTGTTCATCTTTTACAGCAGGAGCGTCTCATCTCTTTACCTTTCTTCTAGACTCTCCTAAGTGTTGGGTGGGGTTCCAAGACACAGAAGAGAGAATAAAGATATGGGTATTCAGGGGAAAGTAAACAGTGCGTGAAATCTCCCTAAGAGGATCCCTGCCAGTGTTATTGGGGTACTTCAGCTCTGATGGCAAATCAGCGCCTGTCACATGATATTGTCATTTGGGATATAAAACATTAGCGAGTGAAATGCTGGAGTTTTAACCCTAAAACCCTTTCTGTTTGTAGGCAGAAAAGAAACATCTGGTCAGAAGAGAAACCAAATACAGGTAAGATTTTTCCACATAGTATTCCTGTGGTGCCCTGTCTCTGTCAGACAGAGTGAGGCTTGGGTAGCAGGGGAGCGTGTACGTGTGCATGTATATGCAAGTGTGTGTGTGTGTGGGTGTATATGTATGTGTGTGTGCGTATGTGGGTGCGTGTGTGTGTGTTCACATGCATGTGTATGTATGTGTGTGTGTGTGTGTGTGTGGGTGTGAGTGTGTGAGTACATGTTTTATGAATGTAAATGTATTCTTTGTTATAACTCCAGTTCAGTAAGTGTTCAAGTTGTCATAATAAATTCTGACAATCCTTAGGTACTCCTGTCCCCAGCTCAGAAGTGTCTCATCTTTTGTTAATATTGAAAAAGTCGATGTTGATATGCAGAATGATAAATTCATGTATAAGAACGAAATCAAATCTCTATTAACATATTCTCCCGTCATTAACTCTCCTTCAACTCTGACTCAGGCAGGCTCTGAGTCCTAGGCCTGAGGTTACTGATTGACAGGTCACAGGTAGGGTGACAAACAAACGTGCAAACAGGAAACTCAGATCAATCCCGCAGATAGGTGTAGCAACACCACAATGGTTCAGGGATATTGGCCCCAACAAAGCACACATGGCCAGAGGGATGTGCGCATTTCCAAAACACCATAAAGTGACATGCCGCAGGAAGTTAGGAGCTCTCAGCCAATCAGGACACACCACACACAGTACACAAAGCAATCACACACCCCTCATGCTGGACATCTGGACATGTTACCCACTGGCCCTTATTGTGGCCATGAAAAGTCGAGGCCCACCTGCATTTGCTACCAGGTGATCTTATTTATGACTCCAAAGACAAGGCCCACATTCCATTCCGAAAAAGGATCATTATATTGTTTTTATAATGCACAAAGAAATGTATAAAACACAGCTCAGATCGATTGTACTTTGAGACAGTCCTCTACACCCGATTCTGTAATGTTTAACGGCCAAAACGTTTAATTAAACTAACTGTTCCTGTATTTCCAAATGCCTCTTGTCTTTTATATTTTCAAGGTAAATTCATCTTCTAGCAAAATTTTGCCAAGCCAGGTAGGAGCTGATTGGTATCTCAAACCCGACTGCAACCGAAGGAAGGGGACTCTGCCCGGACGGATTCACATCTGCACAACAAGGAAGGTGAGCAGACACCACAATTGATTGAAAGTTCTGCTGAATCCGGGGGCAGAGGTCCGTCCTGAAGCTGCCGTCACAGAGTGTAAGAGACTACATCAGAGCCTTAGTCCCATCATTTGGCATATGGCAAACTAGTAAGAAGCGCAAAAATGTATCCTGTGCGCCCTGCCACTGACAGACATCTGGCATGTTACCTATTTTATGTGTCCGAACTGAGTAGTCGCAAGGTGGCCTTGAAGGCATTCCCACGGAGGTCACCGTTTTTTCGATAGTCAGCACGCTAGGAAAGGTGTAGTTGTTGAGGTATTCAAAGTCAAAGCATTCTGAATTCCTACATTTGACATCTAGGATTTTGCCACAACTCTGTATATGTAGAGATAACATCTGACTCTTCCCCCTCCACCTCCCCTTGACTCATCCCAAACCTCCTCCTACTGCTATGATCTCCAAATAAACACTTTCAAGACCCTTACCTCTTTTATCCCTCCACTTTCCTTTTCAATCCAACTAACAGACTCACATGACCACAGCTCAAATTAATTTCCTATTTCCCTATACTAATTCACCCCTAATCCTGTTTTTTGGGTTCCGGAGTAAAGTGCTACTCACCAAAAAGCACTTTGATGCCTCATCATGGGTAACAAGCACTATATAAATGTAAACCCTTCCCTCTTCTATCCCTCCGCTATCCTTTTTCAATCCAAATAACAAACTCACATGTCCACTGCTCAAATAACTCATATGCTATTTGCCGAAAAGTGATTCGATGCCTCGTCAGATGTAGTAAGCGCTATATAAATGCAATAACAATTACAATTTATTGCTTGGACCACTGGGCGTGACACAGATGGTATGCTTGTTCCCTGGGTGTGATACCGGGTTGAGGCCTCACTGCTTGGACCGCTGGGCATGACACAGAAAGTACACATGGGCCCTGGGTATGATATAGGGTGTAATTCAGACATTAGGGAAAAAGATTTGGATCTGTGAGATTAGGTGTAGCTAGTGTTTGGCCAAGAAGGGCATGTGGTTCTCCAGTTATTCCATTCTCTCTGCATAAATTGCTATTATATTTGTCCTGGAGCCGATATTGACAGGCTATCAGGCTCTTTTAGTCTCGTGTACTGCGCCAAGCTTCCCCTGGTCACAAGATATCACACGCAAGGATCTGGCCAAGGTATTTTTGACAAAGTCATCATTATTTCTCTGTCGTTTTTTTTTTCTCCATTGTGGTTGAAAATTGATTTATCTTTAATGTTGTTGTGCTGGTAAATTACTGCAACTGTATTTTGTCTTGAGTATTGTGCTTTGTCGATGACTCAATATGCTTATGAAGGCATTGCTATTTCTCACAATCGTTATTTTATACCAACGTAAAGTCTGCTATTTGCTGCTATATTTCATGACATTTGACTTAATAATTGCACTTTTTTCTAGTTTGTGACCCTTCATATGCATTGCTATTTGTGTTTGTGGAATGCTCTTGTTAATGCATCTCTAAATAGCGCTGAGCTCATAGTAAAGTAGTTATAACCAGAATTTCCCACGTATATATTTCCCCACAACTAGAGTAGAACTTAAGATTCCCTAAAATCAGAACAGCTAGAGTGTATCTGTCCTCTAAAAAAGTTCCCAACTTATCATGGAGTCAACACTAAATCACATGCAAACCAGGTTCCCCACATGGGCTAAAAAACTTAACAGGTTTTGCCACGAATGGCACGCACACACTAAGGCATACGCTTTTCCCTGGCCAGAGGGGGGAACCTTTGACACTAACATAATCGAACACATGAGGGCACATATGCAGAATAAATATGTAGGGCTAACAAAGGACAGAAGAATAGCATTATTAGACTACGGGCCATTGTGAAGGAGGCCCGGACCGATAATCCTATCCCACAGACAGCAAGCAAGGCATATGCACTGCCCCCACCATATGCAGGAATGGAGGTGCTTTCCCCGATGCCCGCTATCCTCGCATTAGGTTATACCAATCTATCGGTCGAGGGAGCCGGAGGGCGCCCTATCAAACAACAAACTGTTAGGTCCAACCATGAGAGTGTAACAGGCCAGCAGGCCCAGGCAATCCCAGCACCACCCCAATCCAATGCTAGAGCTCCCTGAAGTTTGATCCCCCATTCGTCGCGTTCAGAACATCGAACCCCAGCTGCGCAGAGAGCATGCACTCCTATTGGTTCAGGCGGGCACACTCAAGTGACAGGGAGATTCCTAGCGGTTTTGACCAGTGATACAAATAGAAGGGGTGGGGAAAGAGGTCCCAATCTTCTGGGATCCAACGACAAGGGTGGGCACTTACTGGCCCAAGCACATAACAGTTATAGTCTGACCCAGAGGGAGATAGTAGCGAGCGATGAAGAAGACATCTTGGCATACCTGTTCTGTGACATTCTAGCAGATTGGACTGAGGGGAACCAATTTGAACAGTTCTGGCCTGGGGAGGGGCATTTGAGCCAGAGGACATGGCTATAGCAGAGGATTGCATCAGCAACGGGAGGGGAAATCCTGATTCAAATTTCCCCTACATGCACCAATGTCTCATAAGGTGGGAAAGAAGGCAGGTCCAGGAAAGAAGGAAAGAGAGAGAAAACAGGAAAGAGTTGAGACAGAACCAGGAAGTCACTGTGAAATCCCTGAGCTGAGAGCAGGCTATCCTGGTCAAAAGAGCTGTGGCTACAATGGAACAGAAGGTGGCGGCACCGATGGGGGTACCGCTGCAGAGGCATGGAAAGGATAAAGCATGTAGTAGCAAGATTTGAGGAGTACAGAGAACTCTCAAAGCTGGGACTAGATTGCAATCCCCCTCTGCTCCCAGAACTAGATTAAGCCATGGGGCCAACATGGGTCAGTCCTGTGCCTGGTGGGTGACACCCACCCACCCACTCTCACATGTCCCGTGCTGTCGGTGACCCGACGGTCAGAGAAGGAACCCACCGTAACAGTGCTAATAAATAACACGCTCTACAGCTTCCTAATTGTCACAGGGGCAACAAAGTCATGTCTGAAAGAAGAGGTTGTGCCCCTATCCAAAGACTCCATGGACATCCAGGGGTGCTCAGGCACAGTTATGAGGGTTCCGTTCACAAAACCCCTGGAGTTAGACGTGGGAGGCAGCTATGCGAAGGGACAGCTACCATATCACCCCTAATCTCCTAGGAAGAGACTTAATTGCAAGACTGAACATGATCATTCATTTCTCAGACGATGGAACAATGACCTGCTGAACCCCTGGGGTTACCCCATTAAGGCTCATGTCTTTAACCTGCACACACAGGCCGTTATGAGTGACACCCACTAGCCTTCACTAATGCCGTCCTTACAATCATTGCTAATGCACTAGAACTGCTGGGTCAGAAGCTACAGCTGCTCCGCAAATTTGTGTTCTGCTGGGAGGATCACCATGATATGGAACCCCATGAGGAGGCACTGCTTTGCTTGGAGGATGTTGAGGTGCGGGCCGAATACAGGGTCCTGCTGGCCACCGACAGAGAGAATGCAATGTGGACATGTATCATCTTCGTTACGCCTGGTCTCAGCATACGGGAGGTATCTAATGACAAACTGCTGTTTAGTTCCTACTAATCCGTAGGATCTGCACATTTGTTTGGACAACATAAACTAGGGGCTTGGTGCCTAGACTGATTCCGGACACCCCAGCAGGATTTGTTGGCCTATAGATCAGCTAGTTTACAGTGCCACTGTAAGCCCCCTTAACCTTACCAGGGAGCAAGTGGCTTCTGACAACCCTGACCCCTCAGGGATCGTGGACACAGTACAGAACCTCTCGTTCAATCACTCGTGCTCACTTATTCTCAGAGAAATATATAGAGACTACACAGTGGGACATTTTCAATAAGTTTTATTGAATCAACATTATTCTTGTATAAAATATGTGCTTCAATGATTAATAGACAGAAGCAGATAAAAGTGATTACAAGCATCAAAAGCGTAAATAGTAGATATAGTTCTACCATGGTGCTAAAACAGTGTATATATGAAGGCGTATAAAACAAGGCTGTAATCGAGCGTACTCCTACGATGCAAACCCTACTCTAAGGGTACCTAGAGTGTGTGTAGATGTAGAGCCAAGAATCCCCCCAAGGGACGATCCAACCCCATTAACTGATGGGAGAGAATGAAGGACCCCATCTTGGTCACAAACTGGACACCCCTCACGAGATGTCAGACCGCTGCTTGGTGAAGTCTCAGCATGCAGGGACCCTCGATGTTAGCAAAAGTGCTTCCTCTCACAATCTATCAGGATGCTCATCTTTTATAATAGAAAGCAGCCTTACAATGTGCAAATAGATTCAAGATGTTATGGATATGTAGATAGCCCGGTCTCCCCGTGGATGAAGTTAGAGATGACATTTGTACATAGTGCGAAAAGAGACCTTGTACATGATGTTCAGGGCATTGTGATATTGTTGTGTGAAGCTAGATGTGTAAACAAGTTTAGTTTCGAGGAAACTAATACAACATTGTCGTGCATACAAATATGTGCAAAGGTTCATGGCTGAAATGTTATTGTGAGGACAACGTAAGAAATTAGCTGCTTCGCTACATGGGCCTAACCTGGGAATATAACACCCACTCCTCATACTAAGGGTCAATATCTAAAAGCAGTCTAAAACGCCAGCTGACCATTTTAAAAGTGTTAAAAAACTACTCTTACAGGCATCTAAAAATGGGCCTTCCTTTAAAATATTCATGTAAGAGCATTTAAATCAGTATACTATTTGGGATCCCAAGCCCACAGTGTTAGACCTGGCCCTTTGGACAGGTTTATCCCCAAACCTTTTGTTTTGCTTTTTGCTTTCTATTTTTCTGACCCTGTTTTCGATTCTGGGCACTTTACCACTGCTGATCAGTGCCACAGTGCATATGTTCGCTGTATAAATTGTGACAATGAATGGTTATCCATGATTGGCATATTTGATTTACTGGCAAGTCCCTATTAAAGTTTGCCAGGGCCTGTAAATCAAATGCTACTAGTGGGCTTGCAGCACTGGTTGTGCCACCCACATGAGTAGCCCTGTAAATGTATCTCAGACCTACCACTGTAGTGTCTGCGCGTGCAGTTGTGAACTGCCATGCTTTCCTGGCAAGGGCACCCACTTGCCAGGCCCAAACCTTCCCTTTCCTTACATGTAAGGCACCCCTAAGGTAGGCCCAAGGTACCCTCATGGGCAGGGTGCAGTGTATGTGAGAGGTAGGACATGTGCTAGTGTGTGTGACATGCCCTGATAGTGAAATACTGTGTATTTCATTTTTCACTGTTGAACGGTTATCTGTCCCATAGGATTATCATTGGGGTTGCACTGTACCATGCTTACATGTGTAACTTCCCATAAGGATAAGATAGAAAACTGAAGTTTGGACTCTCTGAATTCAGAATTTATTAACGCACCTTTTGGTAAAGCTGTTTTTTAAATCCTGTGTTTGGAAATGCCACTTTTAGAAAGTGAGCATTTTCTTACTTCACCATTCTGTGTGCCTCTGGCTGTTCGTGGATTCAGCGTCTGGTATGTGAGTGACAGGAGCTGAGATGTGCATTCACTCTAGACAGTCACTGGGGGGGGGAGGGTTTGAGGTGTGCCCTGCCCTGCCTGGGTGACTCATCGCAGGGCTGAATAGACCCAGTCTGCACTTAGATTGGTGGGAGGAGTGTTGCTTACACCTGAATAGGCTGTGCCTCCTTTTACACAATGGTGTTGCCGCCCCCTGTGGTCATGCTGTGTTCATGCTGCACCAGTGAGGGCAGAACAGGTTTGGACTGGGTTCAGAGACCCTTGCCACAAAGAGAACAAAGACATTTTGGGGTATAAGTATGAGACCTAAAACCCCATGACTTTAGATTACTTCAAGGAACAAGAGGACCCTGCCAAGAAGAAGAACGGAAGGACTGTTGAGGAGTGCTGCCTTTTCTGAGTGAGAGGTGGGTTGGCCTACAGTTGCTGCTTCTGTCTGTGGTGGAGGAAAAGGGCTGACTCTTTTTGCCCTGCTGTGGTATCCTGCTTGTAAAGAATCTCCAAGGGCTTGTGTGTGCTGGCCTCCTGTCAAAGTCTCAGGGAAACAAAAGACTTACAGAAGTACAGGACTGTTCTTCCCTCCTTATAGTTTTAAAAGTAAAGCGCATGAGGAGCGTTCTTTTTTTTTATGTCCACCTCAGCGTGTGGGAAGCGCTGTATTTTTCCAGCTGAAAAAACAGACCTAGTGCCTGAAAGATTGTGTCTGTGGAAACTTCCAGGGTTTTTCACTTATTGGAAGTCCCGAGAATGCTGGGGCAAAAAGGATAACCTGGGGCCTTAATTGCAACAGGCCCCGTGTATTCGCAATACAACTGGCAGCCCCTTCACCGTCGTAGGCCAGAGTTCTGGGCTGAGCTCCCACCCACAGTGATTTGTGCTCAGGAGAGGATGGAAATCGAGAGCAGCCACCACCTGTGAAGCGAGGGTAGCAAGCATGACTGACAGCAGCAGTAGTACGGTCCCGCCCGCCTCCGTGGAGCGCAAGGCCGCTGTCCAGGCAGCACGAGGAAGACCCGTAGGCTCACTAGTGAGGGAGCGTCGCCGGCGTTGCCCGGCAACCAGCGCGGCCACCAGGAGTCTGACGTCACATCAGGAAGCAGTCGGGCCGCGTACCACAGTGAAGAGAAGTCCCCCCCTCCCCATGTTCCAGAGCTGAGGTGAAACTGAGCGGAGGGCTGCCTGTGGTGGCGGCTGAAGAGGAAGCGGAAGAGCTTCGTCCTGCTGGGGGGTGGGACCGGAGGCCCCCGGCAGAGGGACACGTCGAGAGTCCCTTGAAGGCTCTGAGCCAGAGACCGCCCCGTACCAGAGGGCGGAGAAGAGCGGGTGACTGTGCCTATCCCTCCACGTCAGGATGGACAGCAGGAGATCTTCCCCCACCAACATTTCCTGAACCTGCAGCAGCTGCATTGCACATCCATGGGCAGCTGCACTTTGCTAAGCCGGGCAAATGTGGGAGACCAAGGGAGGTCTCCTGCCCTTTCCTTCCTGAATTGTGTGCACCCAGCCTACTGTGGTGGCCTACCTGGGGTGGGCACCTACCAGCCGTATTCCTTGCCAACTGGCCGGTCCCGAGGGGCCATAAGTGGAACGCACAGGAGTGCTTCCACGAACTACCGTAATTCCCCTAGATGGATTGCAGAGGCTCCTGTGCCCTTATTGGAATACCTAAGGCACGGCAGTATCCCTAATAGAACCGCAAAGGCACTGTGGCCTGGAATCTCATAATGAAAGGGATTCATATGTGTCACTCCCTAAGCCAACGGCTATAGCCCATGCCCTGATGTCATGGTACATGTCATTTATGCCTGGTGGAGACAGGGTAATGAGTATTATTGCAAGATCTGCCTATTATATAAAGTGATGGTGTTTTGCCTCAAGTCATGACTGGTGCCACCTGTAAGTATTTACATTGGTACACTGAAGGGGATGTTATGACCATTGCCTGATGGCAAAGTGCTCTATGGACTACATGTATTATGGCAAATGACTTATGAAAAAGTGATGATGGTTTATGATTGATGCATTCTTATGACCAGTGCCTAGTGGCACAGTAATTCAGGTAATTGTGGTCTTATGTGGCTTATGTGCATCTTTCTGACAAGCGCCTGGTGGCGCAGTGATTTATGTGATGTGGTCTAATGTGTTTTACATGCTACAAAGTGAAAGTCTAATGTGTTTTTATGTGTATATATTACAAAGGATATTTTTGATACACCCTTGTGTGGAGTCTCTCTATTTGTGGTGTGCCTAGTGTGTCACTGATGTGTGTGTGTGTTGCGCAAGCGCTTTACACATTGCCTCTGGGATAAGCCTGACTGCTCTGCCAAGCTACCAAGGGGGTAAGCAGGGGTTATCATGGGTGTGTAACCCCCTTACCCTGAATAGAGTAGTGGGTTCTACCTGGCTTAGGTGCATACCCTAGCCAACCAGAAACCCCATTTCTAACACACAGCACACCATGGTACCTAGAAAAGAAAGTAAAAGCTGTTTTGGTTCATTTTTGTTCACAAAATATGCCAAATTGTTCCCACACGGAAAAAGGCAATTATTTATGTGTTCCGAATAGTAGATGCAATGTTCCTGTTGCCAACAACCGCAGACGACTTTCCCAGAGGTGCACCTCGAAGCAGGTTTATGGAGCAAAGGTAATTCCAACCAATTCGCACAGCAGTCGCTGAGGGAGGCGTTGTAGCCCATACGTTTTCTGCAGAGCCACTGTTCACATCACCAGGAGCTGAAGCTTCCCAGGGTGGCTCTAAGAATGCATTCATCATCAATGGAGTATGCTTGGGACAACAATACACATGGGCTTTTAAGGGGTCCATCGGTACTTCAATGTCCGGTAACGCAACCAATTCTGATCCGAGACATATATCCAGGACGCATTTGTGGCTGCAAAGCAGGCAGCGGAAGACACATTGTATGCAATCAAGCCAGACGGGCCTGAAGGATAAGAACCAATGCTCGTTCAGTTCTTGAACCTGAGGTGTGCCGAAGCAGTGTACCATGCGCTCATGGCAATGCAGCACTAGAATTGCTGTCTCCATTCCGATTTGAACTGGACATCCATTGCGGAGCAGATAAAATAAAATCAGGATCCCCACCACAAGCAGCAGGACAAGTGGGAACTCTCCAAATACGCTTCCCAACAGGGACTGAATGAAAGATGGTACAACTCTGAAAATTGTCTAAAAAGGTGCTAAACTTTGCAGGTGTAGGTGCAAGCCTATAATAATACGAGGCGGGGTCCGATGAATCAAACCGGAAAAATAAGCAAACTTTTGAGGAAATGTCTTTGAACTACCTTTCGGCTGTGTTGGGCAGTGTTCCCATTGTGTGTAATTATAAACAGCGCGCAGGGCACTAGCTTTGTGTAAAAAATGGTGATCATAATGTTGATAACAGAACATGTCTCTATAATTGGATGTACCATCATACAATTCATCATTAGGAAATGCAGCTGATTACTCTAGATCTGCAAACAAATTATGCACAATTTCACTGTTCTAATCATCAAAGAAAGTGTTAGAGGTGATGATATAATTTAAGGAAATGTTAAACAAATAAGGAATTGGCAATAGTTCAGTAGGACCATACACATCATATGATATCCTGTCCCATACAATTCCTTCAGGAACTGGAACTGCTGTAATGTTCACCAGGGACAGGTCTCTTTGTTCACAGTGTGATAATGGATGTGGTTTACGAACCGAGTTCACAAGATATACTGCGGAGCTTTCTGGGAGATAATGTCCATTCAGAAGTAAGAAAAAGACAGTCACTAAACCAATCCAGAGAACCATGAGAAGTAATCCAATTGTAATCCAGAGATGTATCCATGGAGCAACAAAGTATGTCTTTTCCAGCCAATGATAGAGAGCATACATTCGTAGCTTGAAAGGGAGAGGCAATGTTGGCAGTTCAGGTACACTTGAATCCGATGAGAAGTCATCATAATGTATGAAGTAGCCAGATGCAGTCTGGTCTATTCTTGGCAGCTCAGCAGGTTTTGTAGAACTGGGAGTTGACTCGATCTGTGGCATGTTCACATAGATGTCATCAATTTTCCGAATTGAGATTTCTGTACTAGCTGATTGTACAGTTGTAGTTGTTTCAACAGGGAGAAGTGTTATTTCATTGTTGTTTACTGCTTCTCTTTGAAGGGTGTGATCTTCTGTCGATATTAAAGCTTCCATCTGACCTTCCTGTACAGAGAGGAGCGCAGCAGCTACTCAAGAGCCCACGTGGCCTACTGTTGAGAATCGGCCACATAGTGTGGTATGATCAGATCAGTAGAGACAAACCTTTTGTCTCGGTGGCCTGCAAGAGGCAGAAGAAGTACAGTTCTGGTACCTTCAACAGGACAGGTACAGGCGCTCTGTATGATGGCCCAAATTCCTTTTTGTCCACTATTTTTTCTCTGACCCGGTCCTCAATCTTCGTGACCTAGGCAGGTCTTGCTGGGACAGCCTTCACTTCCCCAGTGACTGTGCGTTTTACTTGGACATTGGTTTGTAAAGCCCGGAATTCATTGAGTTCCTGTAAAACAAACAAACGTTCATTGATGTCAAATGGTGTTTCAGCCACCACTGTGCTGACACTGTCGAGGTCTGGTACCCCCGTTCTCACACTAAACAGGAGCTCATAAGGTGTACGAACCCCTAGGGATTTTATTGGCATGTTGTTAAGTGCCCTCTGGACCCCATATAGGTGATTGACCCAACTGCCACCAGAGCCTAATACCCTTGCTGTTAAGGACTGCTTTAAGTCACAGTTTTTACTCTCAACCATCCAATTTCCCTGGGGATGGCAGGGGGAGGAGTACCGCAAGGCCACACCCAAACTTCCCATGGCTTCCTTGTAAGCCCGAGAGCTAAACGCCAGCCCCTGGTAGGAATGTAGTGTGCCAATTGAGTATGTCCCAATGAAGACTCAGAAATCCTTTATTACAATTCAAACGTCAGCCGAGAGCTGTGGCCAAACCCACAGGAATCTGGAGCATGAATCTACTGCCACCAAGATGTACTTATGAGCCCCATCTGATTGTAAGGGGCCGCAGTGATCCAAATACACACAAGCCAAGGGCTTGTCTGAAATCAATAGCGGTGACTGTGCTGGATGTGCTACGGTGAAGCCTTTCATCTGCTGGCAGATGTCGCATTTAAAGGCAAAGTCCTTGGTCTGTTTTGATCAACCTGGCCACCAATGGTGGTGCTTCAGTAAAGAGATTGTAGCAGTAATCCCTGAGTGAGCGGAACCTAGACCCTCATGTGCTGCTAGTATCACTCCTAATCTGCGATCAATGTTTGGTATTACTCTATCCCCCTCTCCTGGAATCTGAACATACAGAATTTTTTGTGCATCTAACTTGTAGGATTACTTGAGTGGAAAGCCTTTTGGCAAGCTGACCCGTTGTGCGTGGCATTACTTGCCACCATAGTTGTTCCATCTCTCCTCGTACTTTATCGAGTTATTGCAGCAACAGCAGCAGTACGAACTGTTGCCTTTGTGGCTTCATCCGCCATTGAATTCCCTTCAACGTGAACTCCAGCACGTTGGTGACTAAATGTATGAATAACATGAGCCCGTGGCAGGCCTTCTTTCAGCTTTGCCACTTGTTCCCAAAGCATCTTGTGCTTTACTGTGCAACCTTTGGAATCTCTAAATCCATTCTGGCCCCAATAGTGTAAATATTCGTATAGTACTGGACACAGTACAATTAATCACACACTATAAGTGTGGGGAATTCATGATCCATATTTTTTAAGTGTCAGTATCAAGGCTTTTAGTTATGCCAGCTGTGCTGTACAGTCCCCTAGGGACTGAGTGTGTGTTTTCCTAGGACGGTACTTTCCGTCATGCATGCGCCCTTTAGCAATTGCGCATGCCACAGAATATTGCTGTTTCGTTCCTATGGCGGGTGGGCAGAACCATCAGTATAAATGATGCATTCATATTGATGAGGCATAATTTCGTTTGACAGAGGATATTCTTGTTCATACTTCAAAAATGCTTGTGTTTGTAATGTAGAGTCAAATCTGTAATCTACATCTGTTGCAGTGAGAGAGTTAGCCCATTGAATCCATCTTGGATGTAAAGCTTTGGCATTTGTAATGCTCGTTTGTGTAATGGCCTCTAAGGTCAATACTGGGGTCACGACAATTATGCAATTCCCCTGCGCCAGTACTCTCTCACTACAGCTGTGTGTACCGCTGTGAGTATTTTCTCAGTTGGTGCAAAACGCATTTCAGCATTTGTGTACAAATGTGATTTGTATGCTATAGGAACTGTATCGCCTTCATTGAAAGGGATATATGTGTACTCAGTTACACATATATCACGACTACGCGGATCACCAGGTTAGTTGTGTTAATACACGTGTGTAAATGTTTAGAAGCTATCATGTCAGCTTGTATGGAACGCAAAATATCTGTATGTTCCTGTGTCCAAAGATGCACTGAAAAATCAGGTCTAATTAAGTCGTAGAAAGGTTTAATTATTTCTGCGAAATCCAAAATGTAAGTCCTGCCAAAATTAAAGAATCCTAAAATGGACTGTAGTCTTTTCAGAATCGTCGCAGGTTGAAGCTGTGCACGTGTTTCTAAAAAATGTGTCAACAGGCTTTTGCCTTCACTTGTCAACTCATATCCTAGAAATAGGACACTGAGGTGGCCAATTTTTGATTTTTGGAAATTGAATTTGTAACCCAGGTGAGCGAACCCAAGGATTAAGTGGATCACTCTAGGCAAGTGCTCCATTAATTTATCATCCGTCAAATAGATTTAATCGACATAGGTCAATGCCTTCTCTTCAAAATTTTGAAGTAACTCTGTCCCTCTGGCTGAAAACAGCCCTGGGCTATTCTTATACCCCTGTGGCAATCAACAAAATTGGCACTGACAACCGAGCACTGAGAATGCTGTCAAATATCTGCTCCAAGGTGCTAAATTTTGGCAGAAAAATCCATTTGAGATGTCTAGTGTTGTTTTGTATTTTTTCCACATGTTATTCATTAGTGTGGCACCATGTGCATTTTGTACAGCAAATGTACGTGTGGAAGCATTTAAATGTCTGTAGTCTAAGACTAGATGATATGAATTATCAGGTTTCATTACAGGAAAAAAGGGATTATTCATGGATGATGTGCAATTCTCTATCACACCCTGGTACTTAAGTTGATCTAAGATCTCCCTGACTTGTTTCTTTTCTTCATGTTTTATTGGGTATTGTCTCTGTGGTTGAGGAATGGCTTTTAATGGGATTTTGTGATGAGGTGACTCATCGTCCCACCCAACCAATTGTGGTAAAGTGCAGGAGCTAGCGCTAACGCCTACTCCTGCACATTTGAATTTTTAACTGATTCTGGTACGAGGTCGGAGAAGGCATTTAAAATTACATCTTCTCCCATTGGCCTCTCCATTACGAACTCAAGTGGCCAATCCTTTTCAGCCAAAATAATGTCATAACCATATGTCAGTTTCTCCCAAGAGAGACCCTTCACTCGCCTGGGTATGTCCCCCTCCATTTGGAGTGTTATTTTGTATAAACGTGTGGGATACTTACCCTTGTAACAGGTGTTTCCACCATGATATGTTAACTCAGTGCTACTGCCGCCAAATAATCCATCAGGTTCCGGCGAGCTATTGTGACTTCTGTCGTGCTGTCTAGCGTCGTCACTGCCTGTTCCCTGTTCAGAAGCAGAGTCCTCAGTATCCTGGGCATTTCTAATTTTAATCCCGGCTACCTTCTTCTTTTTAAAATGAGGTTTAGAAGTCTTTTGTTTGTCCTCCTGTTTAATGAAGTAGTCCGAAGTGTGATGTGTCTCCCTTTTCGGCTTGACTCGCTCTTCCAATTTGTGCTCTGACCGTCCGTCTCTCTACGAACGTTTTATGGATGACTCCTGAAAGGAACGAGAGGAACGTGTATCAGTATGCTCATACCTGTTAGGCTCCCTAATATTGTCACAGTTTCTCAAATTGTATTTTCTCTCAGTGCATTCTTATTGAGGAGACCCACCCGTGACTGTTTTTCTTTTGTTTATTGTCCCATTTCTTCTTGGATGAATTGGGTGCTTGATTAGAGTTATCCTTTTCAGAACTGCTCTTAACTATTTGTTTCCCAGGTATTGGCTCCCAGATTATCTCTACCTAGTGAAGCATATGTTTTTCGATAATCTTAGGCAACTCTCACTCCTGTTGTGCAGGAGTGAAGTTCCTCAGGCGTTGGCATAATGCCACTGCTGCTGCCTCCCCTTTTATCTTACTTAACATAATTGCAGGTCCAGGGACGATTCTGCCCCATACTCATTCTGTATTTGTTTTAGTACATCTGATATTACTGCTATTGAAGGGATTCCATAAGTTCTGGTATAAACAGCAGCTAAGATTGCACCCCAAGTGACACAATCTTCTATCAGGGGAGCCATTCCCATTGGCAAGCAAATTGTTAGTATTCTGTGTTTCTCCTGCGGGCCCTTATTGGGAAAAACTGCTTCAAGCGGCGGTATTTTCTGTGCTATTCAGAATGGAATTTGCTCCGGGCTGGTGGGAATTTTTCCCTTAACGGCAGTCAGCTCTTGAGGGCTAATACCTGTAGTAGCCAATTGTGGTTGTGCAGCCTGAACAGCCCCCGCAGGTTGGACTGTCAATGTTCTCATTATGAATTGGGTAAGATTTCTGTACATTTTTACTAAATCTCTATAAAATGTACGCATTCCTGCTGCTGGTAAAGTAGCAATGTCTAGATGCAGTGTATATGAAGTTAAGCCAGGACGCTCTTTCTTTGCTGAGCGGACTGAATCTTACGTTTTCTGTGGTATGGGGTAGGGCGCCTTTAAACCAATTAATGTGCTCTTGGTAAGTTAATGGGACTTCTATGTCCATGTATGTGAAATACTATTCAGGTGGTTCATCTTCAATGTAAGTGGGGAACAACTGATGGGAGAGAATGAGGGACCCCATCTTGGTCACAAACTGGACACCCCTCACGAGAAGTCAAACCGCTGCTTGGTGAAGTCTCAGCATGCAGGGACCCTCGATGTCAGCGAAAGTGCCTCCTCTCACAATCTATCAGGATGCTCATCTTTTATATTAAAAAGCAGGCTTGCAATGTGCATACAGATTAGGCGCGGGCGGAGATCTCAGCTCCGCCCGCGGAGTGTGAGGAGATTTGCGCGGAGTAAGCAAATCTCCGCACACTCCGGAGCGGAGTTGACCAGCCCCCTCCTCCACCCCCTCTATTAAGAAATAATAAAAAATACATTAAAGGTAAAAGAATAAAGACTTACCTTGACTGTGGCATCCCCGGGCTGCCGTCCTCCTCTTCCTCGCCGTCTCAGGGTGATCTGCGCATGCGCGCGTGCCCGCGCATGCGCATTCCTTGCAAGAAATACGCGGCGTGTTATGGATATGTAGATAGCCCTGTCGCCCTGTGGATGACTACAGAGATGACATGTGTACATAGTGCGAAAAGAGACCTTGTAAGGATGTTCAGGGCATTGTGATAACATATAACACAACTGTTCAGTGAGTGTCCAGGGACCTCAGAAATCATCTTCGCCGATTTGATTAGATTTAGTTTGGAAATGTGGAATGGGGCTCCGTTATCCATGGCGATATTGACAACTTGGCAGGAGCAAGACTTGTCAGCAGTACCGCCACAGTTATGGGCGAAGGCACCTTATAATGTGGGGCTCATTAATACCACCGAACCAGTAAGAATAACATTGCAAGAAGGGGCCATCCTACCCTGTGTGCACCAGTACCCCCTCTACAAGGAGGCTCATTGAGGTTTACCACCCACAATCCAAGCACTAGTCAATCAGGAGGTCCTCCATGTGGGGGTCTGCCCCTGCAATACACTGATCTTCCTGGTCAAAAAGAGTAAGGGAGGGACCTGGTGCATGGGGCAGGACCAGCACCTCCTCAATGACATAGGTGTCCTAGAGTTCCCTCTAGTCCCAGACCTCTCTATCATACTAACTAACATACCCGTAGACGCTAGCTATTTTTCCGTGATAGACATCAAGAACGCGTTCTTTAGTATTCTGCTGCACTCCGACAGTCTGTACCTGACTGGGCTCACTTTCTGAGGGATTCAGCTGCTATACCGTAGACTACCGCAAGGGTACTGTGAGGTCCTCAGTATCTTCAATCGAATACTGAGGAAGGACTTCGCCAACTTCCAATCGGACAGCACCCTGATACAGTATGCTGATGACATCTTGATATGTGGTCCCTTTGAAGACCTATGTCATCAGGACATGATAGCCCTCCTGACTGCACTTGCCGAGAGAGGGTACAAAGTAGAGAAGTTATCTGAGCCAACTGATCTCAACGGCTGATCGGCTGATCATGCCCGAATGCACAGATTCTATCAGGGCTATGTCACCACCGTAAGGCCTATGCAACTAGCAGTGGGTCTTTGACTACAGCATTCTTGTTTCCCCCTTACTCAAGGCCATGAAAAAGGTGAAAGCTGGCCAGGAGGAAATAGCGTGGACGCCTGAGATACATGATGCCTTTGGCAAGCTCAAAACCGCGATAACGTACTCCCCTGTGTTAGGAACGCCCGACTATCAGAAGGAGTTCTTTTTATTCAGCCACAGCGACCAGCGGGTCATGTCAGCAGTTTTGACACCCAAGTATCCCCTGGGGCACAAACCTGTTGAGTACTACAGCGGACTCTTAACTGAGTCATACAGGGTCATTTACAATGTGAGCAGGCGCTAGCAGCCGCAACCTTTGCTGTCAACAAAAGCACCTTCATTGTGATGGGGCACCACTGGCACTGTACGCAGAACATTCAGTGTTTGCGGTCATACAAAAGAGCAAGAGCACACTCACTACAATACGGCATTCTGGTTATGAACTGATGTTCTCCAGGCCATCATTAAAAATAGTACTGTGAAATCTAGTGAACCCATCCACCTTCCTAGATCATGAGGTTCAGGAGGGGGAGGAGATCCATGACTGTGAGACATATACGCTGAGGGGATCAGCCAGGCAGAGGAGGATCCCATCCTAGATAGTGAGACACTGTTCATCGATAGTTCCTCCATGATAAATCAAGGGACTGGGGTAAGACACACGGAGTCAGCGGTAGTAATGGCTTGTAGCCATGTACCTTTGGAAAAACTGCAAGTCACCACACAGCCAAATCTCCTCCCCCATCTCTCAGCACAGGCTGACAGCACTGATTGAAGCCCTCATCCAAAGCTCGGGAAAGACAATAACCATTTACTCAGATTCTGCCTATGTCACCACCACTGTGCACTCTATCATAGGCAAGGGTTTCTGAAATCAGATGGTACACCCATCACGCACAGGGACCTACTAGAATTACTAATCAATGCGCTGACCCTACCTAAACACTTGGCTGTGGTAAAGTGCGCCCCTCATACCGGGGACAAGGACTTCATATCCTTGGGGAATGCATTAGCTGACAAATTTGCAAAAAGGGCACTTATGGAATGATTAAGGAAACATGCTTACTTCCTTTACTACAAACTGTAGAGACAGGAACCCCACAGGCCAAGCCTTACACAGAAACAGCAGGGTTGTACTTGAGGGAGTTGTAGGAAACAGCATTGCCTGACGAGAAGGAGTGATGGCAGCCAGGGGCTGCACGCAGATCACACATGACCTCATATACGGACACGCAGTCACAGGGAAACCCATCATGCCACAGAGCGTAGTCAACATAGCTTTGCCCCAATTACACTCACCAATGCACACAGCAAAAGACAACATGATAGCGGAACTTCAGAACGACTGGTTTATCCCCATCCTTACCAAAACAGTGACTATGTATTTAAACGGATGCACCATCTGCCAATAATACTTGCCCAAACCCACACTCAAGTTCGTGTCATTGGCTATCCCAAGACCCTTTCAAGGCTTTACACATCAACTTTATTGACATGCTCGATCGATGTGCTAACTATTGATACCTGATTGTAGTTGTCTGTCCATACTGTAGGTGGATCGAAGCCGGTTCTTGCGTGCATTGCAACACCAAGGCAGTTGAAACATTCCTTGTCTGAGAAGGGGGTACCAGACATCATCCGGTCAGACAACGGAAACCACCTTCTCAACTCCGTGTTTGATGACATCTGCACCCTTTTTGGTATAACATATAAACTGGCCTCAGTCTATCACCTCCAAAGCAAAGGCATTGTTGAGAGACAGCCCGTTAAAAAATAAAATAAGCAAGATCTGCACCAGCCTTAATAATAAATGGCTCCACTGTCTGCCCCTAGCCTTGTTTGCACCAAGGAACACACCCAGCAGCGATCACCATCTCACACCACACCAGATTGCAACTGATAGACTGATATGGACACCCATCCCAAAAATGCAGACCAAATTAAGCACTGAGGCGAGCTCTCAAGCACTGGGGGACAATCTGCATGTGTATCTCTCAGAACTAACCAAAACCACTAAGTTCCTATCCAAACTGGTCAGCCATCGGAATTCAATTGCACCACCGCCAAGCTGCCATATTAAATGCCTCAACCTGGACAGGAAGTATACATCTGAAATTTTGTAAGGAAATGGAAGCAAGACAAGTTTGAAAGACCCTACTGAGTGATCTTCGCAACACCTACTGCCCTCAAGGTCGAAGGGAAAGATGTGTAGGTCCAACTCTCCGACGTGCGGCTGAAACCGTCCAAGGCAAATCCCCCGTGAACTGCACCACAAACTTGTTGAACTGTCTAAACTAGGAATCTCCCAATCACCAGAGGACTACGACGTCTCTCCTGGATCCATCCCAAGACCTGCAATGTTCAATAAGTTATGTATTGTTGTACGTTTGTATACCCTCTGTTTACTGTGGTTGTTGCCACATCGGTTCATTGCCAAAGAACTGCCTAGTCCAATGGAGTCCACCCAGGAATTGTTACAGCGCTTGCATAGGGACCTCTCACATATCACTTATAACTACACCGAACCCAACACTAGCATACCACATGCAATACACAATACAACCCATGGTATCAGCACATAACTGCTGTGGGCTCCAAGACGTCAGCCAGGTCATGTTACGTCTGTTTGCTGATACCGCATGCAGTAGGCGCAGAGAGGCTTTACTTTTCCCAAGAGGCAGCCTCCGAAAAAGCAAAATGCCTTCTCCACCTATACCTATGTAGAATTAGGGTAAAAAAAAACCCAACGGAGAAGCACCCCATAGAGTAGTAGGGAATCTGACCTGATACGAAGCCAATCCTACAGCACTATACCCTTTCACTGAGCCTAGCGATATTCAAACTGAGCTAGATAGGATGTGCAGGAGAGGCACCATAGGGGAGGGCACTGTTTGGCCCTCAGACCTCCCAGAGAAGAGATTCCTAGAGGCAGCAAAACCAACAAACCAGTGCATGAACACGTCCACTCCTGCTTCTATCTGTGGTCCTAGGGTGGCCCTTAGCATATCTGGGGCTGTCTTCTGTAATAACAAAATTTTAGCATACGCAGTAAGGAGGGCTGCTTGAGGACATTATTGCATATTTTAATTCACAAAATGCACAGGAAGTTAAGGAAGTCAATAGTATTCCTTCATTTATGGATAGAGGAGCGAATACTAACATTGATTAAATTTTTATCTCTATGTATTTGACTCAGTTGGTCCTGTCCTGTGTCGTTAAGTGGTCTCACTTTAGCGACCATAACCCACTATTTTCAATCCTGAACTGAGGTGAAAGGGTCATCAGTGATCCCTTAGGGGCTCCTAATAGTGCTGATTTATATTGGAACAAGATAGAGAAATGGAGTTTAGGCTTCCTGAACTCAGAAATTAAATTAGTAAAGATAATTTTTGTATTGTGTGTTTGAATATGTCACTTTTAGAAAGTGGGCATTTTTTTTCTTAACCGTCCTGTGTGCCTCTGCCATCTGTGCATTTCCCGTCTAGGTTCAGAGTGACAGGAGCAGGGGATGTGCATTCACACTAGACAGACACAAGGGGGGGTTGAGGTGTATCCTGCCTTCTGGGGTGACTCATAGCCAGGCTGAATAGACTTGGATGCATTTAGAGTAGTGGGAGGAGTTGTCGCTTGCACCTGAATGGACTGTGGCTGCCTTCCACAAAGCTGTCTCCCCGTCCTGGGGTGAACCTGGCCTGGGCCAGGCAGAACTGGTTTATGTATGCCAGAGGAACTTTGTTTGTACCAACGTCAAAGGGAAATGTGGTATAAATATTGGGGCCCTGACCCCAGAACTTTAGAACTTTTTTGGATCAAGGAACCTGCAGGAAGAAGAGCTGGAGTAGCTGTGAAGAGAGACAACCACTTTGCTGTGTGCTTTGCTGTGTTGGCCTGCAGTGGCAAAATCTGTCAGGGGCAGTGAAAGGACTGGACTGGGCTTTATGCAGCTTATTTTCCTGAGTTTTTCCAAGGGCTTGAGGTAGAGCTTGCCCCCTGTTCAAGAAGTCTCAGGAACAGCAATGACCTTAAGTTTATTTGCTACCAGCACTGAGAACTGTGTGTTTTGTGCTGCAAAAGAAGAAAAAACAACCCAACGCTGTCCACGACACTGCTGCCGGCTCCGTGACATGTTGACAACGCAGAGAGTACCGCCCCGCTTCGCAACCCTGGTCTCACCAATACTGACACTGCCACCGACCCGAGGGCACCGCACTCTGCACCGCACCTCCTCGCTTTGCCGCCCTGGTATCCCTGACGACGAAGCTCCACACCAACATCAAAGCTGTTGCCTGCACCGTGGTTTGGGGGCACTTCTTGTTAGTTACACAACGCACCGCCCCATCCCACACCACAGCCATTGGCCCACCGACACCGGCACCATCGACTCCAGTTTGTCAGCCTATGACAGCATTTTTAACGACGAAGACACCTCTGCCTGCACCGTCACCTGCCAGCACCGCGACGAGCATCGTCCCACTTCACACCGCAGCCCTGTTCTCACTGACGCTGCTGGACGCCATCACCGAGTTGCTGCCTGCACCGTGACCTGAGGGCACTGCATGCCGCACCACTACACTTCGCACTGCAGCCCCGACACCCGCCGGCGCTTATGACTTCAAATGCACAGAGTTTGATCTGCAACCTGTGTGACTTTGAGGGCCCGACGACTGCTGTACTGACCCCCTGCACCAACGTCTGCCGACACCAGCCCTTTGGAGCTCATCGCGAGTTCCCCGATGCCCTGTATTTCTAAATGTACTGTTTGTGGGTCTCCCGACACCGTAGCTGGCCCCCGATGCCACGCCCAGCCAGAACTGTTGGATTTGTTTGTTCACGACGCCGAGATAGCCTGGGATGGAGCTATCAACTTCAAAGAACAGTTTTTAAAGTCTATTTTTGCTTATTGATATTTTTGAATAACTGTATGGTGGATTCTTATCGTTCTGGTCTTATTTTGCACAGATAAATATTGGCTATTTTTATAGAACTAGTGTGATGTCCATTTGAAGTTTTTTCACTGTATTACTGTGTGTTATGTGCAAATGCTTTACACATTGCCTCTGAGATAAGCCTGACTGCTCGTGCCAAGCTACCTAGGGGGTGAGCAGGGGTTATTTTAGAAATGTATCCCCCTTACCCTGACTAGAAGGTGCAAACCATTGCCAACTAGAGACCCCCATTTCTAACACCGCACATATTTAGGTCACACATTTTCAGAAGATCTATGGTAATCCCGTCCGTGTTTTTACTGAAGAAGAAGAAACTGAGGCTAACTTATTATTGTCAAATAGCAAAGCTCCAGTTCCAGATGGTGCCCCAGCTGATCTATTTAAGTTAAACCTTCCAATGTGGTCCAAAATCCTGACACGCAGCCTGTATGACCAGTTTAGCAACATCCTGGTCAATGTCTAATATCATCCGAGTTTTAAAGAAAGAGATAAGATCTGACCCTCGATGCTACAGGCAAATATCTCTTATTAATACAGCAGTTAAGGTTTTAGCAAGAATTGTACTTGTTAAACTGTCTGAATGGTTAGAACAGCATAATGTACATTCCAATCTTCAATATGGATTTAAAACAGGAAAGGGTGACATAGACCAGTGCCTCAATTTACAGCTGATAGCTGGAAAATACTCTGCAGCTCAAAGAGAGTCAATGTTTTTGGCCTTTATGGACCTCGCAATGGCATTCAACTGAGTGAATAGATCAAAACTGTGGTTATTATTGTTAGACATCGGGGTGCATCTAAACTATGTGAATTTCTTGCATAACCTCCATAGGGACCTTTCTGCTACTGTAAGATACAACCAGTCAGGCAGTCTCTCTTCTACTATAAAGATACATTGGGTGTCAGACAGGGCTGTATATTAGCACCCCTGATGTTCACTCTATATATTAATAATTTGGCACGGTTTCATGTACAAGAAGGAAAGACATTCCTCGGGCAGGCACCCAGTTAATTCCTGCACACCTTTATGTGGAGGACGCAGTGCTATTAGCGAGGACGGCCATAGGGCTACAAGGTCTGCTTAACTCCTTTGTAGACTTTATGCCATTATTAGATTTAAATACCAACCTGGTTAAGTCGCACACAATGATTATGGGCCCGAGAACCAAGAGACAGAGAACTCACTATGGGGATGGTCAAGAAATCACAAGGGTTACTACTTTCTCCTATCTAGGGTTCTTATTTTACGAAAAGGGCACTTGGGCCCCACAAAGAAAAGCAAAGGGAAATGCTATTTCAAGAACTACAGTCGCAGTTCTTGACCTTGCAAAACAATTGGGGGCCAAACCAGTTCAAGCTATGTTGAATGTGTACAACGTAAAGTGCATCTCCATCGCTTGTTATAGGTTTGATATCTGGGGATACAAGGAGTCGGGAGATCTTCAAATAGTGGAGAGTAAGTTTTTGAGAAATCTGTTTTCTGCCCCTCAAGCTCTATCATCCTACATTGTCCATCAGGAATTAGGGGTACGGTATGTATCTGACCTGGTGGCAGTGGCTCTACTATTGCGCTGGATGAGGAAATGGACCAATCCAAAAGTAGAATTGAATCAATAAATAGCCAAACGTTGCCTGACTTTGGAGAGGGTGACTAGTATTCCTTGGCACTGTTATATTACGATGCCAGCAGAGACACTGGGGCACCCTAATCTGTTTGAATCCCCAAACAGTATGGTTAAGAAAGATCTGATCTGGGCCAAAAAACATATTTGTCCATCGTGAATGTGGAAAGAGAATCAAGGGAGCTTCTTAAACCTACTGTACGGGGCCATATTTTATTAAAAACGTCCATGCTGCTAGAGCCTTATCTAACTGTGACTACAATTCCTTAGCATCACTTCCTCTTAATGAGATTTCGATTAAATATCTTACATTTCTTGTTTGCAGAACCCCAAGTATGACATAAGGCAGAGGAATTGGTCCCCTGTCCCTGTGACAATTTTTCTACTCAGGATACACTGCACTTTACGATGTTCTGTGATCACTACTGCTCTCTTTGCCAATGTTTTATATTACCATTATTAAAAGATAAAAGCTTTTTGCAAGTAAGACTGGCGTTAGTTTATCTCCTTATCTTATTAAGTCCCCTGGAATGTTTTAGTATTGCAAATTTTTTAATTGTGGCTGTTAGGAAGAAGCGAAGGGCTGTCTAACAAGTTGAAAAATAGGATTTATTGTGTTTTTTATTATGTGTATGTTGTGATATTTTTATCCATGAGGTCTTACAAACGATTTCTTGTGTAGGATGATTTTATGTCTACCTCTGATTTTACTGTATGTACTTTTATGGTTTTAACTAACCGAATAAAGTATTATGACTGACTGAAATGGACCCCACACATGGGTTTCCGGTGTAGGGCCATCAACCTCGATGATACAAAGGGAAATGAGTCTTGTAGGGGAGGGTTGAACAACAGCATAGATACTCCATGTCTGGAAATCTGGGATACTGAGGTAGATAGATATACCTGGTTAAAAAGGATGGGGCAACCTCGAATTGTACAGAAACATGCACTGTATCCCTTGCGTTTCAGAGGTGAAGGAATCATTCCATTGGGAACCAACGAACACTGTGGCGCAATACTGCACATCCCGCACATGCAATGGGGCACCTCCAGGCTGATGGATACATATTGGCAATGTGGTGAGTTGGCCTACACTCAGCTCATCCCCAGATGGCATGACCTCTGCTTCCTTGTCACCATACACACCCCACCCTGGTCATTCCTGGAGAAGATCTGTCAGAGTTGTACCAACATCCGCTAAAGAAGAAGCTGATTCTGTTGCATCAGGTTTGAGAAAAAAAAACTGCTGATTATTTTGGCTGGGCTCAGTACAAGGGCCTTCCAGGAGAATTCAGACTGTTTTCTGACACGCAAGTATCAGTGGGAGGGTCCATACTAAGCCTGGGCGTAGTTCGCGAAGTAGCGCTACGCGAAGCTACGCAAAGTGCAGTTCGCACTACGCGAGCTACGCGTAGCACTACGCGAGCTACGCGTAGCACTACGCGAACTGCGTAGTGCACTGTTCGCAATGATTGCACAGTGCCGGATGCTTGTCCGCACTGTGCAATCATTGAAAACGGCATCTTGCACAGTGCGAGCTGTCTTTTACTGCCGCTCGAGTAGATTTTTACTCGAGTCGCAGCTTTCTCAACGCGGACTGGTAGTTTCTCATCGCGAGCGGTCGCGAGCATACGCGACCACTCGCAATGAGAAACCTGACCTCCCCGCGTTGAAAATCTCGCCGGGAGGTTTATTTTCCACGCTCGCGATCGGCAACTTGATGTTGCTGATCGCGAACGAGGAAAAAGTCTCGCCGGGATGTAATTTTGCTTGCTCGCGGTCGCCAACTTGACGTTGAGGACCGTGAGCAAGCAAAAAATGACCGCTGCACTACGCTACGCTACGCGTGTTTGCACTGTGCTACGTGCAATTCGCGTTGTGCGAAGTAGCGCAAACTTCGCAAACTACGCGAGCGTAGCGTAGTGCTTTGCCCAGGGTTAGTCCATACCCTTCTTCACCTTTCAGACAAAAGTGAACACCCGCTAGTTGCAAATAATCAGGTGGGAAATGCTCAAGATGATGAACAGCACTGAGCTTAGCCTTAAAGCGATCAAGGAAGAACTGAGAGCCATCCACCTCATAGTGATTCAACATAGATATGTGTTGGACTTAATTACCGCAATGGAGGGAGGAGTGTGGGCCAAGATCAGTGCATCCTGCTGTATGGATATCCCAGGCCATGTCATGAGCAATGGGACATTGTCTCTTGCCATCCAAGCATTGCACCGTTTACAAAGAGACGTGCGTAAGGACAGAAGTACCCCTGAGCATAAGTGGTTCACAAACTGGTTCTCCTGGCTCCCCCGATGGTTGACCGATCTGCACACATCATTGCTGCTGGTTTTCAAATTCCTATTGTTCTTGTGTGGTTTTCTTCAAGTGGGTGTCTCCTGCTGTAAAAACGCAGTCCTCAAATTAGGTAAGATGTAACTAGAAAAGTAGTAATAGTCAAAACTGAAGAACAACAAGCACCCAATAATGTAACTGTCATGAAGTATGGGTTAGATAGCGTAGTTGAGAAGTTAACTGCAGGGGGAATGTTAATATTGAAAAAGTTGATGTCGATACCCACAATGACACATTCATATATAAGAACGAAATCGCATCACTATTATCGAATTCTACCGTCATGAACTCTCTATCAACCCCGACTCAGTAATATGTGGTCAGGCAGGTTTGAGACCTTGGCCTGAGGCTAATGATTGACTGGTGCAGTGGCACATAGCCGGCAGACAAACGTGCAAACAGGAAACCCAGATCAATCCCACAGATAGGCACAGTGACACCACAATGGTCCAGGGAGATTGGCCCAATAAAGCACACTTGACCGGAGGAGTGGGCGCGTTACCAAAACCCCCATAAAGTCAGATGCCACATGAAGTTAAGAACATTCAGCCAATCAGGACACACCACACACAGTACATGCAGTGATCACACGCCCCTCATGCCAGACATCTGGACATGTTACCAACTGGCCCTCATTGTGCCCATGCAAGGTCGAGGACCACTGGCATTTTGTTATCAGGTGGCCTCATTTATGACTCCAAAGACAAGGCCCGCATTCCATTTCAAAAAAGAATTACTACATTGTTTTATGATGCCCAAAATTATAAAAACACTGCTCAGATCAATTGTACTTTGAGACAGTCCGCAGACCTCTATTCTGTACTGTCTCCTGGCCGAAGTGTTTAATTAAACCAACTGTTCCTGTTTTGCCAATCGTCTCTTGTTTTTTGTTTTTCTAAGGTAAATTGATAATCAAGCAACACTTTGTTCTCCTAACTCACTCTGTGTACAAAGGTGCCTATGTGAGCCAGACAGAGATGATCTTAATAGTGTTATATGCAACTCACCAGAGTAGGTTGATCAAATGAAGGTGAAAACTCCATGAAGTTTGTGAAAACTTCATTAAGTTATCAATATAACAAGGCAATTCATTTAAAAATAGTAATTTCACAGGAGAGTAATCAACATCCCCACAGTGGGGCAAAAACTTCTATAAAATATTTTGGGCACGTGGAAGGTACCGTAGCCTTGCGGGCACAATTAGGAGGAGGTGGTTTACATCCAATAGCAGAGAGTACATACGTAAGCACAAAACATTATGCAAAACATAGTAGAACGAAATGAGTAGTTTGAAGAGAATTGTGCACATTTTAAGAGCATTAAGACACTATGCTATAGGATAAAATATTACACATATGGGATCAATTTACAAAACAAAGTTCAGGACTCGGAGGCGAGGATTATGCCTTCTTTCTTCACTTTATTTGAATAGCAGCTCATTAAAAGGTTAACAAAAGCTACGTTTCCCATGAACCCTAAGGAAAGGCAGTATAGAAAAAACACATGGCAACATCCAATCATGTTCAGGTAACAATGTCCAATAAGGGGCCTCCAAGCCCAACATAGTCCTTTCTTAGTGTCCCTTCGCCCTCTTTCGTCACGCGAAGTCAGCCATCGGATCACCTTCATGCATCCTGTTTGTTTGCATCAGAACCTACAAAGACATACTACCATCTGAACCGTAACTGCGATAGCCTGCAAGGTAAACAGCAAAGCAGTTAGAACACGGTAGAACAAAAATTATCCCATCCAACCCTTTACATTTAAGCAAAATTACTTACTGCAATACGGGGAGGGATGTCTCTTCTTGGAACCTAGGGCGTGATAATCATCGCCTCCGAGTCCTTAATAGAATTGAAACTTTCAGTTACGTTAGCTAGGAAATTTTTCATTCTGTGTCATGACTGGAGGCGAGGATTATGCTAGTTCAAAGCTTGCCCACAACGAGGTGAGCCATGTTCAGCACCGGCTTGAAATAGAATCTTTTAAACGTGGAGTCCGAAGACCAATCTGCCGCATTGAGGATATCCTCTAAGCGGGCACCCAAGCCGAATGCTTTAGAGGCCATAGCCCCTCGAGCTGAATGAGCTCCGAAGTGACGAAGGCTGATACCTGCCTCTTGCATCACCCATCTAACCCATTTAGCAATGGTCGGAGATGAAACCGCCTTAAAGGGTTTTCGAAGAGCAATGAGAAGTTGGCGTACCCCAGGGGGACGGACCTCTTCCGTCATCTCTTCATATGCCTTGAGACATCTTACCACACACAGTTTCAGAGAGTCTGGAAACTGCGGGTACAAAATCACTCTGGTATGACACTTCGTCCGTCTGAGGAGAGTGAAAGTTACTCCATCAGGGGTAAACACCCTACTTGTGATGTCCAAAGCCCTGACGTCAGAAACACGCCTGCAGGATATGAGACAGAGGAGCATGGCCAATTTGTCGGAAAACTCCTTTCTGGAGAGAAAACGATTCGGCTGCCAGGACAAAAACAGGTTGAGGACCTGGTTCACATCCCAAAGTGCAGAGTAATGAGGCTCTGGGGGTAAAGAGAGCCAAATGCCATGTAACAATCTGCAAACCATCGGGTGCTCGCCCATCGCTGTGCCATTAATTGGAACATGTCCGGAAGATGTGGCAGACCGGAAGGTGTTTATTGACCTGTACGCCATGCCGCTGGAAGCCAGTTGCGCTAAAAAATTCACAACGTGCACAACGTCTGCGACCAGGGGATCAAAACCCCGTCGCAAACACCAGCGGGACCATCTGCCCCAAGCGGATCTGTACCTCTTGACAGTATTTTCTGCCCAAGCCTTGGAGATGAATGTTTCAGCCTCCTGCGAAAGGCCTGGGACCTCCCATCGTCCCCTGAAATCCACCACGCCATAAGCCACAGCGAGTTCGTCAGCACCAGAGGATGCGGGACTTTGTCAGGACTCCAGAGGAGGGTCGGAACGTGGGGGAGTAGGATTGGAGAATCCCAGGAAAGTTCCAGAAGAACTGGAAACCAGACTTGTAACCTCCAAAAGGGTGTTATTATAACTAAATCCGCAGACTGTCTGCGGACCTGGGCTGTCGTTCTCGTGATCATCGCGAAGGGGGGAAAAGCGTACCCCTTCTCCGAGCTCCAGTCCTGGAGGAAGGCATCCGTGGCCACCGCCAAGGGATCCGGGCTCCAGCTCCAGAGGAAGCTGGTGGTCCAACCTCGAGGCAAACAGGTCCACTGAGAAGGGACCCCAGCGGTCGTTCAACATCGCAAATATGTCCCGGTTGAGCATCCAAAGACTGGAATCTCTGAAGTTGCGTGATTGAAAATCCGCCTCTTGATTGTCTCGCCCTGGCAGATATTGCGCTGTGACTGAAACCTGGCTGTCTAGGCAATACTATCATGAGCAGAAGGAGCAAAGTATCACTCCTAAACCAGGTGCACAGCTTTAAATTGGGATTATCCCACTTTTTTATCCACGGTTTTCCAATTTTTAACGAAAATTAATCAAGGTACTCCAACATATTTGTTCTGTTTCATTTATTTTCTTCGTTTCATTCACACGTGAAAAGCTTATGAGTTTTATAGCTTCTCATGAACCAGATATGCTCATCCGAGCCTTTTTCTGGACACGCCAAAACACATAAAAACATCCTCGGTAGCATGTCATGTTATACCCAATGCATTTCGGGCTGTTAGTAAGCCCTTCTTCAGGGGTTCACTACAATAAAAGAATATTGCAATTAAAATATGGCTCCAAACCCTATAGTTGACAGCAAATATATTTAAAAAAACAAGTCTTATTACCCCGAATGTTACCAACGCTTTCCCTCTAAAACGAAACGTAATACTGCCATAACAATGCCTGAAAAACCACCATTATTCCACATCTAGTTTTAAACTTTCCCCAAATGTAACATCACAGTTCTGCACTTAACCAGTGTTACCTCCTTCATATTACCCATTGCTTATCTACCATCTTTTGTCTCGGTTTTGCTCATACCTTCATTGCTTCCTGCCACATCTCTCCCTTTCACAACGGTTCCCTTCGTAAAACAGTAATGCTCAGCACATCGTAACTCCCCTCTGTTTTAAATCATGTGACGTCACCCCTCTTCCTGGGATTAACCTATCACCACCTGTTGTTAATCATAAATCACAGTGTCATCCCTCGTAAACTTCATAACCCATAATACACCTCTTCTTGCATAACCGTAACACGATGATTTCTCATGCTAAACCAAAAGTTCCCCAGACATTTAAATACTATTCCCCGCCCTCCCTTATGATGTTTTCACTGTTGCGCTGTAACAAAGATGTTCAATTAAATTTAAATGGTAAAAGCTTGTGAAACATGTTGTTCAATGCGTAACGTTTTCCATAAACTGATTTTTCTGTCCGTCAACTTGATGAAACCAACTCTTAGTTCACAAAGTTCCTTCCAATTTCAAGGATGTGCGAATCACGTGTGTACTCATATCCATTGAAGTTGTTTTGCCATTTGATACTCTCTGTGGGTGCGACTTGCAGGTAGGGTAGACAAGTATTCCATACATCACAATGATTGCAGTGCACACCTTCGTTCTTCCATTTATTCCTTCATTTTGCCATAATCATTTTAAACTTGCTCTTTTTAGCGTGCTCCCTGAGTTGTGTGATCTACCCTGGTATCACGCCGAGTTCAACATCATGAGCAGAAGGAGCAAAGTGTCACTCCTAAACCAGGTGCACAGCTGTCTAGGCAATACTGCCAGAAACTTGCAGCTAAGTTCGAGAGGGCTTTGGATATGGTGCCTCCCAGGTGGTTTATATATCGGACCGCCGAAATGTTGTCCATCTTGAGAAGGGCACATGACTGCACCAAGTCCCTCATCCAGCAGCGGATGGCAAAGGACCCTGCCAGAAGTTCCAGACAATTGATATGCAACTTCTGTTCGTCGGGAGACCACAATCCTCCCGTATAGAGGTCCCCACACCTGGCGCCCCAGCCTAACCTGCTGGCGTCGTATTCTATAATCAGATCTGGCGCAGAGCCGAAAATTGCATGGCCGTTCCAGGCCTCCATGTGGTCCAGCCACCACTGGATCTCCTCCCGGGTTTCGCTGGACAGGGAGACCCTGTGGGAGTAAGGATAACCCTTGTGAAGGAAATATGCCTTCAGGCGCTGAAGAGCCCGGTAGTGAAGAGGGCCCGGGAAGATGACTTGGATTGATGCCAAAAGGAGACCCACCACCCGAGCCAGTTGGCGGAGGGACACCTGTTGCCTGGAAAGGACATGTCTCCGTTTGTGTCGGATCTTGGCCACCTTCCTGGAGGGAAGGCTTAGAGTGGATGAGGTGGAGTCTATTACGAACCCCAGAAAAATAACGGACTGAGCAGGCTGTAACAGAGATTTCTTCTCGTTTACCACAAAGCCTAAACTCTGAAGCAGGTCCACTGCCTTCTGAAGATGGGCTGACAGCTGGCGGGGGCAAGAGTCCATGAGAAGGAGATCGTCCAGATACGCGATCAACCGAATGCCTCGAGCTCTCAGGAACTCCACTACTGGCTTGAGCACCTTGGTGAAGCACCAGGGTGCTGAGGAAAGTCCGAATGGAAGAGCGGTGAATTCATAAGTTTGACGATGCCAGACAAACTGGAGGAAGCGTCTGTGGGGAGGAAAAATCGGGATTTCCAAATAGGCATCCTTGAGGTCTAAGCAAACCATCCAATCCTGAGGTCGCAAGACATCCCGGAGGAGATTTATCCCCTCCTTCTTGAAATGGCAGTAAACCAGCCACTCATTGAATTCGCTTAGGTTTATGACCGGCCTCCGACCACCGTCGGTCTTGTCGACCAAAAATATATTGCTTATGAACCCCCTGGGGTGAGGAGAGGACGGGGAGATGGCGCCCTTGTTGAGGAGGGATGTGACTTCCTCGTCTACCAGAGCGGACTCTTGGAGAGAAAACTGAATGGGCCGGGGTTTGGACTGTTGAAACGGCTCCCCTATGTAGTCTATGTGGAACCCCTGCACCGTTTGCAGCACCCACGCATCTCGCGTGATGGAAGTCCAAGCCTGGAAAAAATTCACCAGCCGCCCCCCTATTTTTAGTTGGGAAGAAGGGAGAACACTTACCAGGGCTTGAGGTGGCCGCTCCTCCTCTGAAACCTCTGCCCTTGCCACAACGTCCTCTCGTGGGGTAAAAGTTCCTGAAACAGGACTGGTCCTGGTACTGTCTGGAGCCTCTTTGCGAATTTTGATGGGGTTGACGACCGGCCGAGCGGCCCCTGCCTCGGCCGGCCCCGTGAAAAACACGAGGGAACACTCTCTTTATCGTGGTCTGAGCCTTGTCTAATGACGTGAAAGTATTAACAAACTTTCCGAGCTCTTTAACAAAAGGCTCGCCAAAGAGACCTCCCTGGGCAACAGCGCCCGCCTCCGAGTCAGCCAAATCCCCCAATTTTGGGTCAACTTTAATAAGCAGGGAACGGCGGCGCTCGGTGGAAAGGGCGCAATTTGCGTTGCCCAAAAAGACTATGGCCCTCTGGGCCCATCCTGACAAGGTTTCTGGGGAAATTATTGAGCCGGACTCTTTGGCTTCCTCAGCCATGTCCAGGATCTTCGTAATGGGACCTAGGGCATCCAGGAGCTTATCCTGACATGCCCGCCATAACCTGTCGATCCCTTTCTTAGGATCTCTAATAAATTTCTGGAGAAAGGTGGCCATGTGGGGGTCAATCTCCCGGGTAAGGGCCACCTTTCCCTCGAGGGACGGGCGGGGGCACTCCGCTCGTAAGCAATTACGGACCTCCTTCTCTAGCGGTCTACGGATGCGCCCCGCCACGTAGCTGGCGACCTTATCGGCCGGGGCCCACTCGGAGGAACGTGGGTGGACGATATCATCTGGGTCAAGCATGTCTGACGTGCCTTGAGGGGCTTGAGAAGGGCGGGACGGAAGCCAAGGTCTGGAAGGGCCTGGATCCTCATCTGCATCTCCTGCCGCGTTTGGGACAGTGTTAGGGTCAACTGGCAGAGGAGCAAGGGGTTTTCCAGCGGGGAGAGTAGGCTGGCTATCCAGGAAGGCTTGCTTAAGCCTGGCAAAAGCATCTAGATCCATCCCAGAGTCACGGGAATGCTTAGATGGCGGCGAGTCGTCGTTTCCTGGACCCTCGTGGGTCGGGTGCGGGGGAGGTGTTGCGGTAGATTGGGGTGTAAGCCTCTCAAAGGCTTGAGCGATCTGACAGGAGAGCCTCTCCTCTAAAGGGGTTGTGGCCTCCTCTACCACACGGTAAATTGAGGTGTCTACCGCTTCATAAAATGCGTCACCCCAAGGTAGGTCAGCCAGAGGATCCTCCTCTTGATAATCATCCTGGTATTCCATGGCTTAACAGCTAATCAAGGAGTCAGGGACCAAAGAATGGGTGTCTGGGTGGCAGCCCACCAGGCCGTGAGACAGGGCCTGCAATCTTTTGAAGGGCTGGGTGGCAGCCTGAAATATAGAGCGGATTTTCTGCAATTCAACGGGGTTCAAGCCCCAGGGACACAAATATGCTGGTGAAAGGTTATAGATTGGGGTAAAAATTGACCCTTTAGCAAGGGAGCCGGTCCGGGTAGTGTCCCCCACAAGGCCTTCAGGCCAAATACAGACCCAGTCAGGGCATTCAGGAGTTCAAGATACAGACTCTGTTCCCAGCGTTTTAATGGAAACAGAGCATCAATTTCAGTCACGAGCGGTCGACTGCTTTGTTTCTATCTACCGCAGCTCAACCGCGTACACACCCAGACGGGCGTCTTCCTTCGGACCGGCCGCTCAAGAATGCGCGCGTTACTTGAATTCCCAAGAACGTGAAAATTCCACCATCGCATCGCACTCGGCGCCTCCTCCCACGCCTCCTAGCGGTGGGAGGTCCACGGCGTTGAGCGAAACACCAGCTATCATCGCGTAGGAGCGAGAAAAAAAAACGCTCCCGTGGTGCAACAAACTAGAAACGATCCAAAAATTGTCACAGCAGCGCCGAGCGTGGGGAAAAAATAAAACCACAGAATTCTTAAGAAATGCGGAAAAATCGAGCGCGATGAAACGTGCGAACGCCAAATCACTGCAGCAATATTTAACGAGCAATACAGCATATAATCACACAATTCTACTAATACTAGACAGCAAAAACAGCACCAAACAGTAGAACAACGACTGAAGGATACTTATCTGGCTGCGTAGCACCGAAGAAAGAGGGCAAAGGGACAATAAGAAAGGACTATGTTGGGCTTGGAGGCCCCTGATTGGACATTGTTACCTGAACATGATTGGATGTTGCCATGTGTTTTTTCCATACTACCTTTCCCTAGGGTTCATGGGAAACGTAGTTTTTGTTAACATTTTAATGAGCTGCTATTCAAATAAAGTGAAGAAAGAAGGCATAATCCTCGCCTCCAGTCCCGACATAGAATTAGAAGTTTCTCAAATGTATTGTTATTATAGACTTAGAGCCCGACGTAGCAGGCTCTAAAGGCCATTAAATGCCAGCTCAAGCGTTAAAGGCCTGAGCAGAAGGTGAGGTTCTTTGACAAGGGAGCGGGCCTTTAATGGCCGGTATAGCCCACTATGGTGGGCTCTAAGGCTATTAGAACATTCCGCCCCTAGAGGGAAGAATGTTATAATTTGTAATGCAAAGGCCTTGCGGAGCCCGAGGGGGTTGAAATCCCTCGGGCTCCTTGAGGCCTTTGTTCACAGTAACAGCTGTGAACAAACATTGGAATGTTGGAGCTCCGGGCTTCTAGCGGCCATTAGAAGCCCGGATCACTCCATTATCTTCAATGGAGCGCTCCGCATTCCAATGTTCGAATATTGGTTCTGTTTGGAACCTTTAAATAAATTATTACTGTAAGCAAATGCACAGTAAGCAGCAGGAGTCTGTCATTCAGGTTCAGCTTCATCAGTTAGTGGAGTTTTTGTTTTATAGTTTGCAGAAAACCTCTTTCACTTGCTTGGACAATTTACGCATGTATGTGTATTTATGCATGTATTGATGTTTTAGTATGTTTAAAGCATTAACATAGCTGTCAGGCAACGGAACATCACAGTGGAGTTACATGTGGTGTAGGGGCAGAGGGGGAGGTAGAGTTAGTGCCTAGGGAGAGAGGTTATCCTGTTGGAGGTAGTAATCCTTGAAGAGGTGACAGGCCAGCCTATCAGAGGCAGTGTTCCTTGAAGAGGTGACTATTCAGTTTCTTTCTAAATTGTAGGAGGGCTGGTGCTGTTCTGATGTCAGAGGGGATGTTTGTCCAGATCTGGGGGTCACAGGTTTCTTGTTTTCTTCTTCCTGCAGGGTTTAATTCAATTCAATTTGTGGCACTTGTAGAGCAAGCAGCCGCCCCAGAAGAGGCATCCCGGCAAATGCCGTAAGCTCATGGAAAATAAGAAAGCCTAAAAATTAGGGTATGTATACCTACTAGGCATGAGTCAAAAATCAAGGTTTTGAGACTGTCTGAAGCCAGATTCAGAGTGGATACAACACAGGCCAGGGGGAAATGCACTCCATAGTTTGGAAGCCAGCTGTGTGAAATATCTGCCACTGCTTCTAATTTTGCGAATGCGAGGAACCGGTAACAGTTTAAGATTATTAGATCTTAAGGGTATGGATTGAGAGTAGAGCGTAAGTCTTTTCCTAAGGTAGAGCGGACCTTTGTGGATAAAGTCACTGTAGACAAAGGTGAGAGCCTTGAATTGGAACCTCTGCAAGACAGGGAGCCAGTGAAGATGCCAAAGGTGATGAGACACTAAACAACACAGGGAAATCTTCAAGATTAGGCGTGCGGCGGAGTTCTGGATTGTTTGTAGCCATTGGATTAGGAAAGCAGGCAGACCCAGATAAAGGCTGTTGGTGTAATCCAATTTGGCCATGACCAAGGCATGGAGAATTGTTTTACAACAGTCCTCCATAATCATGTAGAACATCCTCCAGAGAGACCTCAGGGTAGCAAAGCAAGTGGCAGATAAAGGCTTCATTTGAGGCTTCAAAGTGAGATTTCAATCAAATTTTATCCCAAAGTTCCTAGCAACCAGTGCTGGTTGCAGGGGAGCACCCAATTCAGATGGCAATCATTTGTTAGCATCCGGAGAGGACTTGGGCCAAAGAAGAGGATCTCAGTTTTTTCAGAATTAAAGTTCATGCAGCTTACATTCATTCATTCAACTATTGCCTTTAAGTTTAGTTTCTGACCTGGTGATGTCGGAGCTGCTCGTCTGGTGCTGACCTCCAGATGTTGTTAGTTTGGTAGCTAGCTAGACAGAGGTCCGTAAGTGATGCAGCTGAACGTGAAAATTATCCTGACTTGAAGGGGCAGCCATTGCAGAGCCTCTATCGTGAGATTTCTTGAGCCCTTGATGAGCCATGAACATCAAGTATTTCCTTGAGGTGTGCAATTATGTTTTCTGGGATGGCGTTGAGGAGGGCATTCTCCATCTAAGTGTGAGAGGACTAGGGCGTGAATAGTTGTTCAAAATCTTATCTGGGAAAAAAATGTTTCGCTTTTTCAGTTGGGAGAGAGATGAAACCAGCCTTTCTTTGAGTAACACCTGTGATTTGCTGCACAGGATCTAAAGTGTCTTCATGGACATGGTCTTTGATACCACAACTTGTGTTTAGCAGCTCTATTTTATCTTGCAGCATATCACTCCCACTTAAACCACCCTCAGGTTGAAATAAAGCATGTGTATCTTGTTTCCTTTCTCTTTACCTTTCTTTCAGTATGTTATCTGTGCCAATGCACCAGTAATCTATTTCTTATGACTGTTCCATTACAAGAAGCGTACACAGGTGGTTCCTTATGCCATGGCAGCTTCTTTCCAAATCTAGACATTGTAAAGACCAGCAATAAATATATAAAATGTTAATAAAACACCAAAGTGCAGCCTATAAAAAGCAGGTGAAAAAGAAAACCTTTAAACTATTGAAATATATATATATAACTTTACATATTATTGCACTTTAAAAGGTTATCCTAAAAGTAAAATAATGAAAGCACTGACTTTTATGTACCACCCCACCGCAGAAACAAAATAGTTCCAGCTGGATAGCCCAGCAAGAAACCTGCCCGTCAGCCTATACCGAAAGGCATCAATGTGGAAAAATAATCTTCAGATGCTAATAGATAAACTGAGATGGGGAGGAAGGATATTTTGAATCTGTAAAGGTACGAAGCAAATGAGGATCTTTCAATAAACTGACAAGTATGATTAGCAAGGGCCTGGCTGACCACCTCCTTTCCAAAATAATCTGGCCATCTGATTTCAAGGAGCATTCTGTAAGGTGACAACTATCTGAGTCTGCAGGTAATGACAAACAGGTCGAATTACAATATAATGAGAAGTTTACATTCCCAGGAATGGTGCAAGGATGTTTAGTGCTCTAGACAAAACAATATTTTGCTAATGGAGCACTTTCCACCAAGAAAAAAACATTTTTGGGCAGTTTCTGATAATGTGGTTAAACTTTGGCTCCCATTTGGAGTTCTTTAATATCCACTGGAGTTAACAGACATTGCAAGTTCAGCTTGCCAGGAGGGGGAATAATTTGCCAGACCCAAAATTAAAGAGTCTGTTAATGCAGTTTTTTTTCCCAATCTCTGATGCTGATTGGGGGTATTGGGTGGCAGGTAAGGAGGGTGTCTGGAAAGTGAGGAGACTGTTGCCTCCCTGGGAGAAGCATAGTCTTCTCCCTCTATGGTGCTGTAGGGGGCAGATAGGGGCTAGGTTGTGCCTCGGCTGGAAGGCTCTAATCCTCTCTTTCCATGGTTTTACCAGGTACGGGGCTAGTGCTCCCAGAGCCACCATATTGTGGAAAACTTGCTAATAATTATTGTTAGACCTGTTAGCCTTAGGATTATCTTCCCCCAAACGTTTTGCATCTCCTCCTCCATTTTGCTGAATTTATTTTTGAGGGCCTTGGGACTCTGTGCACTTTACCACTGCTACCCAGTGCCACAGTGCTTGTGCTCACTCCCCTAAAACATGGTTAAATTAGGTTATACCCAATTGGTATACTTAGTTTACTTATACATCTCTTGTAGAGTGGTGTATCATATACCCAGGGCCACCCACCCACTTGAGTAGCACCTTAAACATGTCACAGGCCTGCTACTGCAGCCTGAATGCAGTTTTAAACTGCCATGTCAACTTGTCATTAAGTCCCACATGCTGAGCATTAAACTCCCCTTTTATTACATATACGTCACCCCTAAGGTAGGCCCTACGTAGCCCATAGAGTAGAGTGTAGTTCAATGAAATGGTTGGACATGTACATTTAAGTTTTACATTTCCTGGTAGTGAAAAACTGCCAAATTTGTTTTTCACTACAGTGAGGCCTACCCCTCCTATAGGATAACGTTGGAGATTCCTTATTACATTTAGTAAGCTGTCATTTCCAACTGTGAGCAGGTAGCTATGTCATGTTTGGTGTCTTTGGGATTGTAATGAAAGACCCTATTTAATGATAAAGTTGGGGTTTTATTACAATTTTGAAAATGCCACTTTTAAAAAGTTGCATAAAAACAGGAGAGAAGGCATTTTTCTGTTGTTAGCTCTTTTCAGCCCACAGCCTGTCTTGGGTCACATGACTGGGTGAAACTGACAGTAAGCCTTTGTGAATTCCTCCCAGACAGTCACAGAAGAAACCTTTTTAATCTAACCAGGGGATCCACCAATAAAGGGGATTTGGAGACCCTTGCGTTAGCTTTTAAACATCCTCTGCACTTTTTCTTTTCCTATTTGATCCCACAGAGTTATTCTTTATGTTTGTCTTGTCTTCCCCGCCCTATTGCTCCACCTCTGTCGCTGGCTTGCGCGGAGGTGTGTTAGCAGCCCTATGATGAAGCATGCCACAGATTTCTGTGGGTGAGGGCAGTATTAACCACATGCGTGTCTTGTCAGTCTACCTCTGAACGATAGTGACATTTTAAGTTCAGACCCATACCTACGTGTGTATAAACATAGGGCTTCAGACACCAGCTCTTCAGCACCCTGTGGGGACTTTCCCAGGAAGGACTGTTTTGCTGCTGAAAGGACTGCCACTCTGTTAGCCTGCTGACCACCTGCTACCTTTCTGAATTGCTGCCTTTGTGCCCTGGTGCCTTCTTGCTGGGGAAGAAGGACTGGACTTGCAACTGGAACACAGCAACACCAGAGTGACTCCAAAGAGTTAGTTTGCTGGCCTCCTGATTCGAGCCTCAGGCACACAAAATGCTCCCTTCCCTTTGGACTTCCACCTGAACCTACCTTGAGTGAGTCTTGACCCTCAAAGTGGTGCCTCACTAGTGCTGGACCCTTGGAAATGGTGCTGAAGGTGACCAGACAGTCAAAATCCAAAATGAGGAGTTAAAACATTTTTGGCTAAAACCTGCTCTGATAACCAGAAGCAGTCCGAGACCAATCTCCTCGCCGTTCGGATTGACTATGAGGCTTCTCCTTTTCAGCTGTCCTTCGCCACAGGGGTATCCGGCCTTGTGGAACTGTCTTTGCTACAGCCCTCTTTCCCGTCCCGCTGTAGATATTTGACTTCCATTTCAGAGACTAAGTCCGAACATAGAAATCTTTACCTTGGTTTAAAGCCAAGGCTATCCAACAGCAACGCTCTTTCCTCGGGCATCTCCTACAGCCTTGCCCCACTAAACTTTACATTCTCAGAAAATTTTTCTCAGAAATATTTCTAAGCCTGAGTGGGTCCAATCCACCTCTTATAACCGAACCACTCTCCATCGCCATATTTATTTTACTTTGACCCAGTCTTGCGTGACTAGATATCACAGTTGCCGCTTTGATTTTTTAGTCAACAGTTTCACTAAAAATTCATAACTCTGGTTCTACTGATTGGATTTTCTTCTGATTGGATTTTTGTCATTCTGCTGTCAAATAATTTATTAAAATGTACTCTATTTTTCTAAATTGGTGTGGGAATTTACTCGTGTTGGGTATTTCTCTTTATTGCTGTTTGAGTACTGCATAACTACTTTACACATTCTCTCTAAGTTGATCCTGACTGTCTTTTTTGTCAAGCTACTCAGAGTTAAGCACAGGTTAATTTAGTAACTTTTTGTGGCTCACCTTGAAGGGATTGTGGCTGATGCTTGTCCAGGGCTCACACCCCAGTCAACCAACAATCCAATTTCTCACAATAATGGTTGCACCTGACATGAATCTGGCATCATGAACCTCCAGCAGTTCAAAAAGTATTCTCTTGCATTACTTAGGGCCTGATTAATAGTTTGACAGGCAGGTGTTCCAGTGCTATAGGATATAATTCATTTGTAATAAGGTAGATGGGATATGCAACAAGTTGCCGATCGAGTTACCCATCCTATAACCTCTAAATAAGACCCTAATTGCTTGAAGAGCTGCCTTTTCACATTCAGCACATTTTATATTGTGTTGAATCTGATTATTACGGGTAAACATGGTACAATCAAATGCAGTGACATTATGCAACATTACCATAGTGTCCAGTGACAAGAATTAACAAAACTTTGTGTTAAAATATGTAGTCTCTGTTTTCCTTCATCCTCACATTAATTCTGTACCACTTCTCATGCAGTTGTATTTGTCTTATACCCCCCTTTCCATGCCCATTTGGATTCTCCCATCTCTCTTGTTCCCATCCCCCTCTTCTTCCATACCCAGTGGTAGCTTCTTGAAATGTTAACCATTGTCCTGGATTTACTGCTCATTAAGTCATCTCATCAGCCTGGTGCTGACTATTGATAAATTAATTCTCTTTCAATGAACAAGAGATATCTCTTGGATCAAAACACTGGGATGATCCTAGTTTTGAATAGAACTGCTGAAGTAATCACCCCCTGTCGTGCCTCTGGTCAGCAAATGTTGAGACTGGAATGCTCCCCTTGTTAGTCCTGACATCCTAAGGGTGGTCTTCCGCCATCTTTTTGCCTGCCTCCCTCCATTTTTTTCTGACTGCGGTTTTGCTGGTTTTAGGACTTTGCGCACTTTACCACTGCTAATCGGTGCTAAGGTGCTTGTGCTCTCTCCCTTTAACATGGTAATATTGATTCATCCCCAATTGACATATTTAATTTACTTATAAGTCCCTAGTAAAGTGCACTACGTGTGCCCAGAGCCTGCAAATTAAATGCTACTAGCAGGCCTGCAGCATTGATTGTGCCATCCACATAAGTATCCCCTTAACCATGTCTCAGGCCTGTCATAGCAGCCTGTGTGTGCAGTTTCACATTGTCATATTGACCTGGCAAGTAAACCCTCTTGCCAGGCCTAAACCTTTCCTTTTTTGTACATATAAGTCACCCCTGAGGTATCCCCTGTATAACCCACAGGACAGGATGCAGTGTATTTAAAAGGCAGGACATGTACTTTTAAACTTTACATGTCTTGGTAGTGAAACCCCCACATTTTTCTTTTTACTACTGCAAGGCCTATCTCTCCCATAGGATAACATTGGGATTACCTTATTAAATCTTTTAAGTGTAACTCCCAATTGTGAAGAGTTAAACTTTTCAAGTTTAGTGTTACTGAACTCACAATTTAAAATCACAACTTTTAAATTTTAAATTCCAGTTTAGCAAATGCCACTTTTAGAAAGTTCACATTTACTTCATTTAGCCATTTGGGGTAATGTACGACCAACACTTTTTGTGAGTTCCTAATTGCTACTTTTTGTGACTCGCAATTAGAAACTCTCAAAATGGGATGTACAACAATGTCTCAGACACTGTTTGCAATTCCCGTTGGGGTCACAATTGAGCTGCCTCATTATAGCCCTATAGCCTATCGTAGCGGGCTATACCAGCCATTAAAGGCCCGCTCCAGCGTTAAACAAGGGAGCAGTACTTTAATGGCCAGTATAGCCCAGCTATGGAGGGCTATAAGGCTATTAGAACATTCTGCCACTAAAGGGCAGAATGTTCTAACAAATAAAACAAAGGCCTCTCGGAGTCCGAGGGGGTTTAAATCCCCTCAGGCTCCGAGAGGCCTTTGTAAAACAACATTGGAATGTTGCTTTGGGGGCTTTTACCGGCCTGTAGAAGCTCAGAGCACTCCATTGTATTCAATGGAGTGCTCCACATTCCAATGTTCTAATAATATTTATGAGGGAGGTCGCAATTTGCAACCCATTGGTAATGGCCTGTAAAAACAGGGATGGTGGCCTGCTGGGGTCAGCAGACCACCATGTCTGTGATTGCTTTTTAAATAAAGTATTTTTTTCCATTGAAATGCATCCCATTTTTCTTAAAGGAAAATGGGATGCATTTCAAAAGTAAAAATGAAAAGCTACTTAATATTTTAAAAGTAGGCAGTGGTCCATCGGACTACTGTCTGCTCTTAAAAAATGGTGGTGCCCACATTCACAAAGGGGAAGGGGTCCCCTTCCCGTTTGCAAATGGGTTACCACCTCCTTCACTGAGTCAGTAAAATATGAATGTTTTATGACCTCATTCCAGTCACAAAACGTTCATACTTGAAACATCACTCATACCGCAGTCGGAACCACGCAATACCTTTACCACACATCCATTACCACCCAAATGAATTTCCCATGCATGCCTTTACCGCGCACATCTGTACCACACATACGTCTTTACCAAACATGCCTTTACAACAAAATAATGATATATTATTTGTTGTAAAGGTATGTGTAGTAACGGCATATGCGTGGTAAAGATCAGAGGTGGGCATGAGCTCACAGAGTTCTACTCCACGGAATTCTGCAGAGTTGTCTAAAAACACTGTGAAATTCCGCGGAGTTCTGCGTGAGGCGGGATGCCAGTTGCCGCCCGGCCCTAATTCTAATAAACTATTGTGTGCTACTAAAAATGTCATATACAGCTCCTAGGAGTGACAGAAGAGCGGTATGAAACACCATAAAACACATCGTAAATTTTACAATATAGCAGACACCTTGCCAAAATGTGCCTGTGAATACAGAAAGGAAGTGGACCGCAGGGTAGACATTAATTTGTTTCCCTGTATTGGGGCAAGAAACCGAAACCCTTCAAAAAGCTCCATTCGGTATGAGTATAGAAACAGAAAGCGTACAGTCATGGGAACGGAATGCCAGTCAGGGCTGTGGTCTGCACCAAAGGTAAGGGAGAACACCAATTGCAGGGAATCAATTGTTGCTCCCAGACCCCCTATAATTGGGGTGTAATGCACCCTAACACCAGAAGTGTATTCAAGACAATAAATCAACCAGAAAAAAATGGTGGAAAGAGAAAAACATCAAACTAGGGAGACAGAACATGCCTTATGCTGGAAGCACACATCTTCTCATAGCTGTTTGGCAATAGAGAGTGTGTGTCTGGCAGAACACATACCCGGTGCATAGTGGCTTTAGTGCTAGGCTTACCTCTCAAACACTATGCGGATTTTGAAGATGCATAATGCCAAGGGGAAAGCGAGCTACAGATTGTCTGCCTGTGAGAAGGAAGCCTCTTCGGTGTTCTTTAGATCTGCCCAAGTAACATTGTGCGGCAGCCAGAACCTCTCATTCCAGAAGCAAGCTAGGAATCGTATACCTGTGCACTTGTCTCGTTGGGGCCGGGGCGGTGATACCAGATGTGGTGGCAGCTTGTGCTGGTAGACTCCTCAGTGTCCCAGGGCAGCACTGCTATAGCTGCCGATGCAAGCATTCCCAGCTCTGCTGTCTTCCCTTTGCCTTTCCCTTCTCTGCAAAGGAAAGGGAGTGGGTGATCCTAGCATGCAGCCGTTGCTCACTGCTGCCTGTCAGCACAACTCCTGGCTGCCAGGCGGGTGTACAAACTTGAGATGTAAGCAGAGCCTCCATTGGCTCCTTCAAGCAGAGCAAGAGATTGGTTCTTGCATGACCTCTGCTTAGTTATTGGACGCTGTAATTTCTGTGACTTGCTTTCAACACCAACAGGTAGGACAAATCAATATGTTTTGCTGGGCCATTTCAGACACGTCATAAAAATGAATGACATCCATATCAATGCGCGTGTCCGTTTTCACTAGTGGTGGATGAGTGCGCCGGTGCACTCCGCTCCGCCGGCGGCTGGCGGAGTTTTTTTAATGACCTCCGCACTGTGGAGCGGAGTTCACCACCATTAGTAAAGATTTCCATGGTAAAGGCATTTACATGGTATTGGATACATTGTAAAAGCATGTATGGTAATTCAATGCATGGTTCTATCATACATCCCATTCATACTTTCCCCTGTGACTGTTAGGAAGGGACACCCTCGGCACGTCCCTTCCTAATACCGACTCACAAACACTATTTTGCAAGTCAGTAATACGCTACCGGCTTGCAAAGTAGGGTTGGTACATGTGAAAGTGCTCTTTAGTGGTCGCAAACAGCCAAATTCACCGTTTGCGACCACTAAAATGGTTGTACATCTGGCCCATGGTGCCTTCTACCTGCCTCTAGAATACACATCTGGGGTGGTGACAGCTGTATTCCTGCATTTCCCCTGACAGTCACACTCAAAGGAAGGGTAGGTGTGCCAGAGTGGTCATCTGCATGGAGATGGCCTCTCCTGAACAGGATGAGTGGGAGGAGCTGACACTTACACCTGAAAGGGCTTGTGTCCTGTCCCCACATAAAGGGTTGATTAACCATCTATAGTGTGTCTGTAGCCAGGGCAGGAAGGGAGATCCTCTGTGCACTTCAAAGCTTTCTTTGAAGTCTCCCCTACATTACTTGGTATAAGTTCTGGACCTCTGGTGTTACCAAATCAGTACACTTCTAGACCTGTAACTACTTTCCCTGAAAAAAGAACTATGTGCTGCTGAAAGGACTCCCACTCTGCTGGACTGCTGCTTTGCTGGACTCTGCCTTGCTGTGCTCTTGCCTTGCTGAGCTGCTCTGCTACCTGCTGTTCCCCTGCCTTGTGAGAAGGACTGGGCCTGCATCACTTGAACCCAGAGTGACTCCAAGGGCTTGCTGGCTTGCCTCCTTTTGCCTAAGTCTCAGGGACACAAAATACTTAGTACCCTCCAGTTCCAATTCTTGGGCTTATCTGCTTGTAAGTCTGTCCTGCCAAGCGGGACTAGGGGTTTTCTCCAGTGGAACCGATGCATCCTCTGCTCCGAGAGCAAACTCATCTCATCGCCGCTATTGCGGGAACCGGATTGGAGCATCTCTCCCGAAACTGCTGCATCACAGTCTGAACCACCGCTCCGGAACTGACTAATTGCCGCCACTGCGTGGAGAGGATCGACGCATCGCCTCTACAGCGTAGAGAAACCGGCGCATTACATTCGAAATCGCTGAACTTCGGAACTGATGCTTCGGTCGCAGACCCAATGCATTGCCGCTGTTTTGTGGAGAAATTCTGTGCAACAAGTCACCTGAGTGGATTACTGATGTATCTTGCTGTTACGAACAGGATCAAGGTACTTTTGCTCTGGAGCCTGTGTGAGCCCTGTATCCAGCTCGTGTTCCATCACAGTCAACCTGAACTCCAATGTGACTCAGGATGTTACCTGGAGAAGAGGACTGCCAACCACCTGCACCTGGGAAGGCTCCAGCTCAACTGACCAAAGGAGTAATGTGAGTGGACGTGATGGATCATGGTTATGCCGAGCGATCGTCAAAGCCCAGAAGAGGGCCTATGCCAGAAGTGCCTGCTCCTGCTGCAGCCTTTCTAAAACTCACTGTGTGTTATGTGTTGAATGCAGCCTGCATAGTAAACAAGCATGATCCCCTATCCTGAAGTCCCACTGACTTTACAAGACCCAGTACCACAGGCGGTGGTTCTGCAGCTCCCTCAAGGCCTGACCTGTCCTCTCTGTAATTTTGAGGCCAGTATCCCATGTCAGAGCCACTGGGACCAAACCCCTGTGCACCTTATTGACTTTCTGTTGCCAAGGCTTGTTGGCTCTGCACTCCAGAGATCTTCAGGCTACAAGAAGCTCCAGCCTCCAGCACCTCTTCCTGCCAAGTACAGCATCCTCATTGCATCCTCTGCACCGTGGGCCTCCTTTCTTGGTGAGCTGCTCAAGGTCATCTTGTGACTCCTGTGCCTTCGGCCTGTGGGTCCTCTTGAGGGTCTTCTTTGGCTTCAGTGGGCTCCCCTGCTTGCTCGGGGCCTGCTCTGACTCTCCAGCTGTTGGTGAGTCCCTTGGACCTTGCTGGTTCCCAACACTGTTCCTTTTTTAGTCTTGTGTAATAAATAGAACTATTTATTTATTTTTTATTTATTAACATTTGCAAAAAACTCCCATAAATGTCTGAGTGTCTCACGACCTTCACTTAGAGTATTACCTCATATAATGCAGTAGCGATACAGAGCTTTTAGTGGGAAACAATAGTGGTCACTGTTACATTCCAGGTGTCGACACTGGCATGATATAATGGTCCACCCCCAACCAACACAGTTGACCAGCCCATCAGTGAGTTCTCCAACAGTCTGCATCCCTCTGTTGCAGCAAGTGGTCTAATATTCTGTATACTGTGTTCCAATGATTCTGCTATCTAGTCTCCTGCATTATGCTCTACTTCCCCTCTCGGTACTCTTTGGCTGGTACTATCTTGTTCTTGTCCTCCCTCCACATCATCTGTGCCTTTACTCGCTAAGTATGTCTGGTATAGGGACCAACAATCTTTGGTGGTGGCTGGAGTTCACTAAAGACGTCCGATTGCACATTACAATATACCACATCCAAGTGTCATTCTACTAGGGTTGGGTTAGGGGGCCCTAGCCCAACGCATCGCTACTCTGCGCTTAGCCAACAGTAACCCAATGGCTATTAATTTCCTCACTGAATTATCTATTTCCTTGTCGTAGCCTAGCAGGGCCAGCAGCGGGTCCATCTTTCTGGTGTAGCCTGTTATAACACATAGCTCTAGGAATATCCCTTCCCAGTAACTAAATACCCCCGGTCAATGCCAGGCAGCGTGCATGAATCCGGCCTCCTGCCCATTGCATTTCTGACAGTTCGCTGAGTCCATCAGTCCATATCTGAACAATCTTTCTGGTGTGTAGTAAACAGGATTTATATATTTGAAATGTATTAGCCAATGCCTCCCATTTGAAGATATTTCTTTGGTCTTAGCGCAGCAATATCACCATACGTTATCTTCTATGGTTCTACCCAGCTCTCTCTGCCAGTCTAATCTTGCATTAATCACGCTAGGCCTGCGCGCTTCCTGTGCGTAAGCGTACAGTGTCATTATTAGTTTATCAGGGACATCTTTCTTTATCAAAAAGGAAAGCGCTGGCATATCTGGGGTTCCTGCAGCTCTCGTCCTGGTAATTCCCACAATGCATGTCAGACTCTATAGCAATGATATTGTGTAAGGGCTGAAGGCATATTTTCTGGTCCCTGGCCGGTCCCCCACTACCCCGCTACCCCATCTTGGAAGAGGTTCCCCGTCTTCGTTATCCCCAGGGTGTGTAGGACAGTTCTTACATTCTTTTCTTTTGCTACTGGGAGCCAGGAGCACCATTCTAACAAGATATGGGGAGAATACAATAATGTGCTTGATTGTTTTTGTAGCAGATTCCACCAGGAGTGCCCTGTAGTATTCAACAGGTCAAAAACCCCTTATCGGTGGGTCGAAGCTTTGAATAAAACCAGAAGGAGTGTATTAGAGCTACAACATCTCTTTCTAGGTGCAGATTAAGCAAATTAGGCGGGCCATGGATCCAGTAATAGGCAAATGAGCTTTGTGTTGCCTTATAATATAATTCTAGAACAGGTGCATTCAGGCCTCCCATGTCATAGGGCAAAGTGAGAACCTCCCATCGAACCCTTGGCTGCTTCCCGGCCCATGCCAGTTTAATTAGTAGAGAGCGTAGTGTCTCAAAAACTGTTTTGGGCAAAAGTATAGGTATATTCTGGAGTACAAAGAGGAACCTTGGTAGCACTACCATCTTCATGAGGGCTATGTGTCCCATGAGGGACAATGGCAACCTGATCCAGCGGTTCACATCATCTTCCAATTTGTGTATCGCCTTCCCATAGTTATCTAATATGACTACCGCCGGATCTGTGTGAATCTGTATCCCTAGGTAATGCACAGATTATGTGGTCCATTGCAGGGGGAACTCTAGAGTCAGTGGTGTCATGGATGGGGTGAGCGGGAAAATAATGGACTTATCCCAGTTCACTCTAAGGCCTGAGAGACCGCAGAACCGCACCACCTCCCTCAGCATAAGCGAGAGATTCCTCCCTGGGTCACATACATATAGCAATGTATCATCAGCGTATGCGGATATGACAACCTTGTAGCCAGGGAAACGCAGCCCTCTGTGTCCATGGTATTCTCGTAGTGTCCATGCCAATGGTTCCACCACTAGCGCACATAGTAAAGGTGATAACGGGCAGCCTTGACGGCTCCCTCTTGTGATTGCAATTTGGGTTGTGACTACTGTACCAATGCGAATACGTGCCACTGGCTTATTATACAATATCATGACCAGTCGTAAAAACACATCTACCACCCCAATCTGCCTCAAAACTGCTCACATAAACCCCCACTCAACTGAGTCGAACGCTTTTTAGGCGTCCAAGAAGACCACTGCTGCTTTAACTTCGGAGTCCAACTGTTGTACCGCACCAAACAACGTTCTAAGATTGGTGTACAAATTCAAGCCTGGGACAAAACCAGACTGCTCTAGACCCACTACACCAGGTAATATCAAAGATAATCTGTTGGCCAGTACTTTAGCGAACAACTTAGTATCAATATTTAGTAGGGACAACGGCCTGTATGAAGAACATTGGTTGGGTTGTTTGCAAGGTTTCAGAAGTGCCACGATCAGGGCCTCACACGTCGATGGGGGCATAACCTCAGATTGTACTATTTCTTCATACAATGTGACTGGGTGGGGTATCAGGAGATCCTGCTAGACCTTATAAAAGGCCACCGTGAGGCAATCTGTGCCTGGCACCTTCCCGGGCTGCATGCCTGCCAACGCAACACGTATTTCCACGGGGTCTAATGGTGCCACCAGGTGTTCTCTGTGTTCTGGGGTGAACCATGTCATTTTATGTGCTACAGATAATCTGTTGTGGCTATATCATCTGGGGGAATCTGGGACCGACATAGGTCGGCATGCTACCTACGGAATCTTTTTGCTATTTGTTGTGTATAATGTAGTGGCTTATCGTTGTCAACCCTAATTTCCAGTATGACCTCTGTTTCCCTCCTGGGGCGCACTGATGCAGCTTTCCCTTCACCATATGCCCTTGCAGTCGCATGCTTGCACATGTGTTTGACTTCATTGGTGGCTATTTCATTGTATTCTTCTAGTCTAGCCTGGATGTCGCTTAAGGTTTGATTGTCCCCCAATTTTTGGTGTTTCAATTCCAGATCTGATATTTTGTTTTCTAAGAGCGTTAATCTACCTCTAAGAGATCTAAGGACTCCTGCGTGTTTTGATATGACCATCCCTCTGATGTACACTTAGAAGGTCTCCCATACCATGGTGAGACTGTCGACTGAGCCTATGTTAGTGGTGAAGAAATCACCTATGAGTTGCCCCAACTCAGCCTTGAAAGCCGAATGTAACAGTGAGTACAATGGGAATCGCCGAGGGATGGCGATGATGGAGTGTAAGTCCAATATCACTGGCGAATGGTCTGAGTATGTATGTGGCAGCTGTTCACATTTGGTTACCCTAGGGACTAAGCCTCTAGAGATGAAGCAGTATCCTATTCGTATGTATATGTAATGCACGGTTGAGTAGTGGGTGTATCCCCCTCCCGTGTTTGAACAGTGTCTCCATATGTCCACCAGCCCCAAACACCCCATTATGTCTAGTATGGCTTTCGCAGCTGAAGTTGGCCTACAGGGTGGGCCTCTTGATCGATCTTGGGCAGGATTCAGGATGCAATTAAATCTGGGGAAGGTCACCACACTGATGTAAACAGATGCTAAGTGAGTGATAGAACTGTGGGTCATTGTAATCCCCACCAAAAGCACCGCTAAGTCTTCCTTATAGCAGCGAGCTATCACAAATCTACCCGCCGGGTCAATACGCGCCTCCTGGAGTTTAACTCCTGCCCTGTGATCTGCCCAGATAAGAACCCCCATTGCATGTGAGGTAAATCCCGACACACTGCACTGGCCCTGTAATCTATGTTGTTTCAATGACTCAGTATTAGGAGCCAGGTGCGTTTCCTGTAGGATTGCTACTTCCACTTTGTGACGTTTGAGATATGCCACCATGTTCCGTATTTTCCTATGGTCATTTAACCCTCTCACATTCCATGTAAGGAATCTAATCTGAAACCCGGCGTGTTGGTTGGTTACTCCTTCACCTGTATCCACCAATGTATTAGCGTTGTTTGTGTCTTGTGGTCATGAGCAGTCAGACAATCAACGTGTATACTTTTGTTGCACAACCTAAACCTAACAGTTACGATCCCGTTATGAGATCCCACCCACGCTATACACTCCCAAACTCTGCATAGCAGTGTTATAACCCTCCCCTCCCTCTCTTCCATAGTCTATAAACTACACACAGTGGTGCACACATGGGGGTGGATGTTGCCTAACCACTAACCCCACACCAGTCCCAACCATCTTTACAAGACGCTATCTCACAGTTATCATCAAGTCTGTAAATATGCCGGAGGGAGATCCGGTTGCAATTTGATACAGTCTTGCCAGTATCTTGAGGCTGGGGTCGGATAGGAGACTAAACCCTTTCATCTTCCAGATATGTCTCCATTGTGGTCACCTGTCTCTAGGCTGAGGGAGGCCACAGCCCACAGGAGCCGCCCCTCTCCTGGTTCATGTCACTCCACCCATAATGTTTCTATCTACGGCAGTAGTTGTAGAGTTATACCGCAACCCAGGTCATCCCAACGTCTCATTGTCCTCAATATCCAGCGTGTCTGCTTCCTCCTCAGGAGTGTTCTTGGGGAGACTCCTCTTGTCACGTGTTCTTCCTCTCTTTTTAACGAATTGAAGTACTGTCTTGGGATCTGTAAAGACGAGAGCCTTCCCCTCCGTTATGACTCTCAGTTTGGCAGGATACATCATGCTGTATTCTATTTTGAGCTCTTGCAGTTTTCTCTTAACTGGTATGAATTGGCGGCGAGCCTCTTGGACCTGTTGTGTAAAGTCCGGGTAGATAGATAGTTCTATACCTCAAAACGCAACACCTGTAACTCTCTAGCCTTCCGTAGAGCCACATCCCGGTCCCTATAGTTTAGAAGTTTTGCGATAATTGAACGGGGA